>CM026294.1:5515406-5627937 GCA_014851415.1 Cnaphalocrocis medinalis
CAGTGGAGTCACAAGTGCGCTGCTAACCTTTTATCCCTTCCCCCCCGATGGGCCTCCGGTACCCTCACTCACTCGGCGAAACACAGCACAGGAGCTGCTTCCGCCGGTTTTTCTTTAAGGCAGTGGTATCACTCCGGTCGAGCCGGCCCATTCATGCCGAAGCATGGCTCTCCCACAATTCATAAAATAAACCTTGTCAAAACGCTCCATACAACGGCCCTGCCACGCTGTGACGTCACAGCGTGCTAGTTTGTGTTCATCACGGGAGATCTTTGTTCGATAGCTATACTAAATAATGCGTTTATGAAAATGGTTTCAAAAGAAAAGTTGCTCAAAATTGCATGAATTATCTAATTGTATAAGTATTATTTAGTAAATGTAATACTTTTAAAATCAAGTTACGTATCAATTTAGATCTAACTTTAATTGACTGATGACAAAAAATTCAAACTAAATTCTTGTATATAGTTTTTTTACCGCTATTTCTCCATTTTATACAAAAAATCTTCCATCTCTACCTTGGAAACAAGCCTATTAACGAGTCGTTGGACTTAATAGTTTTTTTTTTTTTTTTTTTTTTTTTAATTCTATCTACAATCAGCCCAGGTGGCTTTAATCAGATTTGGTGAAGATCATTAAATTCATTTTAGAGAGAGCACACCCTATGATGTGTCCTCTCGTACCCTATATCTTTCAGAGCCTTTATATGGATGCCAATCGCATTCTTTTCAGCCGAAACAAGCAGTTGTCTGTATTGATGAGCTTAGCGCAAATAAATTTAGTAGCCACATCTTTTTCCTCCATCCACCGAGTCACTTCCTCTCCATTTTACCTATCATGAAAAATTTAAGTAACCTGTACATCTTATGCCTAAGAACCTGACCTAGTTATTCGATTTTGATTAGTTGCACTGCTGTATAATAACGACTCTTTAAACAAAATGTCTACAACCACGATGACAATATTCATACATCCCTTGTTGCAAATTACTGTCCAGTCCTCATTATTTACGACACAAGTTATGACGCCATGATTTCCATGACGTCATTGAGCTGACACAGAGGGATTGAAGTGTCATCAGCGTCATCATTACAAGCATCAGTCGAGTGTGGTTCACGCTTCGCTATTAGCTAGCACAGAGGCTCTCAAACTGCCAATAAACTGTCAGAAAGAGATAGAAAGATTGTTGATTGTTTGAAGAGTAACAACATGATTGAAAATGTTGTGGCATGTTTCCACGTCCTACATTATGGACACTTTCAAACGAAGCGTGAAGAAGAAGAATTATTGCAGCGCCAACAGATGTGATGCCGTTCCGACTCATCCGTTGTACTTTTGCTTCTTATCAGGATTCTGCATTAACTTTCTAAGATGAATGATCAACATATTCTGACATGAGCCATAGACCCGTGGCTATCGTCTTGGTAGCTATGACTTACGGATAATTATACATCAATAGGTACATGGTGCTGGTCCCAAACTAAGGATTTCCCTTGTACTATAGAAACAAGAAAAAACTACAAACACACAGAAGTGAAGGACTATGTGTCCTTTGAAAGCCGCCCCTTTTTTCTTCACGGCGGTCCTATTGTAAGTGTACGGCCTACACTTTGGGAACCCCTGGTCTAGGATATGATTGCTTATTGTTGCTGCCACAATAGCCAATCAGCGTTTGCTGAGCCAAACCAAGATTTTGACGACCGATTTGGGTAAAATAACGCGTTAAGGTTCATTGTTGCCTGAACTGAGAATGCAGGTAAAATGTGCATGCACTTCTGAGTTAATAAAGGAGTTAATGGATGAGAGACTTTTTATAGCTTTGAAATGTTTTGGCTTTTGTTCACTGATTTTGTATCGCTCATGTAGTAGGCGGTAAACTTAAGTAAAAGCACGAAGATTGCCAAGCGTGTCATCAGTACCACACATTAATACCTGGAGACCAATTCTCGGTTTTCGCCTTCTATGTCGAGTCCACTTCATTTCCATGAATATCGCACAACCTATAGGAGAACACAGATTACAGTCGACATTCCTTATCTTGTTTCTCCTATTGGTCTATGCATTCCATGAAGTCGACTCGACATAGAAGGTGAAAACCGAGAATTAGGCCTCCTGATAAGGGGTCAGCAATAGAGATTTGTCTATCACCTGAGGTATGCTCTGAAGCCGTTGATCTTGCGCCTGATCTCTCTCAAACTTCGGTGGTGCCACTTTGGTGTCCCATCAAATTAATATGGTATATCGTCGTAAGGCCCAGACAGCAGACACAATAGAAAATCAATTGTTTTTGCCTCGTATGAGGACATCTGGGTCTTAAGACGATACAGGTGGAAATAGGGCAGGTGGATGATGAAGGGAATAGAAAGTGCACTTGTGTTTGCGCACACAATTGCGTACGTGGCTTATCATTAAGATCTGTCGCTGTAGCCTAATCGAGGATTCTATCGCTCTTCTAATGGAGAGCTGCCAATGTTTCAGCATAAATCACCGGGAAGAAAACCCAAAGTCTCTCAACCGTCTCTGGGTCCCATAGATAGGGCCGTTAAAAATCTAAACTAGCGGTAACTGAGCTGCTTAAGTAAACTTTGCACGTAGCGCAGATTGATATAAAATACTTCATCTTTTGATATCCGTCCTCTGAGACTGCCTTAGGTCCTTGGGGCATAAAAATGTGTTGTAGTCAAATAGTGAAGTTGGGTGTTTCTTGAATTTCTAGTTTTAACCAATTCTAGTACAGGGAATGTCCTGAGACTTTATGATCGCAAAATCTTGATCATTCAGGAAATTTAACGATTCTATATCATTATCCTAGTGAATCATTCCCATTTGTAGCTGTTACTTCGGAACGCCGAGTACGCTTGGACCATGATTTTGGATTCGGAAGTCTGATAACAATAATGAAGTTGGATTATGAAATCTGGTAATCACAATGAAGCGATTGTTGTTTGAATTTCCCAACCTTGAGGCAGGAGATATATTTGAACTAGTGTTTTCACGATCAATATAGTTATTCATCAGTTGTATCTACAAATACACAATTTTGAAATTCTATATCTGAAACATTAAGGTATCCTAACGAGGTTTTCCCTAACTATCAAAGAAAAGAAAACACAACACTTGTGCGATGTAATGGGTGTCCATTCTAGCGCCAGCGCCATCTACTAGCAGATTCGAAACAGCAAAACTATGTCCCGAAACAAAGTTAGGGCGAGCCACTAGTGTTACTTCGAACAAAGGAGGGAGAATTGTACTCCACTGGGTTCCATAACTGCCATAATGGTTTCTACTACTTTAAAGTCAGCCGAATTTTTATGACGGTCAAAAATACGACCGTAAAATACGTTTCATATTACTGGTGGAAACAATCTATTGCTCTTAGTGGATTGGTTACTACCAGTGCAGTAAAGAGAACCTAAGCAGTGAAAGTCGCATACATATTCTTAGGGTTTATTCATTAGCTTAAATTGAAGGGACTTGTCAATTGGCGAGAAAAAAAAACTTCCTATCGATTTCTCTTGGTGGATCTTGAATTTGTAGAATTTAGTAGGTGGAAATGACTCGGGTTTGTGATCACCAATCCGCACCAATCAGGCAAGCGCGGTGATTAGATTAGCCTATCCCATCATAGTAGTGATAACTTGATTTCTATGGTGGAGACCTTTGCCCTGCAGTGGGATCAGTATATAGGCTGATACTTTACTTTTCACTGTCTTTACTGTGTATTTCTAGTAAGTTGAGGCGAGCTCACGAATGGTCATTCTGGCTGGGTCTGCTTCGTGACTTGAAGGCCAATGCCTGCCCTAACCGTATAATGCGTTTTTTCATAACAATACAAGCTTTCTCTGTAAGTTATCTTGTTATTGTAGTTACTGGGCTAAGTATTGCTTTCATATTTTGAATGGCTAGGTTATTTTCTAGAGAATAAGAAAAGGTTTGCGATTTCTGTTACCATGCCGACTAGACAATAAAATATAATTTTGCGATTGTACGAAGTAATTAAAAGTCGTAAAACGGAACGCTCTTCTAGAAATAAATTAATATTGGTAGATCTAAACCCTCTTCATTATACAGATAACATTGATGAACTATTAAGTTGAAAACTTATTGGCATTAATCAATGATTCTAATTAAATAACAGTGTTTTTATTGAAGAATCATTATTACGCAATTTTCGATACTAAAATGATCTTACAGTAACCAACAAATAGAGATTCTCCCTATTAATATTGAACTTACATTAGGGTGAGAATGGCTTGAACGTGATATTATTACGTGTGGCGGCGCACGCGCAAACAAAATGCAACTTTTTTGTTTTGACAGCATTAATTCCGTTGTTTCGTTGTTCAGTGTTAATACCACAAAAGTGGCCCTTGTCGAAATTATCTTGCTACTAGCTTTCTTTATATTGTGGTGGTAACCATAACTATTACTAAGTAATATGTTAAACTAAGAGATCAAAATATTCTACCTCGTGGCCGCGGACGCAAAATATCAAACGTACCTAAAAGTACTCAGAGGGCCTAATTTGAAGCGGTCGTTACGACCGAATCGATGACGAAGAGTTGCCCTCCCTTTCACACGCGCTGTGCGCGCTTTTGTTAGAATGTGACAGGTATATCTATACTAATATTATGGGAAACTGTGTCTGTTTGTCTGTCTTTCTTTCACGGCAAAACGGAGCGACGAATTGACGTGATTTTTAAGTGGAGATAGTTGGAGGGATGGAAAGTAACATAGGCCACATTTTGGCCCTTTCTAACTCCCTTATTTAGGGAAGTGGGGAGCGCGAGCGAAGCCGCGGGCAAAAGCTAGTCTTCATTATAAAGCCACCGAGCCACTAATAGCTTAGACATAATATTTTATGAAATAAGTGAAACTGTGGGTTATTGTAACTAAAATAAACTCTAGAAACCATTTTGCTTTGTCTTTGGTCTAGTTTAAAGCAGCGAATTTAATCGATCTCGTCCCAAAAGTCTTTGTTAATAAATGTAATTTAAAGCCCTGTAATAAGTGTTTCGTTTTGCGACTTCCCCTAAAATCCCTAAGGATCAAGTGTCTATTACCCGAGCTGCGTCGGTATTTTGATATTGTGGATTTATTTTTATCTCTTTTATATTGTTTCAGGTAAAACAATGGGGTCTACGGATGACGGGCGATGTTGGAGACAAGTCCCATTCAAAGGATGGAGTTGTAAAGTGCAGGAATCGGAAAATTGATTGGGTAGTAAGGGTATTGTATAGATGTTGAGTTTGTTATCTCTTTCTTCAAAATATCGGTATCGTGATATCTTGTCACGCTTCAGCATGAATGGACGGTTCGAAAGGAGTAACGTTTAACCATCCCATGTATGTACAGTCAAGTTCATAAATATAGTATAGATAGGACCTTGTCACAGTACATATATATAAGAAAACCGGAACTTCCACTTTCTTATAAATATGTATTGTGACAAGGTCCTAAAGTGTATACATATTTTTGAACTCGACTGTACTTTAATGAGACCACCAGATTTTGAACTTTATGCAGTTACGATAAGGTTGAAAACCAATGAAAAAAATTATGTTTAGTTGCCAGGTTAAGGGTTAATACGGGCTTACAAAAACAAGCGCGGAGTAGCTCCGGCGCTGTTTCGCCGAATGATTGTTGAAAAGATTGATGAGGATGGATGATGATGATGAGGATTTAGAAGTCAATTCTTCTTCCAACAACCATACCTTAGTAATATTTTATATTGGTAAAGCAAATATAGTTTGACACATAGACAAGTAATTAGGCACGGGAGGGCTACAATAACTGGCTGTAGGTTAACGGAGACATTTAGATATTATATAGGGTGTATTTATGTTTCATAAAGAACATTAGAATTTAAACTTATGCTGACGATGTAGGTCGCCAACAAGGGTACTGGATTTAAAATCCCAAAAACAGAAAAAAAGATGTGATTATTTACATTTGTATTTTGTTTAATTAAATAAAACACGCGAACCAACGATTCTGATGAGAAATAATGACTTGTTAAATTAGTGTTAGATTAGCTAACTACATTGCTCTACGCTACTGAAACGAATAATCTGATTTAATGTTGAAACTATTAAGTTCGTTTCATCTAATTATCTTGTAATTTAGATTTAATCACATTAGATTCAGTCTACTTAACCGAGAACAGGTGAAGTACATTATTTTCGTAAGTAAAACTTATTCAGGTAAGTTCGTTTAATAATTATGTTTACTCGTAAAATGCTTTTTCGTAAGATGAGCTCTACTGAGGAACATAATCTTTGTTTAGATTTCGCTGAGGTTGTAATTTTTTAAATAATAAAACGTAACTTTTTCTTGGTGTAAAAACTTCAATTATAATCTATCTAGAGATTACACCATTTCATATCAAAAGCGATTTTAAAAGGTAATCCGAACGAAACGATCCATCGACGCGTCGTTCGAAATTCAAATATCTATAGCTGTCAAACTACTAATGACAGGCTTTTAGAATCACTTTTTAAAAAATTCTCAGAATGGAATTGTGTATCTCGATGTCTCCGATAAGCGAACTGTGAAAAGTTAATATTTTTTTAAAAAACAGTTATGACGATAAAGTGTACAATACATACAGGGTTAATGTTTTACAACTCACGCTCCAGTCTCAGATCGGCTCTTATTTGTCCCAAACGTCTCATTCTCTTCAACTCATTAACTCTTTAAATGCTCAATTAAAAATGAATGCGGCGTGCAATAACTTAACACTTGTTTAGCTTTACGACGCGTTTGCGAGTGACACGTGGGACAAGCGTCCCGTCCCGTCCCGTCCCGGGGGATGCTGTGTTGCTCGTCCCGCCCGCTGTGCAGGCCCTGTTTTTGACAACCCTGTATAAAATGTTTTAGTCTTTGCCAAAAAGAGCGGGTTATCTAATTGTCTAATTAATAATAAAGCATATCTTTAGTTATGAGCTATACTCTGCTGTGCGTTATAAGTTTTGCAAAATTTTGTTTTTGATAATTGTTTCACGGCTTTGGTTTTCACCTTACAGCCCAATCTTGAGTGTTATGCCATTTTCTCAGTGTGGCCAATTAATTTTAAGATTTTGTTCGGCAATTCTTATTGTAAAAATAAGCAAATCTGACGTCAATTTTGCGCAATGTGACCGAATGTTATTCAGAAAAAAAGTTCTAAATCCAAACCACTCCAAACGACCAAAATACAGCGTTCTTATTTTAAAACTCACAAGTCGCAGATAGTCTCTTGTTTTCATCCCAGTTAAAAGGTTTTTAAACGCTCAATTCGAAATGAATGCGGCCAGCAATATCTTTACACTTGTTTAGATTTTTACGACGCGTGTCAGACGCATGTTTGCGAGTGACACGTGGAAGCGTCCCACGGGGGGTGCCGTGATGCTCATCCCGCCCGCTGTGCATGCCCTGGTTGTGACAACAGTATAAAATGATCTGTGGCTAGATTTCTAATTCAAATTTGAAA
Source organism: Cnaphalocrocis medinalis (assembly GCA_014851415.1). NCBI lineage: Eukaryota > Metazoa > Arthropoda > Insecta > Lepidoptera > Crambidae > Cnaphalocrocis > Cnaphalocrocis medinalis. The sequence continues at coordinate 5,522,878 of CM026294.1, forward strand.
AATGCAACTGTATTCGAAAAAAAAAAGTATTTAATAGTTTGTATGTAAGTAGTTACATGTACCGATTATTCAAAGCACGTAGTTACGTCTCATATTAGTTTAGTCTGCCAATTCATAATTCTTCATCAGCCTGTCTCAGGCCACTTCTGGACATGGGCCTCCCCCAATGTTCGCCATTTCACCCTGTCTTCGGCTAGACGCATCCAGTCTACGGCTTTTCGCAGATCGTCACTCCATCTAGCCGGATGCCGTCCTACTACGCTTTCCGAGTCGAGTTCCAGAACTTTTCTACCCCAACGGTTCACAAATATTGTAGTAAAAATATCCAATTTTGTTCCGGCAACCGGTTAGTTTATGAACCAGTTCTGTTCCAATTTTAAATTTCCTTAAAAAAAAGAAGTATGTTTATTGTCACTTATCCGGTTCTTTAGACCGGTTCCCATTACTATATTATAAGTAAGTACAATAGACACATGAGAGCTTCATATTTTCGCCGCGAGCGCAGTCTTGTTGTGACATTTTGTACCGTGGGAGAGCCACGCTTCGGCATGAATGGGCCGACTTAACCAGAGTCATACCACGGCCTCACAGGAAGACCGGCGTGAATCAGCTCCTGCGCTGTATTTCGTCGAGTGAGTGAGGGTACCGGATGACCTATTGGAGGGAAAGGGGGTTAAAGGTTGTCAGCGTATTTGTAACTCTAGGGGTTGCAGGTGTGTACAGAACGCGGAAACCGTTTACTATCAGGATCCGTCTGCTTATCTGAAACCTACCACATAAAAAAAAACATACATTTGCATACGTCTTCATCTTGATGGTTGGCGATCTAGCACTGTGCGTTTTTCGAGGAATTTTCTCCCGCGAACCTCAGTCTTGTGGAATAGTTCAGCTGCGGCAGTATTTCCTGACGGCTATGACTTAGGGACCTTCAAGAAACGAGCGTACTCCTTCTTAAAAGGCCGGCAACGCATCAGCGACCTCTCTGATGTCGCAGATGTTCATGGGCAGCGGTGATTACTTACCAGCAGGTGACCCTTGCTCGTTTGCCGCCTCTAGTATATAAAAAAAAAAGTCTTAAGTAGATCTCTGCCTCATACCTATACGACTCAGACGATGCACAACATACGAGGGGGATAAGCCATCGCTTAACCCTTACGGATTGATAGACAGGGTTAAGGGTAATTAATAAACAACCCTTCCGCACAAACTGGTCCCCTAGCGACACTTCAAATCGCTATACTGTGACGGTAACATTTTGTTAACTGTCTATTTTGAATATGGACTGTTGGATTACGATATTGCCTCCTTAAAAGAGTTCTTTTTCTCATTTATGACGGTTATGAACAGTTAATGGGTTTAGATATATAGATAGATATTCTTTATTCCACAGAAATAGAATACATGAGTGAAACAACAGCGATAAACAGTACAATAAGATGTGCAATTTTTGACAAAATCTTAACATAGAAATGCCGGTTATAAATATTAGATTAAAGTAGTTCATATTCATTTTTACGTATTATTTTATTTACTTTGGAGGTGCTTATTTTGTTTTTAAATGTCTACCTAATTCGAGGAAAGGCATAAAACAATTGATTTTCCATTGTGTCTGCTATCTGGGCCTTACGACGTTAAACGTATAGAATATTTACGAAATTTGTAATTTCGTCGGCGTATCCATACTAAAATAATGTTTGAGGACATTGACCCTAAATTGCAACATAATCCGATCATTATGACTTATGGACCTTCAAGAGACGCGTACTACTCTCTAAAAGGTCGGCAACGCATCAGCGACCAGTCTGCTCTCGGAAGTGTCCTACATGATTTCTTGCAGGTAGTTTGCCCTTAGCGTAGAAAAAAAAGAACAAAACGGAACAATAAATCAACAGATCCGATCTCCCATCGATATCCTATAATGAACATCGGATATACTCGACAATAAATAAGCGTACAATCGGTCCATTAGGGAAAACATCTGTCACAGGCAATTATAACCTTTATTGTCAATAGAGTGTATGGTTAACGGTACAAATGTCTGTTTGAAAAAGCGAGTCATCGACATACGAGATCGGGCAGTTTTGATAAATAATTTGTGCACCGTCGAAATTGCAGTTATAATAACTCTTCGTTTTAGAGTTTCCCGTTGCAATAAATAATAGTCACACCAATGGGAAGCGAGATAACACTTTAATATGATAGGTTGTTTTAAGTGTTTGTGCAGGTATTAAGTTTTTAAATATGCTTCTACCCTATAGAGGATTATGACGATAAGTTTGCCAGTGTCAAGTAATCTATGAAATAAATAAATGAATACATACAACACCTCATACATTGACCTGACTCCGTAATAAGTAGCTTACGCACTTGTATTACAGATATCAGACAACGGAGGAATCGCAAATATAATACACCCAGACACTGAACAAGCACAAGTATTCGTCGCACGAATGTTTGTCCAGGGTGGGGATCGAACCCACGACCTTTGGCGTATGAGGCAGGGTCACTACCAAATGCGCCATCCGGCCAGCCCATACTAATAAAGAAATAAAATTTGTAAACATCGACGAATCAATGCAATCCGAAAAGGCAACATCATCTTGACAAACCTTTAAACTTTTTGTCCATAAAATAGATAACTGTGGGAGAGCCACGCTTCGGCATGAATGGGCCGGCTCGACCGGAGTGATAACACTGCCTCACAGAAAACCGGCGTGAAGCAGCCCCTGTGCTATTTTCGCTGCGTGAGTGAGTGAGGGTACCGGAGGCCCACCCGGGGGGAAGGGGATAAAAGGTTGGCAGCGCACTTGTAACTCCATGAGCGGCGGCAATTGCTTACCATCAGGCGATCCGCCTGCTCGTCTGCTACCTATCACATAAAAAAAGACAGGTACATATCAAGGTGGTAGACAAGCAAAATGAAGCACCCATAGACAGTCCCAACAAAAGCAGAGTCTCATGTGAGTCATAGAAATCGAAAACTATTATTATTATGATGCTAAACTTGAATAGGGGTCAATTCAACAAAACGCCGAGGAACCGAACATACGTCCCTTAAAAACACGGAGGGTGACGACCGACGCGTGACCTCATGAATAAGCAGGTGACAAGCACTTGCTTCGCTTCACCTTATTTTTGTAGTCATTTCCTCCCATCCTCATATCCCTCACCAACAAAAGTGTCACACGAATAATCAAACGCTTTTTAAGTTCGAGAACATGTCTTTGTCATATAACATAATGATTGAGTAGTATCCAAAGTAGTTTCAAGCCTCAATTGTGATGAAAAAAATTTAATTTAGGGAACCCCCGACAAGTTATCATTATGTATGCATTCTACTACCAAGCCCTTTCATTTGATACCTTTATTTACAGGAATCAAGTGAAAATATGAATTTCATCGTTTTGTGGTGGCGACATGGCGGCTGTCTAATCAAGTTAAAATTACCCCTGACTATTGTAACTCTCAAACACAAACAAACAAAATCCAAATCAGTTCATCCTTTGAATATCTAAAATAAGTATACCATTGCTAACATTTATTTAATAAGTACTTATATTTAAACATATAGAGATGCGCCGAATATTCGGTTGGTATTCGGTATTCGGCATATTCGGCATGTTTTCCACTATTCGTATTCGGCCGAATTATTCGGTTCTAGCGCCGAATATATTCGGTTTGAGTATTTCTGTTTTTAGACTATATGACAATATAAAAAGACAAGTTTCTATCTAATGAATGAAAGCAATTAAACTTGAAATCAACATGTATTTTAACATCTAAAGTCCACATATTATTTTCTGTACTATAGTAGGTATGTACCTAAGTAGCTTACATTAACTTAAAAAAAGAATTCATTTATTTTTAGGCCCTAGATCAATAATCATTATATTATTAATTTTATATTGAAAAATATCTGGACTTTTTGAAAATGATGTTATGAATGAATGAATTATATAAATGATGATTGTAAAGTTTTGTTTTCAAACTCAACATTTAAAATTTTAATTAGAAACACTTACGTGGCAAATTATTATTAAGTAATAAAAAAAGGAATCCAAATTAATATTATAAATGGGAAAGTGTGTCTGTATGTTTGTCTTTCTTTCACGGCAAAACGGATAGCGACGAATTAGGTAACGTGATTTTTTAAGTGGAGATAGTTGAAGGGATGGAGAGTAACATAGGCTACTTTTTGCCCCTCCGTGTTACCCCGAATTTAACGTGAGCGAAGCCGCGGGCAAAAGCTAGTCAACAATAAATAATTTTATCATACTTAATGATAAATAATTTTATTTCTGTTACTTACAGAAATTCTTTGCAATTCATTCAGTAGGTTCTTAAAAAAACATCGAAGAGTCCTTGTGGCACTAGAACCCACAACCTTCCACATACCGCCACCCACCGCATACCAGAACAGCCACCCGGTATGTGGAAGGTTGTGGGTTCGAGTCCCATTTGAACCCTTCGATGATTTTATTAAGTGCATTATTTACAGACACTAGGTATAACAGAGATACCTACGTTAAGAAAAAATCTGACACGGAAAGAATAAACACTCAAGTCATATCTCAGTACGAATTGACTTATTTAGGTGGTTTTAAATAAAAAATGGTAAACCGAATAATTCGGCCGAATATTCGGTTCGGTAAAGATTGAACCGAATATTATTCGGTATTCGGTTATTCGGTGAAACCACTATTCGGCGCATCACTATAAACATACATTAATAATTTGAATTATTTTAAAATAATATTATACTTACTACTTCCATTCGTTCGTTATTTATTATGTTCAATTTGGATTCCAATACATATTTTATGTTACGAAGATACATCTAATCAAGTAGGACAAATGACAACGGCAACAATGTTCCGAAAAAAGTATTTATTGCGCGTCACTACGGGATGTGCGGGACGAAGTGCGGGGTACGGGGCGGGGTAACTGCAATCCTGTCATGCGCCTAATAGGCCTGTTTCCAATTTTTTTTCTGATTAGTAATCAAAGAAGCTCTCCAGAGTAGAAACATCGGCAAAAGATTACTCTGTTAGCATGAATATTCTCCGAGATATCACCATTCAAAGATCACATAAAATAAACCTTGTCAAAACGCTCCATACAACGGCCCTGCCACGCTGTGACGTCACACGGTGCTAGTTTGTGTTCATCACGGGGGACCTTTGTTCGATAGCTATATTAAATAATGCGTTTATGAAAATGGTTTCAAAAGAAAAGTTGCTCAAAATTGCATGAATTATCTAATTGTATATAATTATTTAGTAAATGTAATACTTTTAAAATCAAGTTACGTATCAAATTTAGATCTAACTTTAATTGACTGATGACAAAAAATATCAAACTAAATTCTTGTATAAAGTTTTTTTTACCGTTATTTCTCCATTTTATACAAAAAATCTTCCAATCTCTAACCTTGGAAACAAGCCTATTGTTCTGGTCGAGTAGTATTTTGTGATTAGTCAACGGAGGCGTTAAACACTACTTTCTCCTTTAATACAATATTTACCAACCAAAAAAAACATCTACAATTTCCCTGCCAAAGAGAAAGTAGATCCAATAGTACATTGTATTTATTTCAGCGATATCATTAAGCAATTTGTTCCAAACTATGCCAAGTTGGAAGCCATTTGTTGCCAGGCCGCCGAAGTGAGGGAATGCTATTAAACTGCTCTTCAAAACTTGGGGCATCTCGACAACTTCCAAGGTCTGCTTAGAGGCATTTTATAACACTCACATCCGTATATAAAGGGTTCACATTTTAGGTGTTTTTTTGCCGAAAATGGGGAGATTTTTGGACGATAACGTTTTTTTTAGATTAGAAAATTTTGAGTTCAAAATCAAGGAATAATCATGGACATAGGAATAATAAACATGTTTTTTATAAATTCAGTGGCCAATTCATGCCGAAGCCTAACTTTCTCACGGTAAATTTAAGGAATCTTATAAATTCCAAATGAAATCATTCAAAACACTCCGCGACCTCTTTTGTCGTCATACTCTAAAATCTACGAAGTCTCCGTTTGAAGGTCCAATTTGCTCTGTCGGTTGACTCCGCGATTTCAATAGGAAATATGCTTTCAAGTTACTTCTCTCCCCTTTGTTCTTTCAACGCGGTATTTCCAGAATTTTTCGGCGCAATGCCTTACGATTGGGACGGAAGACGCGATTCGACGTATAAACTAAGTGAGAGCGGCAAAGAAAGTGTTGCTACAGTCGTTTGTCTCTTTACCACGAAATAATTAATTAGACAGAACGCCGGATGCCCTTATCGCCGGCTAGTCAGGCTCGCTCGCACATCATGGTGAGACGACTCGAGGTTGGAAGCATGTCTGTCTAGTAACAACCTATTCACTCTTCTCTTGAAAACGATCATATCATAGTGTTCAGGGAACACTTCAACATAAACCAGTTTGTGTAAACTGGACCAGTATTGTCGAGTGAGTAATGGTACTGACTGGTGGCACAATTGGGGGGAAAGGGGTAAAAGGTTGGCAGCGCAGTTGTGACTTGACTGGTGTTGCTACCTACTGTCCATAGGCGGTGGCAATCGGTTACCATCAAGTGATCCGTCTGCTCGTCTGGCACATATCACATGAAAAAAAAAATGCTTACCCAAATATAAAAGAGAGTTGTTTAGTCGTATTCGAATCTACGCGCATTTTTATTAATTGCAGTCCTATACGTCCAACCAAGCCAGCAAGCAAGGTGATTAAGCCTAATCCCATCATAGTAGTGATAACTTGATTTCTATGATGAAGGCCTTTGCTCTGCAGTGGGACAGAATATAGGCTAATACCACAAAATAATTACACGCAGAAAGTAGGCTGCCCCCCCACTAAGAGCTAAAAACGTGTCATGTACTCACGCATGCGCACTAACGGGGAAATACGCCTTTTCGACCACATTAAGCCTAGTCTATGACATAAGATTGTCAAACTGTCTAGGTCTATGGTAGAGGCCGCGCGCTTATGTACTCATGCCGGGCAACAACCCTAGCATATGTCAACGAACTCTTCTAAATTCAAAATCAGGTCAAAGTCTAAATTCTGTGTGTACCTAATTATTTTGTGCTAATAATGTACTGTACCCCTAACCAAAATGTCCATTTCAATTTAAAATACACTGCCTAGATTCCATTACTTTGTTAGCTTGTAAAACGTGCATGGAAAGCACGAAATAAAAACCTCCAAAGAGGAAACACTGCGATCCGGAGCTAATTCAAGCGAACTACACAAGTGGGTCTGAATTTTGCAACTTAGTAACGTAGTGACTCACGACCCGAGATCGAATATGTCCAACTTTCTGCTTTTATTACAGCAGTGTTGCCACGAAAAGCCCATTGTATTACCGAAGACTTCTAAATAGAGGACCCTGTTATGCGTAAAAGATCCAAACAACATTGAGTTACTATGTTGGATGGATCTTTTATGCATAACAGGGTCATTTTGAAAAAAATCCGTTCCGCATGTTGTTATTATCATACAAGGCGTATCTGTAAACATTCCTTTTTTAAAATCCTTTTAACCAAGTCTTCTACCAACCATTAGGAACAAAATTTTCTCTAGGGAATCGAAATTATTTTTGACTCCCAATACAAAAAGATGTCAGGTGACCGATTTTGCAAGATAAATTGATTATTTTATGCGTATTTCCAAAACTCGTTAAACAAAATGTTGTTCAGAATGGTTATTACAACACATGGATTAGAGGACGTAAATGTCTACATTATCTATAAAATACTTATGACCAGCATTATAATTTCTACCACCAAAATTATGAGCAGGTATTATGTTACAAAATGCACTTCAAATACTAAGTAGTTGTTGGCAACATTGATTGCCGTCAGACCCGCAAGAAACCATACAAGAAACTTGCATTAGCTTTGTACGCAGAATTCTAGCGGGTTTCCAGTGGAAACTTGCAGCTAGCCGGTGCAATGTTGCAATGCAAATACTTGCAACTTTGATGGCGGTTTTGACCTGTGTGTAAGAAATTATTATAACAAAAATATGATACAACAGTCATCGACATAGCACGACGGATTAGCCTTTTTTGCGTTTTGGGGAATGCCGCCGGCCCAATGTGTAATGGGCTGATGTTGCCGGCGGCGACTTAAGTTAAGCATACCCGTTTGCCGGGGGCCGAACGGGTTATGTTGGGCTCTCCTCCAATGAGATTGAAGGTCTACCGACTAAACTCCCTTCTTCGCCAGAGTGGGAAGGAGACATAATTATGTGCTAGTTATTACTAGTTAATGAACTTTGACTATACGTTCCTTCCCAGGCGGTACGATGGATTAGCCTGCTGAATTTTTAGTGGGCTAGCTCGTAGACCTGATGGGGCTGAATGGTTCTAGAAAAGGACGAACCAACTGCAGTAGGATAAAAGGGGGACAGATGACCTGTAGGCCTAACACGAACTTTTCAAAGAAGTCATCATAGCGTATACATTTTTACTCACAAGAAACAATGTTACTGTAGCATTTACTGTTAAGTTATTTTACATTTACACTATGAATATAGGATATATTCCTATTAAATTTTACCCATGACTCAATTTATATCATAAGCCAACATTCGGTGGTTATTGTGATGAATTGTATTATTGTGGTTTTAGGCCACATATTATGTTATTATTGCTAATGATCAGAAAATCGGGGGCTTATTTACTTACCTACTCTCGACATTATACAAGTACAAGAATTATTATTCTATTGCCTTTTTTGGTTTTTTTAATAAAATGTTTATTGCCACGTAAATATTGCATAATTCCTACAAAAAATGATATTTAATATTATTATATCGTCATATTTAAATATACCTACGCGACTTTGACAGTCATGTCCATATTAATTTTCAGTGGGTGCTAAAAATGTTAGTGTTAGGTCAATAAACCCTCCATTTTTCGATTACTTGTTGCTACACTATTCAATCGTTATTGTAATATTAATATAATATTTTTTTGTCCCATAGGTACGTCTTTTGAGTCTGAATTTGAGCTTCGATGAATAGTTTATATTTGGTAAGTCATTTATTATAATCATTATTATAATTTAATTGTAACAAATCGTTTAAAGGTGAGTTCGAGCTTCGATCAGTATTTTTTCGGTAAGCAATTTAGAATCAAAATAAAAAGTAAATTAGGAACCTACTACTTACAAAAAGGTCAAACATCCTTAATAAAAATAAAACAAGAGACTAAACAGCAAAACAATAGATTCATATTTTAAATTGTTCAAAACCTGGTTCTGACATATTAATTTAGAGATCAAAGGCCAGATAATTTCAGCCACGTATACCTCTGAGCTGGTATGACATCGAAGGCTAACTACTGCTTTGTTCAAAATGTGCATCAAAGGTTTGCTATTTTATCAGAATGCTTGAATGTTCTGGAGAGTTGTTGTGTTTGACAATAAGGTAATGCAATTAACGATTTTAACATTGCATTAATATGGTAAAATATTCGATGGTAAAATCACTAGAATTCCATACTGAAAGCGTTGGAAAAGGTAACACCAATAGTGCTGTCATCATAGCTTTACAGCTATCGATAGTTTGAATTTCGAATATGGCGTCGAATTAAAAAATAATAATTATTATATATTATTGTAGGCTTGGGACATTGGGATTAGGCTTAATCGTTCGTAAGCAGAACTAAAATTGACAGCACAAATATCAGACAAAATAGTTTACTAGGTGTACCAAATAGGCTTCCTCACTCAACCTCAGCATGTGTCGTGGTCAAAGTCAAAGTCTCATATTTATGAGAAACAAGGTGGTGTACGGGACTAAACCTAACCAAAACCCTGAGGTGATGAACCCTGATGTGAACCCTGGCCTTTGCGCAAGTGACATGAAAGGGGCAACCCTACAGGACTAGGACCGTGCCGCTGCGCACTCGCCGCACCAATCTCACCTGGTAAAATATCCCGCACCAGACTTGTGCGCTTGCGTTCCTAAAAGTCGTGATTTCTTTTCAGAGGAAGAACTATTCCATCTAATGTAACTTATAAGCCATAACATTACATACTTGTATAATAGCCTAGTTCTTAACGAAATAAATTCACTAAATCCCCATTACTTACAGTAGCTTGTTACTAAAACATTTTATAGGGAAACGTTGAAATAGTATCGTATGTTTTGGCAATCTGCCATACAGTTTTTTGCCATGTTGGCGGCGCACTATAAAACTGAATGTATGAATAGTGTGTATGTGGATATATTTGAATGCAAATGGTAAATATGCCAAATCTGTTAATAAATCGCTTTATGTTGTTGATAAAAGATGGACATATGGATGAGTCACATTAAGGTATCCGTTTGGTCTTTTGACCGTCTTTATGTCTAAGAGACACAAGGTCTACTTTTGCACTACGAAACTTTTTGCTAACGTTAATTTGTAACCTTTATCTCCTCAACCATACGTCACCAGAATATATCTACTGTACTCGAGTATCGATACTGCTTTAGCGAAATCTGCTGTGTAGTGACGTCACTAAGCAATTAAGGCCAAGCACGCCAACAAATAAGTTTAAAAGAAAAAACAAAAAGAGACATAATACTTTTTGGACAGTAATATCTCTCAATGACTACTCTTGAACGGAATCCGTCCACATTCGTGTTCCACGCGTAAATAGGCGGATGTTAACAATTTTGTTCATTGGTAACGACATGTAAAACACGAAAGATGCATCCTGGCGACGCGCCATGTTGTTATTATATTATAGACTTTACAACTTTACCTGACCTTCTTTTGAGGTTAGCATGATATGTCAAATGTCAATAAGGCTCTTAAAATTATTCGATACATTTCGTCAGCTGGGCTCACGGCGAAAAGCACTTACGGATATTGTCGAGTTACTAATATCTTTACAGCTGAGTTTATAAAGATGATGCCCGCGGTTAGTGTATGGTCGTAAGTTTAAGTAAACCTAAAAACTTGGAGTATTTTTTGAAGACTTAATTATGTAATGAAGATTGTTTAAGTGCGCTAAAAAGATGTCTCTTGGAATAAAACGACAAATGCATTAGGCAGAAAATAGTTTTGAAAACATGTCATTTATTTAGTTTTAAATCCAACACAAGTGAATAGTTTATGATCATCCCATCCTCGTCGCCACATTTTATAATTTTGAAAATAAGTACCAATTCCAGCTAAAGACTACCCACTTAACTCAGATATAACAAAACCTGGTCGTCATGGCAACATCAACCAAAGAGCACAGAGTATAAAAGTATTAGTAATATAAAATATGTTTTATGCACATCTCATTAAATGAGACGGAAGATGAGGTAAGTTTGTCAATAAACTAATTGAATGATTAATGTTGTTAGAAACTAGGTAGTTTGAAGTAGTAGAAATTATACTTCTAAACATTCCAGTTATCATATCTTTGTACTCATTCCTTTCGAGTTCAAATGTTTATCTACAAGTAAGTAGTTGTTGTTACGGTTGTATTTAATTAAGTGTTCTAATGATATATTTGTTAGTTGTTATCAGCTTCGACTTATTGATAACCTAGCTATGACAGAAAATTAACTATTTATACATCTTTCAACTTTATTAAGTTGAAAGATGTATAAATAGTTAATTTCACCTTTTACCTTGTAATAACAGCTATTCATAATTCTTTGATTTGTATTTCTATCAAAACTTCTATTTCTAAAAGTGTATTTGAATAGCATTATTAGTATAATGGATTCATAGTAAGCAGCTAATTTTAAACCTTATCTTTATTCTTTAAGGTCTAGATTTACTTTTGACTGCTGTCCTGTCCAGAACGGTCTTATCTGATTCATTCTTTGTGCAAGTGATCTCGCTTTAGAATTGCATAAAATATTTAACGAACATTTCTTAATCTTAATTTAAAATTTTATAGTTCTCAGACTTTGAGCCAATTTTAATGTTATCTTTTTAAGTGTTTACCTTTGTAGGTAAAACGTTTAGATGAGAGACGCTCCGGTGACCTGGTTAATATGGACTTTAGGTTGTCAAAATCGAATATTAAAGTTGTTTACGGGAATAGTTCTTACATAGAAATCAAGTCATCGCTACTATGATGGGATTAGGCTTAATCACCACGCTTGCCTAATGCGTATGGATAATCACCAACTAGAGCCATGTTCGAAAAATTCGAAATACACTTTTTGCTCAACCTGGGAATCGAACCCAGGATCTCGATATACTTAAACCACTAGACCAAAGGGGCGTCCAAATAGTGTACTAATTATGAGAATTTATGGATCACATGAAAAATCACATGCTTTGAAGAAATTCTTTCGTCCATTTAAAGATGCTGAGCCTTAATTTCATACAGCTACTTCCACAAACTCGACCTTATCGTTTCGAAGAAATCACAGAGGACAGATCTTAAAACGATCCCCATTATAAGTGATTCACCATAAATCAAAGCCATTCTCACGTACTTCAACTTGAGCAATAACCAGAACTGGATCGCTAAGATATGATGACGGGAGAAAGCATGGTAACTTAAGGGTATGAATCAAATATTACAGCCAGATCGTAGGGATGTGAACGATTTGAAAATATAAAAAAACGGCACATTTGTTACTTTATCCACAGAATACTTAATAATACAAGTACAGAATGCCCACTTCTAAAAACCGTTTAAAGAAAAAAAATGCTCAGGCTACTATAACATAAAGTTGAAATTTCGGCCGCCCAGCGTTCAACACCTACAATTATTCATACCTAGAAGTGCGTTCTCTTTCTATCGCACGCAACTGTCGCGCATGCGTCGCCGCTCGCTCGTGATTTTCTACTTACTGGCCCCTCCGGAGGGGACGCCGCATGTACTTGCAAGTTTGATACTACACGCGGAGTGGGACAGGCCTGCTTCATCGATCAATGCTATACTTTTTAGAACGCGTACCTACTTTACCTTAAAGAAAATAGGGCTTTTTTGTGTCATAAGTGGCAGACAAGCAGACGTATCACCTCAACCTGATAGTAAGCGATTGCCGCCACCAGTAGAGTCACAAGTGCGCTGCAAAGTTGAAATTCCCTTTCCCCCAAATGGGCCTCCGGTACCCTTACTCACTCGACGAAACAGCGCTGGCGCTGCTTCACGCCGGTCTTCTGTGATTCCCGGGTCGAGCAAAATGCAATGCGACTTTTTCGAACATAGCTCGGGTTTGTGATCACCAATCCGCATTAGGCAAGCGTGGTGATTAAGCCTAATCCCATCATAGTAGCGATGACTTGATTTATGATGGAGGCCTTTGCCCTGCAGTGGGAAAGTATGTTGACTAATAGACCTATTGTATTTACTTATATTATTTCTATGGGCTATGCTCGGAGTATCTTTGAAGGACCGCATCAGAAATGATGTAATCCGAAAGAGAACCAGAGTCACCGACATAGCCCACCAAATTAGCAAACTAAAGTGGCAGTGGGCTAGGTCACATTAGCCGAAGAACTGTTGGAGCCGTAAAGTCCTTGAGTGGAGACCGCGACTCGGTAAACGTAGTGTTAGACGCCCTGCTACAAGATGGGATGACGACATTCGAAGGCTGGATGAGAGTGGCCGAAAATCGGGAACGGTGGCGTGCATTGGGGGAGACCTATGTCTAGCTGTGGACGAGCGTGGGTTGCTGATGATGACGATATTATTTCGTCATAATCGACTACGTAAAGTAGAATGTCACATCTCTATTCACTCGTGACCAGAGTACTTGGCATCTAATACGATTCAATAAATTCTGAATCATAAATTCTGAGATTCGAACATGAGTCAGAGTAATTTAAGATTAAATGTTAATGGTGATTTCGGTAACAAAAAACTTTAGCGTTTCTTTTATTAAATGTTTTGGCGGTAACTTAATTCAACATTTTCATCGTAATGGCTATTGAAATCGGAAACAGTCGGAAGTATAGAACTTTCTCTTTCTTAGTTCACGGAAATGAAATGTAATAAAGATTTGCGCTATACAATTAGCACCGATCGATAGAGCGATAGTAGCTCAGTAAATAAGAACGCGCCTTCCGTACAGGAGATCGTAGGTTCGAATCCCAACTCGAACCTCTAGATTTATTGAAATCTATGTGCGTATTTCTACCACTAGCAAGGCAGTCTTACCAGACTCTTCAAATCGAAAACTTCGAAATATACATTTTGCTCGACCCGGGAAACAATCCCAGGCCTCGAGATCAAGGCCCGGTACTCGAACCACTAGACCAACGGGACGGTCTAAACCTATCGCTTTACTGTTATGAATGAGTTATATACATAAGAGAAAATATCCAAAAAAAAAACGAAAATTTACTTAATTCTAACTAATCCGGGTTACTAGTTGGAAAAGTAAACTTTTCGAAGTTCTTTGAGTCAGTTTAAGTCCATTCGTAAAGAAATATGAGGTTATAAGTCTCTCTCGGGTAAAAAACAGCTAAAAAGTCAGCAAAAAAACTTTAATAAACTCAATATTCTTGTCACAAGCCGTTCCGTAGCTTTCAATTTCTCGCTCACTTATTTGTTTTTAACTTCTCACTCCAAATCGTATTGTATTTCACAAGATTTTAGTCATCGCAAGTTGAGTCACTTTCGACATCATTTGTACAAAGATCGAGTTCCGTATCGGATAATTTATAGCGCGGGATCCGGTAAATAAAATATACCTACCTTCTTTTATTTGATGACTAGTGGTCCGCCTTCACTTTGTTTCGGGACTTAACGTGCACCATTATCAATAGATGCTCTTCGGCTCATTCATGCCGAAAGGCCACGCAACGCCACGGCCTCACAGAAGCACGGCGTACAGCAACGAGTCTTCGAGTCGACTGAGGGTACCGAAGATCCAATTGGGGAAAAGGGGGCTAAAGGTTGGCAGCGCATTTGTGCTTCTTCTAATGTTGCAAGTGTCTATGGGCGGCGGCTATCGCTTAGCATCCGTGATCCGCCTGCTCGTCTGCTACCCATCACTTATAAAAAAATTGACGCTGCGAGTCTATTGCCTACATCGCGGAAGTGTTTCGCCTTTTTGGTTTATGATCTATACCTAAGCCTTGCCGTTGCCTATGTGATTAATTTCTTTAAAATCATCTTTCTTTATAAATAGAATAGATTTAGATGACGGTGATTAAGATAGAATTTCAACTAATTACAATTACGTCAACCTACCTATTGAAAATCATTTGAATACTTCCACCATTATATATGTCTTGGCATTATGCTGAGGGTCACCTTTTCGGCAAAAAATGTTTTTGTTTTAAGATTAAAATGTTACTAGCTGTAATATTGTTGCTGAATAAATATTTTTCTATTCTATTCTATTCACCAGGTTTCGTGATGAGCTTGCTCTCGGACTACGAAGGAGTGAACTCATGCATATTCACCCTAGCTTCGACATTTTTGGCTCAAACAGACGTAAGCAGAGCATCCCATTCCTTGTAGGGGATCACAAAGGAAAAGGAAAAACGCATTGTACGAAATCGCGGGATATTTACCAAGGAGAGGTGATAACTCGCAGAGGCACTCCTCTGTTTTACTAACGGTAACTGCTACACGCCTGTCTTGTGTGAGGTCGACCCGGCCAATTCATGCCGAAGCGGGGGTCTCCCAGGGAAAAGCTAGGGTTCTGATCGAAGTGTACAACATCACATCTTTGTTCAGAAGTAAAGTGCGCATACGATGCGATCACCGACCCGTAATGTAATTCTGAACACAATGGTGTGATTATTATGATATAATTTCTCAGGCATCGAACTGAGCCGTAGAAAAAGGTAAACAATGTTATTCTGTGGTACGGAACGAACAGTCTGCAATGACTCATTTCAGTTTAATGTCATTGCGACACAGTGTAGGAAACAAGTGAAAAAACGCCGCTATAATTACAGTAGGTATATTTTATGTGACTGTCACATAATAAGGGATACACAAACACGAGCGAGATCAAAAAAAACGAGGCGAATTGTTTTTAGAACATTTGCTAGTGTTTAAATACCGGGTTAAATGCAATCTCATTTACTACACACTTTATCTACACTCTTGTTTTAATCTTCAAAGTACGAAATCAAAGGGAAACAGTCGTAGGTAACTCCTATGGCAGTATGATACTCGTATAACTTGTCCTCAAAACTGTTGCATAATGTAAAAAAATCGAACTCGGTTTTATTAAGCTACGGTATAGTAGGAATAAAGCCTGTCGAAACGTGTCTAATTTTGAATTCTTAATTTGAAGTATTATGATGAGTTTAGATAAAAACGGTTACACCAGAACTGCAAGCCTTTAAATTCTATTTTATTTTCGAAACAGGTAAAAGTTATTTTTTTTTCCAAAATGAATCTTAGACATTAAGGTCAATAATCAATCTTAATAGTGCCATACATAATACACTTGTATTATGTATGGCCCTTACGTTGCTTAATAAATAAATATGCAGGAATGGAGACAGCTCACTGTTATTTACCCAGCTGTACTAACGGTATGTGAGAGTCACATGCTCGGTTGCGATGACCCTGTGACATGGTTAGCAACAAAACATTAGTAGCCACATTTTACTAGCTTTTTACCGTGGGAGAGCTATGCTTCGGCATGAATCAGCTGGCTCAAATGGAGTGATACCGCGCTCACAGAAGACCGGCGTGAAGCAACGCCTGCAATGTGTTTCACCAAGTGAGTAGGGGACCGGATTCCCAATCGGGGTTGGCAGCGCACTTGGGACTTCACTGATGTTGCTAGTGTCCATGGGAGACGGCAGTCACTTACTATCATGCTCTCCGTCTGCTGGTCTGCTACCTATACATAAAAAAAACTAAGGATCAAGATCGATCAATTTGAGTTTATAACTTGTATTCGAATTTCGACCACATTCCAAAGATTTATGTCATACAGAAGCTCGAATTCATGACCTTTTAATACTTTTGCTATCTTCAACACCCACGCACTAAGGCACGAATGTTACTAACTATGACGTCACCTCATAATAATTCGCAGTGTCATTTTTCCGATAAATAACTATGATGTCATAAGTACAAATATAGTATGAAAATACCTTGTTTATCGTCTTTCTCTGAAAGATAACTAAGGTAAATAGCAATCGAATTTAGTACTTACCGACGACTTTGTATTGGTAATTTGTATTGACAAAATAAACAAACCATAATTTGTTTCGTAATATTAAGATAATACATTATTCTGTTACCGTCAAAGGTAAAGGCTTCTGTATTACAGACTACGTTACTACAATTATCATATCTCCCGAATCGATATTGAACCAAATCGTGTTTGAACAGTAAGTTGAGAATCGGTTGATGAAAGTTATACAGACTTGTTTTTTTTTGTTTTGGCTGCTACCGTGTCTAGAGATTCTGCCAATGTCGAGTGATTAAAGATACTTTTTATTTTGGTCGCTGTAAGCGCGCATGAATGTGTGCGTGGTAGGTACAGTCAGCCACACACCAGGTTACCACAACCTGTCAAATTTCCTTAATCATATTCAACTTAATGTGTATGACAGTAAGATGAGAGTCGATTGAAGAAATCTGACAGTTTTGTATACTTTGATATGTGGCTGTACGAACGTTTATGTCACAAATTAGGAATTAATCTGTGTATTATTATTTTGTGATTCGAAGTTTTAAAATTCGAACATCACAGAAGCGGTTGTAGTAATGGCGGTTAAAACAAAATTAACAGCTAGTTAGTTATTAAATCATCAAAGATTAAAGGCTTTTTTAACGTTAAACGACTGCACATTAACGCGGATATTATAGTCGGCCAATTAAATTTCTGTGCTCGTATTTAATTTCTCGCAACATTTATTCTATAATTAATTACATCCGCTTTCGTTAAAATCTGTTAGCTAAAATTCGTTTAGTATTAAATGAAGCTATATGTGATTGTGCTTCTGTAGTTGGACAAACATTAGCAAAAGAAAAGAGAAATAGAGCTAGTACACACAGAAAACCGGCGTAAAGCAGCCCCAGTACTGTGTTTCGTCGAGTGAGTGAGGGTACCGGAGGCCCACCTAGGGGGGGAAGGGGATAAAAGGTTGGCGCCGCACTTGTAACTCCGCTGGTGTTGCAGGTGTCCATGGGCGGCGGCAATTGCTTACCATCAGGTGATCCGCCTGCTCGTCAGCCACCTATCAAATAAAAAAAAAATCAATATAATTCCATTTTAGTACAAGCCTATGCGTTTGGTGCTTAATAAATCATTTTATATTCTTATTCATCATATGCATTCTTTGTATAATTTAGAGCTATAGGATCAACATTACACAACAGTGCTTGTATTAGTATGATAAGTTGAAATAATCCAAGTATTTAGACTACTTAACGCACACACGTGCAATCTGTAGCGCTACCATGAGTTGACATCTAAAACTGACATAACGTAAACTATTGCTCTGTCTCTTTCAAATGCATCACAATGAAAGAGACAATGCGTTAGTTTTCGATAGCGAGGATAGTATTTCAAACTCATGGTAAGGCTACTGTTTTTGTTAGCGCCTACCGAAAGATATTGTTGTTCTTGTACATTTTAATTCTAAAGATAGTCAGTTGTTTTCCATTAAGGTGTGAATCGGATGATGTATCGATTGTAGTTAACTAGAGTCTATCTGTGCCTTCGTACGTTTGATACTTGTAACACATACTTGTGTTACGCTACTACTAACTTTGGGGTCAACAGACTCACATCAATGTATGTAGGTACATATTCGTCAAGTTTCTACTATCCTTGCCTTAATATCAAACATTGGTTCCATATCAATTGAGGGGCAGAGTGACCTGATGATTCTTATACTCTGGATAAGCTATCTTGTGATAAAAAAAACGAACTCAATACAACTACATCTATACTTCTTCTAATTCTAATAAAGGCCGGTTTGAACCGAGTGATCACACCTTACAGAAGACTGGCGTAAAGCAGCGTCTGCGCTGTGTTTCGTGAGGGAGGCCCAAAAGGGGGTAAAGGGGGTTAAAGGTTGGCAGCGCACTTGTAACTCTACTGGTTTTGCAGGTGTCTATGGGCGGCTGCAATCGCCTACCATATCCGCCTACTACCTATAAAAAAACATTGATATCCCACGGTTAACGCTCGTCCAAGACTTACAGCTTGCGAAAAATGAAATTAATTAATAAATTATTAATATCATCCCGTGGGTCTTCTAGATATTTTGCTTATTTTTTAAGTTCGGTCACCCCTTTTTTTTTTTTTTTTTTTTTTTTTTTTTGTTGACCCGGAGGGGAATGCCGCCGACTCAGAAGGAGCCGACGTCGGCGCCGGTGGTCGGCGCCGCCTTATGCACACCCGGCCGCTGGGAGACGACCGGGTAGTGTGGGGCTCTCCCCTGGGGAGCGCCCAGGGGCATACCCACTAAACCCCTCCGGGGCAGTTCCTGCAACACCCGTTGTGGGGCGGGCGACGATAACGGGCACGTAGCCTTGTTCGCTGCCCACCCTCGAAGGGCGAGAGGCTCGCCAGCACGGCCTCTGACACTCAACGGCCCTGTAACAGGGCCCTGGGCCACTCCCATGGCCCAACACCGCCCCTTTCGGAAATGCCGACGCTGCTGGATTGCAACGCCAGCACTCCGTCAGGGGTGACTGCAGGCCCCCCTCAACAATCCCGCACCCTGCTGGCTGCAGGGCAGAGAGAGGAGAGGGAACCCACAGCTTTGCGCCAAAACCCCGAAACCCGCCCGAACGAACATCCCCGCTGGATTGCGGAGACGGACGCCGGAACGGGGAAAGCGGGGGGCGGCCAGTCAAAGCCACATCGCGCTGGCTGCGTGACGCAGCGAAGACTGACCTACACGAGCCCCCACCATGAAGGCGGGGGGGGCGCACACCCGAAAAGGGTACGCGGCGGCATACCCAAAGGGTGGCGCCACACCAAGGGGTGGGGCCTGACAAGGCCACCACCAAAGGCCGGGACCAAGAGTGTCCTGGCTGCCGACCTACCACGTTGAGACCGTAGCCCTACTACGCTACGGTCGGCAAGTCCTCAGGACGGTCCTCCAGCCCTCGGCGCGACAACAAGGACCCCGGAGCGGTATGCGCTGAGCGCGGTCCGCAGCGTCGGGGTCGGTCCGCCGGATGTGTGCATCCGTTAGCCGCTGGGTGGCAATGTGGAAGCATTACCACCCAACGTTGCCCGGGGGACACCGGACCCCTTCGGTAGCAGCCCCCACCACAGAGGCAAAAATACTACCGAAAGGGCCACTCGGGGAGGTCGATGCACCTTAGTCCCCCAGTTCGGTCACCCCTGAGACAGGGAAATTAACTTCCATAACATCAACGGAAACGTGAGCAGCCGCCCAAATGGCCGAAAGAGAATGAGTAAAGACTTTGAATTTATGTATTTTAATATTATTTTAGGGCGACATCCATTTTCAGGCCCAATTTGCGCTAATCCACCTTGAAAGCATTGGGCTCACTTTTGTCTATTTTATTTTTAATATTGGTGACACGCTGTATAATTTTTTTGCAGACTGTATTTATGAGTGGGAGGTTATCGCGTAAAAAAGATTTACCCATTAGGTAAATCAACCAAACCTATTTACACAAAATAATTACACACAGAAAGTAGGCTGGCCACTAAGAGCTAAAAACGTGTCATGTGCCTACTCACGCATGCGAACTAACGGGGAAATACGCCTTTTCGACCACATTAAACCTAGGCTATGACATATGATTGTCGAACTGTCGAGGTCTGTGGTAGAGGCCGCGCGTTTATGTACTCATGCCGGGCAACAACCCTAGCATATGTCAACGAACTCTTCTAAATTCAAAATTGGGCCGAGTCTACCTTCTGTGTGTAATTATTTTGTGCTATTTAGGTTTGGTTCGTTTTTGGGCTATAATGTACCGCGCGAGACAGGAGTGCAATTCTCTTGCACTGGACTTTGAAGTCTAATTTAGGGATTTCATACATTTGTCTATACAATTACAAATCTCTAATTCGACTGAGTTTCTTCAATTGATACTGAACTAAAAATGCATTTGCCATTGACTCAAGAATCAGATGAATACAGAAAAATAACAGTCCACTTGTGCCTTTGGTGTTGCAGGTCTATAAACAGCGGCAATCGCTTACTATCAGGTGATCCCTCTGCTCGTCTGCCACCTATCACATAAAAAATACAACTACGATTAAATCTAAGAAAATGCATTGAAACGTCTGTTAACAATCAATACCCAATCAAACCTTACCTGCCACCAAAACGGAACATTTAATCTCACATTCCCATACTACCAATGGCATCAGATTATAAGGTAACAGTATTCCAATCAAGCGTTATTGAACATAACTCCACAAGAAATCAAATGTTCACAAACGGGGGCATCGCTCCACTTCGACGGCAGAACCGGTTTCATCGGAAACGTTGTACCGTAGTGCCACAGTTGTAATGTAACGAGTGACTCGAATGTACTTACTAAGGGCTAAAGGTAAAGATTTGTAAGCCTAGCGTGAACTTTTCGCAAAAATCGTAGTGTATGCGTATAGTAAACTAACTAGGCTGGTGCAGAGACCCAATGCGAGCCTTTAATTGTGGGAGAGCCATGCTTCGGCATGAATGGGCTGGCTCGACCGGAGTGATACCACTGCCTCACAGAAAACCGGCGTGAAGCAGCACCTGTGCTTTGTTTCGCCGAGTGAGTGAGGGTACCGGAGGCCCATCGAGGGGGAAGGGATAAAAGGTTAGCAGCGCACTTGTTGCATGTGTTCATGGGCGGCTGGCAATTGCTTACCATCAGGTGATCCGCCTGCTCGTCTGCTACCGATCACATAAAAAAAAGAAAAAACGTCGTAGCGTATGCGTATAGTAAACTAACTATGCTGGTGTAGCGACCCAGAGTGAGCCTTGGCTTCCGTAATAAGAGCCTCCATCTAGAACGGTCCTAGGCTACCTCCTGCCAATCATCAGCCTGGAGTCAACAATTGTAAACAATTTGTATGAACATTGAAGATCTCCCTCTATCGTAACTACGTAAGCAGAATTAAAATTGATTACTCAAATGTCATAAACGATCGTATCGCCACGTGAGCGGCCGTCTACAGATTTTAGATAGATAGAAAACATTTATTGGCCACAAAAGCACAAAAAGTAATAATTACACACGTAAGTAACGTATCAATTAATACATTTTTGAAGCTACGAAACGTCAAAAAAGGCGCTTCCTGCTAGTACTAAATAGAAAAGTATGAAGCAATTTTGTTTAAAAAATGGTGCCAGGCAATAACCAAATGATGTACTTTGTATCTTAAAGCAATGAGCGCAGACGCGCTCGTCAAAAAGTTAGTCAAAGCAAGTCGCAACGCAACGTACTGGCTTTATAGAGTTGTATGTAGTTTTGAATAACTTTTGTCAGTGGTCAAGTCAACATTATGGAGTTTTTGAACGACAGGACAGAAAACAATTGACCAACACAGCGGAACTTACTGAATTGTTGTCGTATATTTATTTTTTATGATTATCACACAATTTTTGTACAATGACGTAGGTGCTATGTCCAGTTATTGAATGACTCTGCTGTTGGTATAATAGAAATAAAAGACGATAAACGATTAGTCATATGTAGATGTTTAATAATGGTTTTTAATTTTTACGCATTGACTAGTAGTTTAAAACTTTGTGAGCCTTATTATATAAAACGGAGACTAAAATGAGTAATTTTTTACAAAATTGACACTTTTATAAAAATACAAATTAAAGTGACAGCATCAGATTTAATATTTAAGACTATAATAGAATTAAAGTCATCAACACCATATCCAAGCAGAAAGAATGAGATCGAAGTAACAACTTGATTTGGGAAACACGTTTCGGTGACTTGGAAATGATCTAACAATTTCCTCGTGTTCTGAGTCATCAATGCGTCATAAGCTCATAGAAATCTTCCAGTCGTTTTTAATTAAGGTCATCATCCTAGCACTTGGTTTGAGCACCAGTTGAGACGCAAGGGTCACGGGTTCATTTCCACACGAACACTAATGTTTGTTGATGAAACAGAAGTTTGTGTTCGATCTGGGTGTTTGTGCTTCCTTCGTTGTTTGTAAAAAACTTAATTTGGTGCAGTCGACTCCAAAAATATGTATGCACCATAGGACCTTGTCACAATACATTTGTATAAGAACGACTTTTACTTTCTTATACATATGTATTGTGACAAGGTCCTTAAGTGTATGTCATCTCTTTGGAGTCGACTATACCAGGGCCATGTATGTGATGTTGACACTAGTTTATTTACATAATTTATTATTATCCAATGGCCTGCTTACTGTATCTGCTAATCTTCTTACTACTAGGAAGGAAGCTATATATTTGTTTACCTTATCGAGTCGTGATGATATACTGACAAAACAAAACGTTGTTTCTGAGGATAACATTCCGCCCGGGCCTTGCTTCTTCCTGCATAAGAAAATAGAAGTCCTTAAATAAGTGATGTGCCCTAAGTATCCGCGGATATGCTACGGGGAAAGAAGTGTATCCGTGACTTTTAAGATAAATCGTAAGCAATGCATTACTCGCCAATTGTACTCTTAAATTTATAATAAATAAAATTGTTGAAATTATTTAAATTGCAGTTTATTTGCCAAGATTATATCAAAGTACTTTTTCCTTCACAAGCCGTTTCATCTTGATGCTTTGGAACGTCAAAGATTTTATTCGCGGATCTATGACTTTCCGACAATATTTAGAAATACACACTTTGTTTAAATACACGCTGTGTGAGTGTTATATTGTTTGCTGTCTCAAATAAAAGTAGATTTGATCTCCGACACGAGATTTCGCCACTCCCCTCTATTATTAGCAACTTCTTGCCAACCCGACCTTTTAAAAGAGATCAAAATCCTTCTTGACTTGGTCTATCCAGCGATATCTGGGACGCCATGCTATGCGCTTCCCGCAAGGAATAGTGTTGTCTGGCTGCAATTAAGACATTACTGATTCGTGTCCGTTATCCGTACCCGCGGATATTAATTAAAAAATCGTCTCATCTCAACTCCTTACAGCGAGCCTTTGTTTCACTCCCAACTAGGTAACGGTCGCCGTCATTACCGTAAGACCACGCAGGCCCCTCCGGTTTACATTTTTAATGAACTTATGTAACAATAGTTCTTTGAATAAACATGAAGGGAATGACACGAATTAAGCGTGAGGGTGACTCACCTTGGTTTATTATTATCTTACTATGTACTTCTTTTACTGTACGTACAGCCACACATCAAAGTGATACTAAAACTGTCAAATTCTTCTACTGCTATCATTATTACACACATGAAGTTGAATATCGATTGAGGAAATGTGACAGGTTGTGGTAATCGTGATGTGTGGCTGACTGTACCTCGTGTACTGCTGACTATATTTTAACCGTGGGAGAGCCACGCTTCGGCATGAATAGGCCGGCTTCGTACCGGAGTGATACCACGGCCTCCCAGAAGACCAGCCTAAAGCAGCGCCTGCGCTGTATTTCGTCGAGTGGGTGAGAGTACCGGAAGGCCAATTGGGGGAAAAAGGAGTTAAAAAGGTTGACACCGCACTTGTGAGCTACTGGTGTTGCAGGTATCTAAGGCGCCGGCAATCGCTTACCATCAGGTAATCCATCTGCTCGTTTGCCACCAATCTCATTAAAATAAAATCTGCGATGATCGAGGCCAGTCTCAGTGTCTCTACTTCATTGCCCGATGAGCGTCCTTAGAATAATTTAATTTAAGTAATCGTACGTTTTTGAAACTTTTTAGTCTGTAAAATAGAACGAATTATTCGCACGAACGCACCCGATGTGCACCAAATGCAAACAAACTGCAGTGGAGCGGACTCCGTCGGACAAAAAGTTTGTTGTCTGCGATATTTTCCAGTTTTATCCTCATCTATGACGCTGTATCAATTTTCTTGTTATACAACGCAACGTGGATCCAGAAAACCAATTTTCTACAATACATATTACTTTTATTTGGTCAAATCAGAAAGATTTCACGGTTGATTAAATTCTTGATGAAAAGACGAGCATATACAGGTCGTTATGTAAAAAATATTTCGGTTAAATGTTTAAATCTATACTATTTATAAAGAGATCACACAGCCGCTAGCTTAGGAACTCGAAAAGACGAAACTCCAGCCATAATACAAGGCAAGATCCAAGGAAAGACCAAAAAGGTTCTTCTTTTTCCCATGAAGAAGAAGAACTTCTTGGCTTAAAAATTAGCGCTAGTGGTACAATAAAAGCACCCCTCCTCTGTTTAGAGCAGCTGTGTCAAGGGTTCAAGTCGTCATTATGTTCGCATATATGATGTCATCATCAACATCATCATGGTTGCCTATTGTGGATCCATTCTTGGATGTAGGCCTCCTCCCTCTTCTTCCACTCCTGGCGATCCCGTGCCTGACTCATCCAGTCACGACCTCCGTGTCGTCGGATGTCGTCCACCCAGCGCTGCGGTGGTCTGCCGCGCCCTGCATGCTGCATGGTGTCTGCTCTGGGTCTCCACTCGAGGATCCGCCTTGTCCATCGGTATATAATGTATCCCTGTATAAATAGTATCTACAGATAGATAAGTGAAAAAATCTACACACTTAGAACTGACTGTTACAACTTTGTTATCTTAACCTAAAAAAACAAAAGTGATTTTCAAGTACAAAGACACCAAGAAAATAAACTCAAGTCTAACAAATCTACAAACTTAGAACTAGAACAACAGTCTTAGACTAATATCTAGGACATTTCTTGCAAAACCTTACAAGAAAGTAATACTCTTAGTCGGCTTGCTTGTTATTTAATGTAATTTGAACCTTGAGTTCTAATCGTCAGGTTTTCTTTTTTAACCGCTAGTTCCCAGTATTACAATTTATTACTCAATTGTACCACATCTAAGTGGACTTGTAAATTTTAACTCGTCGTAATAAAAGTGAATTTATTCGGTTACACAAACGTTAGTTTAAATATTTAACTAAGTTAGTTTTACATTCATAAAGCGAATCGTGAATGCGTACAACATAACCGCACACATATTTTAGGAAATGAGTTAACATTTGATATAGCTCTGGATTGGGGATGTCATGAATTTGAAATTTCCCGTCAGGTTTAGTTTTGTTGGATTATCGACCCTTGACCCATTCAGGTTATTGATAATGCTATTGATAGTATTAGTAAACTGAAGTGGCAGTGGGCTGGTCACATTAGCCACAGAACTGACAACCGTTGGAGCCGTAAAGTCCTTGAGTGGAGACCGCGACTCGGTAAGCGTAGTGTTGGACGCCCTGCGACAAGATGGGATGATGGCATTCGACGGCTGGCTGGAGTGGGCCGGATGAGAGTGGCCGAAAGCCGGGAGCAGTGGAGTGCATTAGGGGACATCAATGTCCAGCAGTGGACGAGTGTGGGTTGCTGCTGATGATTGATAATATTGCCGAGTGCATTGGCGCAATACTATTGATAATGCTAATACTATCGATAATTCAACTTCCGATAATATCGACAGCATCGATTATTTTCTCTTGATTCCGTTAGAAAAAACAATACTTAGATGATATCGGACGTTAAACTCAAAAAAATAAGGCACAAAATTTTGGCCATATCGGGGATCGATCTCGGGACTTCAAACGCAGCCGTCGCTTCAAAATGCAACCAAATACCCACTGCGCCAATAAGGCAATCAAAGTTACTTTGTTCGGAAACCGGTGGTGTGAAGTGTTGCATGAATTTGTAGTACCGTCAGCCACACACCAGGTAACCACAACCAGTCAAATCTACTCTTTTGATATTCAACCTAATGTGTATGACAGTAAGATGAGAGTCGATTGAAGAAATTTGACAGTGTTGTACTTTGATGTGTGGCTGTACGTTCATTGCACAAAATAGAAAATCAATTGTTTTATACCTTTTAAAAGGCTTTTGGGTCTTACGACGTTAATGTAATTTCCTATTAAACTATTAGCAGTGTAATATCACATTTTGTAATCTAATTAGTTATTACTTACCACTGGTTAAAACGGTAGAAAACTCGGTTAAATTTCACTACAGTCGAACTTTACCTTAAGGGTCATTCCATCGTTTCGGGTGTTACATTTGTACAACCAAAGTCTACTTTTTTATGTATATTGAAAGGGTATTTTAACAATTCAATGCCTTATTCTCTACGTTTTTAGTTGTTCTATCTTAATTGTAAAATTAATAGAGCTTAGCAAAAGGATTAACAACTTTAAAAGTCGAAAAGTGTGCGTTTCGGGTGTTACACGATTTTGCCTCTCTGACCTGACCTTTGTTACATTTATATGAAATTCTGCGAATTTTCTTAGGGAACCTATTCTAAAAATTACAGGCCTCCAAAAGTATAATATTTACTATGCAGCTACCACATAATTACTGTCACAAATAAGGTTTTACTATTTTTTTATGAAATTTTACTTTGTTTCGGGTGTTACCATGGTTTTGTTTCGGGTGTTACGAGTACGAAATGTAAACAGTTTATATGAACAAAATTGGTGTTTTATTAGTTTATGTACTAAAAAATAAGTAGGGAACCAACAAACGTTTAATAATGAACTCTCCTTTGACAAGAATTAGCAGCTTTCTTTAGAAAAATCGACTGACAAACAAAGATTACTACAATACATTCTTCTTTAATGTAGCTTTATTATGAGCTTCCTTAGAATAATTAAAAATAAATCAAACGTTCTTTTATATATGACAGATCTGCAGAGCTTTATAATGGCGATTCAGGTAGTGTTTTTTTTTCTTTTTTTATGTGATGGTAGCAGACGAGCAGGCGGATCACCTGATGGTAAAAAATTGCCGCCGCCCATGAACACCTGCAACACCAGTGGAGTTACAAGAGCTTAAGTGTGTTTTCCAACTCTCTTTACGCAGGTGTTCTGAATATATTTCATGGTCTAGTTTTCGTCTTTCCCGCATTTTTGCTAGTCTATCCTTTGTCGTCAGATCAGGATCAGGTCAGAAGATCAGGAATTCTCGGTTTTCGCCTTCTATGTCGAGTCGAATTCATGGAATGCATAGACCAATAAGAGAACAAGATAAGGAATGTCGACTGTAATCTGTTTTCTCCTATTGGTTGTGCGTTCCATGAAGCCGACTCGACACTGAAGGCGAAAACCGAGAATTCCTGATCTTTGTGAAAAAAAACCATCTCCCGATTCACACATACACAGACACAAACACCATGCATGGAAATATAGCCAAGATACAAGGAAATATTATGTATGAGAAAAGTTGTAACACCCGAAACGTTTCGGGTGTTACAGTTTTTAATCATGGAAAAAAGCTATTAAATTAGTCTTTTGTTGAATTATTAGTTAGTAGTTTTGATTATTACCACCATGGCCTTACTTCTACTAAATATTATTCAACTAATCAATCTGTAAGTTACATTAATAAAACAATTACCTGATTTTTCGTTTCGGGTGTTACAGTGCCAATGTAACAAGAAAACACACCTTTTACTTGATAATTATAATTTTTTTCGGGAGTGTAACGTATTCCACCAATAATACGACTATCAACCTCAAATCTTAGCGTGGTAAAACGAACTTTCAATGGACCACGTGATTACAGTGATTAAGTCAGTTCACTGTATTGCAGATTTTGAAGACTAATTAACTTAAAAATAACGCGTTTTTTTTCTAGTTTTTTTGTCGCATATTAAAATTTGGAATGTTTTCTTTCTAAATTCATCAGATTAAATGCAAAACGAACATATTATTATTTTTATCCTCGGTAACATTTGTCATGGAATGACCCTTAAATAAGGATAAATTTACTGCTGAGCAGACAGACATTTTCAACGCGCTCATAGAATATCCAAGAATGGACACTTTCCGATTTCCATCTAATTCACCTGGCTGTTGTCTTTTCATTTACCACTTGCTATTCTTCGAGACTCGAGGAAAATTCTACAGAGATAATCTAGACAAATGGCAACGTAATAGCATTAATTAAAGCTATCTTAATAAAGTCAAAGTCAACTGTTACTGTTAGTCTAACCACAGAGTAGATTCTTTCCGTATAAGTATTTTTCCATTTAATAATGCCCTCACGTCGCTATGGAATACCAAATTGAACCAATAGATGGCGCTGGTTGTATTGATTGTCTCTTTTAAACATACATAAAATAGAAGAAAAATTAAAAAATACAAGTGGTATGTATTTACAAAAGAAAAGTATTATATGATATATTTGTAATCCCACTGTTGGTTCTGATTTCTGTAACACAGGTGCTTGAGCTACCTATCTCAGAGTCAGATCAATGTATGTGATGTAGTGGAATATTTATTTATTTATTTATTATACGAGACAAAGGGAAGGAGCTCAGCTGATGTTGCCACGAGAATGTGATCCCGGGCAATGCTGGTTTTCAGCTACTTTTTCCTGTCAATTGTAACTAAAATAATATAAGCGTATAAGTATTCTATCAACTAATTATGTGTTGTCAACTAAAAAAGTTGACAACACATAATATTCTCATACTATAAGATTTTATACTAGTAACTTCAGTGTGAGGTGTACCATGACAAAATATCTGGAACGTTGCACGTCGAATATTTAGCTATTAATTTCTACTAAGATTATTTAAACTGTGAGTTAACTGACCTATCGTAGTTCTGAGAAACTAATAGTAAAACAACAAACTTTAATTACTGTTGGTTCCAGTGGATTTCATTTAGAGCATTTATAAGGCCAGACCTAGAAAGTAGATGTTATGTTGACTGACTTTCTTCATAGAGAATAACAAGTGTAAAATCAGTTGTGTTGGAGGATTTAACCGGGGACGATACGAATATTCGCATTCGCATTCACTTATGCGAATGGTTCGCATCGTTTTTAACATTTGCATCGACATTCGCATTCGCTTAAATCAATGCGAATGTTATGCGAATGCGAATGTGTGCAGGTCGTGCGTGCGTGAACTCGTGACTCTTGATCTTGCTAGACTGACATCGGCTGCATGCAGCAGTATGTCTTTTGTCTTTAAAGTAATAAAAATGATTGATTTATATGTTGTTTTTTTAAATTTGATGTGACTGATGTCTTAAGTACTTAACATTCGCATTCGGACATTCGCAGCGTAAACATTCGCATTCGCGAATGTGAAAATTTTGACATTCGTAACATCCCTAAATTTAACATCTTCAGTGTATAATAATTTCAACCTGATATTTTCCATTACAATGAAACCAGTCTCAAGGCCTTACGCAACTAGATTTATCGACTTCTGTAATTTGTTTTGTTAACTGAAGAAAATAATGACAAAAACAGTCTAGTTAAAGCCAATTTGGTCTCAGGTTTATTTTTATGATTAATCTTTATTTGATCTGCCGACTTTGTCGCTAAATCTCTGAGGAAATGTACAGTGTTGCCCACGTACGATATAAGTTCTAGATTTAGTAAATTTTGTTACATAGAAAAGAGTAACTATTGTGTTTCTGCTGGTCCTTCTCGGTAGAAAATGATATTCGAAATCAGCAGTTGGTTGCATATTTTTT
The DNA here is from genome assembly GCA_014851415.1 of Cnaphalocrocis medinalis. Lineage (NCBI taxonomy): Eukaryota > Metazoa > Arthropoda > Insecta > Lepidoptera > Crambidae > Cnaphalocrocis > Cnaphalocrocis medinalis. The sequence goes on from CM026294.1 coordinate 5,553,361, forward strand.
TGTATGGACTTAAAATGGATAAAATAATCTAATAATAATCTAATTTAAACGTAATGAAACGTAACGTATGAACAGTTACACCAATTTATATTTTAATTACCTTTTTTAAACAACTCATTATTATGTATTAGTAATATTTAGTCTTTAAATGCCAGGACTTAAACAGACAGACAATAGACTATCTATTTTGGTTTGTCTACGTCTAAGTCGGACTCCAGGTAGTAGATTTAATCCTGTAAAAATGTCAAGTAAAATTAGGATATTTTATAATTTTTTTCTTTATTAAGGAAACAAACTGCTTAAAATAATAAAAGTTTATACATTACATACCTAAAACTACAACTACTATAGTACCGTTGAGGCGGAGAGGTGGTTACTGGGGGGTTACTAGTGTTAATAATAATATTTTCACTACAGCACATACATTGGTCTGACTCTGAGATAGGTAGCTCAAGCACCTGTGTTACAGGTATCAGAACCAACAGTGGTATTACAAATATATACGTATAAATTTTCTTTTTTGAAATACATACTTATAATACATAGAAAACACCCAGACCAATACAAACAAACATGTTCATGCACACAAATGTTGTACTGTGCGGGGATCGAACCGCAACCTTGGCCCAGACGCAGCATTCGCTACCACTGACACTGAACCAAACGGGTCGTCAAAGTGTTGAAGGTCCATGGGCGGTGGCAATCGCTTACCATCAAATGATACGCCTGCTCATCTGCCACCTATCACATAAAAAAATCTAACTCACTAATCTAATTATTTTTCCAAACACGCACATTTCCATGCTCTTGTTGCTGGCAACACCGAAAACGTTGCGCAACTCCTTACCCTCATTCTTCCTTTTGTTGATTCTATTCAATTTGTTTAACCGCCTCTAATCTACATGTTATTGAATAATGTTTCCCTCAATTATTCATAAGAAAAAGGAATCCTCTGATGGCTCCATTATGTATTCTACAGAGTTACGGTTGCCATTTTGCTTTACGTATCATACATTTACATGAGATGTGTTTTATTTTTGTTAGTTATTTTGATTGTGGCGTGGCCTCCCTACGCTAGTATAGACATAGTTTGTGCTATTCTTTTTAGGGTTCCGTAGCCAAAATGGCAAAAACGGAACCCTTATAGTTTCGTCATGTCCGTCTGTCCGTCTGTCCGTCTGTCCGTCTGTCCGTCTGTCCGTCTGTCACAGCCGATTTACTCAAAAACTATAAGTACTACAGTGATGAAATTTGATGGGAATATGTGTTGTATGAACCGCTACAAAAATATGACACTAAATAGTAAAAAAAAGAATTGGGGGTGGGGCCCCCCATACATGTAACTGAGGGATGAAATTTTTTTTTCGATGTACATACCCGTGTGGGGTATCAATGGAAAGGTCTTTTAAAATGATATAAAGTTTTCTAAAAAACATTTTTCTTAAAGTGAACGGTTTTTGAGATATCAGCTCTCAAAGTCGTAAAAAGTATGTCCCCCCCCCTCTATTTTTATAACTACGGGGTATAAAATTCTAAAAAAAATAGAGGTGATGCATGCTAATTAACTCTTTCAACGATTTTTAGTTTGATCAAAGTATCTCTTATAGTTTTTGAGATAGGTTATTATATTTGCTGCTACGGAACCCTTTGTGCGCGAGCCCGACTCGCACTTGGCCGGTTTTTTACATATCGGATGTTTCGATATGGAGACGTAGGGTGGATGTCAGACTGGGAACATTAAAATAACATTAGGCGAGGAAATCGTTTGATATGGTCGGTCATCTTCTATATTTATAAAGAAGTTAATATCATAGTCTACGTGAAGATTTTTAGGTTAACTGAAATAGCGAAACACTTGCGCGTTGTAATCGACTCTCAGCGCCATCTATCGGTATTGGTCTATGTTAGTTCCTGAAACGGAGTGAATGTTGTCTCATACATTCATATGGTACGAAGACAAGAAATTATAGGGTTAAGATCTTAATTGATAACCATGATTCAGTTGGTCCAGTTCCTCTGTTAACGTCGAAAGATCCAAAAGGCATAAAACAATTGATTTTTCATTGTGTCTGCTGTCTGGGCCTTCCGATGTTAAAGGTCAGGTCAGACAGCTGTCTCTTCATTGCATCAGATTCCTCAAATCCTGGATCATGGTTTAAGCGCACCCTGTTCTCTGAAGCGACAGTTTTATACGCATCACGCAGAGATAAGATTAAACTCCCAATTTTTTTCGGTATCTGCAGTTTTTTTTTCTGGTAAACAATTGGAAACAGAAAAGTTGAAATTATCGTTGATTTTTATTAATTGTGTTTTCCTTCAATTTGCATGTAGCAAACCCTGGTGTTTCGCTCGTTATTACTCCAGGAAGTCTAAAATAAGAATCGACATTTACTCGTACAACGCTAGCTAATATGGGCCATGGTGATCATATTACGGCTGATTAGTTTTTGGAACCTAAAATTGATTTGATGTAATTCCGGAAACTAACTAAAAGTATTCTGTGAACTGTACTAATGTAATATTGTTTCATCATATATATACGTTATGGACAATGCAGTTAGCAAAATCAAGTTTGCTATCCTCAGCTGTTGCATTTATTATGTAAACTTGAGTAGGAATGTCAAAACATCTAAGTTGTCTTGGAGAGAAATACGCGTATAAATAGGGAATCGTAGCACATAACTGTGAGAGAATCAGCCATGCTTCGACATGAATGGGCCGGCTCGACCGAATTAATACCACGGCCTCACAGAAGACCGGCGTAAAGCAGCGCCTGCGCTGTGTTTCATCGTGTGACTGACGGTAGGCCCAATTATGGGGAAAGGGGTCAAAGATTGGCAGCGTACTTGTGACTCTACTGGTGTTGCAGATGTCTGTGCGGCGGCAATTACTTACCATCAGGTGATTCGTCTGCTCGTCTGCTACCTATAACATAAAAAAGTAGTCGCTGAACAATGGTTGACTAAATCTTGCGCTATACATACAAATATGCGCGCACGCACAGTGATGTCAGCGTTTGGTATGACGTTCAAAATATCCAATGAAACTGTTAATGAAAATGATAAATTCTTCATTCAGTTTAAGCCTATAAATAACACATGTACTGTTACATATATTTTTTCATATGAGGTAGGGAACAGACAAGCTGACAGATCACCTGATAGTAAGCAATGCAGCCGTCTCTACTTGTCAACACCAAAAAGTCACAAGTGTCCCGCCGGCATTTTAAAAACGAAAACGAATATGTGCAAGTAATCAGCAACCGCCGATTCGAAGTATGGTTAAGTAAGATTCCTTCACGAATCTACCAACTTCCTTCGCTTTTTATCCGCACCAAAGTGCTATTAAAACATCATGAATTCCAGCAGCCGTTCGTCAACGTGTTATTGAATTTACGCTGCCATATTTGGCCGTAAGTATCACTAAAGCCAGCCGTCTCATAAGTTACGAGTATTGATTATGTTTACTGGTAGAAAACAACTTTACTTTGTTCGCTTATGGGCGTGCGTGCCCATTGTTTGGACAGTGCCGTTCCGGCTATGTGGTTATGGGTTCGTGGGGTGATTGATTTAGTGTCTTACTTACCACAGTGGGAGCGAAGCGTGTTCCTGAGTTCATTATAGGTACTGCTGTTGAAAATATTAGCGAAATTTTAAATTAACAAATATATTTGATAGTACCTTAACAACGTGATGGACTTTAAAGCAACAAAAATAATCAAAATATCGATATTTTCTAAATAAAATAGATAATTTTATCTGGTTATTTATCTTCATCTTACAATAAACCACTTTATCTATCCAATCACACCTTTGTCTCATTTTTTATCGCAATCGAAATCATTCCATATCTAATCTTATGCATTTTCGCCCTTGAAATCACACTCATTCATATCACCGTTATTCACTTAGCGTCACCTAGTCAGTTCAATTCAATGTTTAAAATACATCGTCTAATTTTATTAAGCCATCATCAGCCTGTCTCAGAAAATTGCTGAACAAATTGTGTTGACGCTTGTCTCTAAATAAGTTATTGTAGGTATTTGGAAAACCAACACTTGTCTTAATACAATAGTTCTTACATCATTAATAAACTCCTAATTAAAAAAACCAAACAGCAAATTAAACGAAGTTATATTCAGAACCTTATTTTTTCATAGCAAGTTACTAAAAATAGGTCAGGTCTGGCCAGGTGGATAGGTCTCTACGTGTAGTATTGAGACATCAGGCTGCACAGCGCTGTACTTTCTTTTTCTATCCTTCCCTGTCACTCATTATAAGAGCAAGAATGACTGCGGTAACGCGCATCGTGCTTAAACGTGTGCATAGTCGCTCTCGTGTCGGATCCGACAATGAGCCCGCTTCTCACCTAGCGATAAAAACGCCTTATCTTCCAGTTTTATGGTGCATTACCCCGTAAGACCGCGTCAGCAGGGTGGGTTCTGGTTATTAGGCACTTGGAGTTACACTCCCTAGGGTTAGTGGAATATGCCTGGGAATATAATGAGAAGTTTTTTTATTAGTTGAGTTATAGCTTTTGGTGCTGGGCTGAGAGTTAAAGGCTAGGTACAAAGATCGCGAAGAAGAAATGGACTTGGCCTAGAGACGTCTGAACAGCAAACGACCGTTGGTCAAAAGGAGCACCGAAATTAAGATCAAGTCATGACACAAGATTAAAACAGTGATCTGATGATATTCGACTACACACCGGACATGAATGAGACAGGCATCAGATACATAATATCAAGGCCGAAATCGGAGGAAGCCTAGGTATATCAAAGATTGGATATTGCACCCGTTTCGTCTCACGCCGAACCACGCCAAAGTCAGTGTCCCCGCATGCTTGTGTGCGTTGCCTGTTTAGTACGCCATGATAAATCCGCGCAAATCCTAAAATGCAGTCAAAAAAAACTAACTAACACGGCTGTCAAAACAACCCAAAGTGAACCTTGGTCTTCGGTAATAAGATCCTCCATATTAGGCGGTACTACGCCATCTCCTGCCAGTCATTCGTAGAGTCTGCGCAAATATGTTTCAATTATTAACGCTATCAAACACTTTCGTATTAATATTAATCCAAAGACCATTTTCTTAAGAGCATACAACGTTTTCTAGAACTTTCTGTTGAAAACGTTCCGTAACGTCTTATCCAATATAGCGATTGCGACAAATGTTCGACGCACAATAGCGTCCTGTGAATTCGCAATCCTTTGTGCTATTGACTTCTATACTGTAAGAAATAATCTACGGACTGGTACAGTAATGTTGACAATATGATTAAAGTTTAAGATTCATTTTCGTTTACACATTATTGTGTTCATGACTTTATAGGAACTGTTTGTTTGTCGAGTTCAAAAATATGTATACACTTTAGGACCTTGTCACAATACATATTTATAAGAAAGTGGAAGTCGTTTTCTTATACATATGTACTGTGACAAGGTCCTATAGTGTATACATATTTTTGAACTCTACTGTAATACCTACATGTCTGCATTTTTTATGGGTAAGGGTAAGTCGGTAGGTAAAGGTATCACTGGGGCCTATTCTCGTACGCTCGACATTGTATTCGAATTAGAGATTTGTATGGACGATTGTAGGAAATCTGAAATTTCGACTTTAATGTCGAATGCACGATAGTTGCCTCTCTGATCACCTACGCTCATATACAGATAGTGTCAGGTCAAGTTAACCTCGAAAGTGCTAAAATAGCACTTGTGTCTATTTAAGTACGGTTTCAAGTCCAAAAAACTCGACGAGGCCGTATTAACAGACGCTACTATAGAAGGTTTGCGATTATGCGAATGCGTTAACGGCCTTTAAAATTATTAAGGCTCAGTTTTATGGAAAAGATAGATAAGATGTTGAATTACGAGCAGCTTGTCAGAAAATACCAATAGTACACCAACAATTTCTGTCCTCGACCATACACAGATCGATTACAATGCAATACTTAACCACAAAGATTCCTATTGTGTCCAGAATAGATTTCAAAGAGTGTATTATAATATTATTGACTATGTTAATCAGCTTCATATGATATGATGAGCATGATATGCAATTGGGGATTAGGGATGGGCCCAATGAATAGAATTTATCAATATTGGCAACGATAGGGCTGCCTTAAGGGTTCGACTGTTGGACTTGTAAGCAAAATCTCAATCAAAAGCAATCCGCCGTGACAGAACAGAATGGTAACAACACAAAATAATTACACACAGAAGGTAGACTCAGCCTGATTTTGAATTTAGAAGAGTTCGTTGACATATGCTAGGATTGTTGCCCGGCATGAGTACATAAGCGCGCGGCCTCTACCACAGACCTCGACCACAGTACATGACACGTTTTTAGCTCTTAGTGGGCAGCCTACTTTCTGTGTGTAATTATTTTGTGGTAACAATTCTGGTATACGTGTCTCATTTGTTTCTTGCTTATTGTATTTTATTTGTGTTTGGAGGCCCACTCGGGGGAAAAAAGGGTTAAAGGTTGGCAGCGCACTTGTGTTTATTTCAAACACTGCCAAAGGGGCTCTACCGAAAATAATCAATATTGTGGACCATAGCAGAAGTACCAATCTAAGGACCAAGGTCATACGAATACATCCTCAATCATGACAAAACCATACTTGTGATATGGTCTATAAGGATAGATTTCATATAACGTATTATTGTTACTGAGTATGTTAATAAGCATGATAATTCAATAGGGGATCAAGGATGGGTAAGTAATAAAAAATATCGATAGATGGCCGCCATGCGACAGCTAATTTTATTCTCTATTGTTAAGGTTGAGATTTGATTAAACCTTCAGGGCATGAACATAATCGTAGTGGGTTGAAGTTTTCTCCCTTGACCCTTTTCAAAGGGGGAAACCAACATGGCCGTCACCTTGTCACGTGTAGAACCAAATGGTATGTGGGACTAACCAAAATCCCTGGGGTGTCCATCTCAGTTCAACCCATTACTCTTCCCATTACCCTAAAATGTACAGAATTAAAAAAATACTGATTTGAAAAAAAAAATCCAACGTATGTTTACGTGGTATAAATCTAAAAGCAATTTGATCATTTCAGTCTTATCAAGTATGCAATATGACGTCAGAAGATAAATAACATGAACCCAAAGATATCCATACTTCCATACTAATATTATAAATGCGAAAGTAACTCTGTCTGTCTGTCTGTCTGTCTGTCTGTCTGTCTGTCTGTCTGCTACTCTTTCACGCCAAAACTACTCAACGGATTTAAATGAAATTTGGTATACAGATAATCTAGACCCTGAGAAAGGACATAGGCTACTTTTTGGTTGCGAAAAGGGGGTTGTAAGGGGTTAAAAGGGGGGTAAAAAGTTACTTTTCCACGCGGACGGAGTCGCGGGCGGCCGCTAGTTGTATATAAGAACTAGATGGCGTACTCATTACTTGCATTCGAGCCTCGTGAGATGTCTATAACTTGATTGGCGTCCTACTCTAATAAGGTGACCACACGATTTAGATTTTCGATAACAATTATTGTTTGTCAAACTCAGTCCACCCACGTGGGAGTCGGACATCGCTTTTTCTAGGAAACTCGTGAAGCCCATTAAAACTAGAAGGGCTAGCACGAACGTTTCAAAGTATCGTGTGAGTATTTATGAGCAATTTTGTATGAAAAAAACACAAGTTCCAAATTAAAATTCCTTATTATGTATACGTACGATACGAAGAGACTACCGACTTCTCGAAAAGTTTGTGCTAGCCCTATTAGATTTTCTATTTACCTACCTATAATAATACACTCTGCGGCACATTTAACCGGCCATAGCGTATTATTCATACAAACGTACACACTTTGCGATTTGAAGGTTCTATGGAGCAAGAATATTGACTAAAATTTAATTTTTTCACAAACTCTTGGGGAAACTGGGGACACTTGATCCCCATTGTTAGTTCTATAAAAACAAAACGTACATAGGTAGGCAATTTTGTTAACTACCTACTGTTCCTCATTATTTGATTATTATATTTATTAGTGCTTCATATATATATTTTTTGCATTTTCCCAGAACTTTCCAAAAGGATCAAGTGTCCCCTATTCTGGGAGACTTGATAGATCTAGATCTTAGGGGATCAAATCTCTCTAATGCAAATTTGAAATAAATGAAAACCCGGTGTCTTTAAAAAAGCATTATTTAATTTAACAAAATTGGTATTAAATTTATATTGCTTTACATGTCTCACATGTCTCACTCAAGTATTAATTTTATTTATTTATTTATTTATTTATTTATTTATTTATTTATTTATTTATTTATTTATTTATTTATTCAAGTTTACAGTACACCTTACAGTTCTAGACCAAAACGTACACTGTTTAATAAATACAAAATTATTTATGAGCATTGAGTCTCAGTCTTAGAAGAAATTTTACATTTTCATAAATATAAAATACAGCTTTGAAAATTTACATTTTATTGCATTAGCACTATATGCGAATGCACTATCTATATGAACTGATCATCATCTACAGGTTGGACTTACATTAGAAACGTTTGAAAATCACTTGTTTAGTATTTTTTCCCGGTATGACGGTAAGCCACCTTTTTTTAATTTCTTCATTCTTTGGAAATCTGAAACAGTGAAAAATCCAGTCTTTAGATGACAAGCGAAATGGACACCCTACTCAATGCAAAAATAAAACTTTGACTAAACACTTACTTATGAAAAGATACACCGCAACCTTTATATGATTCACTTTTGCATCCTATCACACAACAAGTGAGAACCATTATTAAATAAATAAGCACAATTTTTACACTTTATTTTGTCGTCACAATAATACTTACAATCTTTCAAATTATTTTTGCCGCCGCCATATTGGTGATGTCCAAACGCCAAGTGTTGCATATTTATTATAATTAAAACTACCATATCACCGACTTTTACATAAAACTAGTCGTTTATCATGGTTTAAAATAAAAAAAAATAAAAAGACATTATTAATTCCAACGTATCATTCCTTTAAATTATTCAATATTTTGAAAGTTCCCCAGAAGAAGAAATATAACTTTGCGTAAGTTATACCACAAAGGTTTTTTTTTTATGATGGCAACCCTTTAGACAAGGACATATTCCTGTCGATCGCCATCTCGCTCGGCTCGATTTTCTGTAAAGCGATTTGGCATTTCAAAGTAATCTTTATTCTCATTGCATAGAATCGAAATTAACATTGCATTCATTTTCATAGTACACCATCTTGTTATAGTGTAAAATCTTTGCATGAACCATAAACTGCCAATGACATCAGCTGTCAGATGTCACTTATCACTTTGACATAACCAATATGTTTGTATTGTCAAACCTGACAGCTGACAGACGTCAATAAAGAAAGTGAAGTTTCCGCCATGATGTTTTTTTCCTGTTATGTATTGATATATTTTTGAGACTCGTTTAGTTTGATTCAGAAAACGGAGTCATTATAACGAAATCGTATAGTAGTATAGCTGAAGGCATAGCGAAAGTATAGCGATGACCGTTATTTTGCGCACTTGTAAAAAAGAAAACTTTCTATAAAAATTGGTTCACTCAAGGTCATAAATACACTTTCTTGCCTCGGACTATAGGCATAGACAGACATGTAACAGGAATGATGAAGGTATTGTATCGAAAAGAGTGAAAAGTATGAATATTAGTGGGCAGAGGAACCGAGGATTGCCGAAAACTTGATAGATGGAATGGGTGAAGAATGAGATGATTGAAAAATAAGTGGATAATGGGATGACAAGTGACATGGACGTACGTATGGAAGAAGAAGACATATTGCGCCGACCTCCAGATAACCGGGGAATAGGGTAGGAGTTTGATGATGTGATGATGATGAAAGTGTTAAAGATAGAGGCCTTTCCTCTTTTTTTTAGAAAACTATACTAGATCCTAACCGAGCACCACCTTTCGTTTAAAAAACAAAGCTTGTGATAATTGAATTTGTCCCTATAATGCGTAGATCATTCTTGTTTGCCTTACTTAAAACTATAATTTAATCGGCAATCCTGTACTACCCGTGCGGATAAACGCTGGGATTAGAAATGGCGGACCGACGAGTCGGTACCGTCAGCATACTAAGTACGTAAAATTATAATTAAATATAAGTAAACTGAAAAATCGTAGAAAATATCGTTAGCATTGAAAATGTTTTGTTATTTAATTAATTCAAATAATATATAAATATGTTTTATAGGTTTTATTATTTTGTAAGTTGTATTTTTTACTGTATTTATGTAAAAAATCTATGAAAATATTTTTTTCCTAAAAAGAAATAATAATTTATAATTATCGCATTTATAAACGAATTTGTTCTCACAAAAATATACATTTATTAGCGGTCCGCCCCGGCTTCGCCCGTGGTACATACATAGCCTATAGTTATGAGGAATAACGTACCTTTCTAACAAAATATTACAAGACTAACGAAAGGTTCAAAACCACGGAAAAACTAGCTTACAAATGTTTATTAAAACGCAGCTTTTTTTTTGTCAGTCTGTACCCACGTGTGCGAGTATAGACGCAAATAGTGTGCGAGCGAGAGGTGAATAGTTGCGCCGCCATTTCTAATCCCAGCGTTTATCCGCACGGGTAGTAGTGACTTTCGTAAATGTCTAGATTAACTTTCATCTTATAATCAAAGTTTCTAAAGACAAAAAAGCATCAGTCGCTTTTATTGTTAAAGTAGTTAAGTTTTTTGGGTCTTCGGATTTTCTGTCTTGAAGAAGTCTTAAGATCTATTCACACTATACATTACTTTGCTAAACCTAGCGTTTGGCTCGCGCTGCCAGCTCTGAATTAGGTCAATATAACAAACGACCTACTAAAAGTAGGATTAATTATTATCTGACGTCACAGTGACTGAAGTCGGGGTCTTTGTCTATAATTGAAGTCTCTCCCGTTTATAAATAATTTATTAATAAAAGTATAAAAATTTCAAGGCAATAATCAGTGTTTTACGGTTCCGTAGTCTCAAGGAACCCCTTTCAATCATAGAAACCCTATATAACAACACGCTTAAGCTACTTAAAACGGAGTCAGTTCAATGTATGAGATGTTGCGAGAATTTATTTATTTAATTAGACTGACGAGTCAACACTATGACATTGTACCAATAAATAACCATAGTTTTTGCCTCGCGTTAGTTGGGTGAAAACGAGTCATCTATTTGGAAATAAATCTCGCAGAATTGCAGTCGCAAAGTGCAATTTGTCCCATTCATAAAATTGCAAGAGTCAGTTCTGATTTTGTGCAGGAAATTCTTCGACGCTCGATTTTCCACGGAAGCTATGTTCTAGGTTCAGAATATTTTAATACGGGAGATATCTTTTTTTATGCAAGACGAGCAATCGGGTCATCTGATGGCAAGTAATCACCTTCGCCCATGAACACCCGGGATGAAAGTTACTGATGCGTTGCCGGCTTTTTAGATAATATTAGATAGATAGATACTCTTTATTGCACAAAATATGTATTACAGAACTTAAAGCTAATATGGTATTAATATTACTCGTCTCTTGAAGTTCTCTAGTCTTAACTGTCAGAAAACACTGCCGCGGCCATAAACCATTCCATAAAACTGTGGTACCGGACAACTACCTATGTAGATGGATCAAAATACAATATAACTGTCAAATGTGAACACATTAACAAGGAAGTTTTTTTTTAATTCTCTATCTTAAAACAATAGGCTTCACAATTTATAATCCAAACTAATTGTATCTTTTGCTTTGTTACAGGTATTGTTCGCAGTTCGCCGTTGAATATTGTCCCAGCCAAAATATCCCATTAATTTAAAATTGTATGAAAGGGATCTTATTAATAGACCTTCCTTTAATAACCGTAAGTACCTACTTTACTCCAACCGTCCCGTCTTGAATAATTAAATCATCATCTTTCCCCACTTTGTCAAATAAAAGACGCTCGATACGGCGAGCTGAGCGAGCGAAGCGAACGAGCGAGCGAGCGAATTCATCAAGCAAATTACTATCTGTAAATCCCATCTATTATTAATTAAAGCCAGTTTGTTTCACCACCAATGGCTGCGTTTAAAGCCGGCATTCCCAACCCCTTGTGCAAACTGAAAAAGGGGGATACGACCCTTAATTATAACCGAAGTACCTTCGTTAACACAGCGTAAATCACAATTCTTTACGGAAAAATCTCACTGTGGCATCCATTACTAATTTACTATACTGGGTAGGGTGGCCAGCTTTGAAAATTGTCTAAATATTACGTTAAACCAAAAAAATATTAAAATATTTTTTTTCACTACATTTTTTTTAACATTACAGGGCACAAATGAGCTTGGGGATAAGATTTAATAATATGATTTAAAAATCAGAGTGCTAAAATAAATAATTTCATCGATATGTTTATTCATATTGCAACAATAATGTTACAGCTTATACTCTGATTCATAATCATGTAAACTGACAGATGAAAAATGACAAGTTTCTATGCATTTTGACATTTTGCATTTGTCAAATTGAGTGATAATGTATGGGGGATGACACATTGACATCTGTCAGGATTTAAATGAAATTGATATACAGATAATCTAGACCCTGAGAAAGAACATAGACTACTTTTTATTGCGAAAAGGGGGTTGTAAGGGTCCTTTACTAAGGGGTTGAAAGGGGGGTAAAAAGTTACTTTTCCACGCGGACGAAGTCGCGAGCGGCCGCTAGTACCTATTGTATTAACATGGAATCAGGAATCAATATAAAAATATTGGAAAATAATGTTAAATCATGTTTCGCTTACTTTCTCCTAAATAGCATGCACTAAGAGATGACGAAAAATATAAAAATAAAGTTTTTTTTATGAAACAGACCCGTCCAAATCAAATCAGATTTTTGTTCCACCCTACTGTTAGAAACAGCGCGGTACCGAAAACGTTGTCCGTGTCAATTAGCCAAATTAAATACACCAGCCCTGGCAGAATTAATATCACTTTTATATCACTTTTCACCGCCAATTTTACGCCTAATAAGGCGGGCGATGTTTTGTGGCTCACCCTGTTGGTACGTCATAACTTTAGCGCGCTGTTCGATGTTTTTCAGTTTTTGGGGGAATTAATTGTGAATGAATGCGTTCAATATGACCTTATCAATTATAATTTGTCTATTAGTACAGTTATTATTAACTGTGGGAGACCCACGCTTCGGCATGAATGGGCCGGCTCGACCGGAGTGATACCACTGCCTCACAGAAAACCGGCGTGAAGCAGCCCCTGTGCTGTGTTTCGCTTAGTGAGTGAGGGTACCGGAGGCCCACTCGGGGGGAAGCGGATAAAAGGTTGGCAGCGCACTTGTAACTCCACTGGTGTTGCAAGTGTCCATGGGCGGCGGCAATTGCTTACCATCAGGTGATCCGCCTGCTCGCCTGCTACCTATCACATAAAAAAAAAAGTTATCATGTATGTAGGTACTTGCATGAATGTACATTGATTACACTTTTTGACCTTTGCCTTGACGTAGTCGCTGACTGTAATCTGTGGCGTATATGAGGTGATAGGTGGAGCCCTAATTGCAAATGTGTGGACCATGCAACTCAAAATCTTCTTACAAGAGACCTAAAGCACAAAATACATATTACCACAGAAGGCTTAAAAATATGTCATGTACTCTACAATTTCAATTGCATGTCATGTGCATGCGCACTAACGGGCAAAAACGCCTTTTCGACCACATTAATCCTAACTTATGACATAAGATTGTCAAACTGTCGAGGTCTATGGTAGAGGCCGCGCGCTTATGTACTCATGCCGGGCAACAACCCCAGCATAATATGTCAACAAAATTTTCTAAATTCAAAAGCAGGTCAAAGTCTAACTTCTGTGTGTTTATTTATTTTGTGCCTAAAGGCATGCCCTCACTTTGTTTCGGGGCTTAGATTTGATATTAGTTTAATTCTTTGCTAATAGATGACACTAGATGTTGATTGTATCGCGCAATGGTTTAGTATTTTCGTGTTTCATATTAGGTAAGTCTTGTTGTCAATACAAATTTATCTCTTTATAAGTATGTAATAGACATTCTACTACAGAATCAACATTCCTTCTTGTTTGAATAAAGTATGCTTGTAAGTTATCTTATGTTTTAACTTATTATATCCCTTTATACACTGTTCATTATAGACTATATTATTTTAATATTATTCAACAATTATATACGGTAAACGTCCTTAGGCACTTGACAAAATATGCCGAATATTTGTACAGTTTCCCTAAAAATACGAATTTGGATTTTGAATATTAAATTACCCGAGAGGGCTCAACAAAATATGTAGATTAGTGTACCTAGATTGAGTTACAAAAATTGTGTATCTGTTTATAGAATTCCGTAGAAGGGATGGAATTCTGCTAATTTTGATTCAAAAGAGCGATTTGATATTTTTGTGAGTAAATTGAGTTATCAAAGTATTATGTACAAATGGTAATTGCGGATGATTGTATATTTGATCTTCTAATTTAGTACCAACGTCGTGGCGCAAATCTGCGCTACTTTAGGATTAATTCATGGCAAACTTCGATCAAAGAAGCCAGATAGAGTGTGAATGCGTTAATTTTCATTTGCACAATTTATAGCCAAGTAGTGACCCGCCCTCACTTCGCTTTGGGACCGTAATTCAGAAATGAACCAATAGATGGCGTTGTGTCCAATTACATCGCGCAAGCGTTTCGTGTTTTCGGTTTACCTATAAGACTTGTCGTTGTCTATAGAAGTTATCTCTTTATAAATAGTATAGATTGCTAATCATGAATAAACCAAGCTTCAACCCGCTTTATTATAACGCAGCAATTATCATCTAGTGATGACCAAGCAAAGAGTTTCCCAGGACACCTAGACTCGAGGTTTTTTACTATGTAATACGTGGCAGACTAGCAGACGAATCACCTTAATGAAAGCAATTGCCACCGCCCATAGACACCTGCGACACCAGGTTAAGAGGTGTCAGAAAAGCTCGTATTCCTAATACGATTGGGAATCGATCCCTGAACCTTTCGCGCTTTGCCGCCACTCCCATCAAGGTTTGCAAGAATACTCCCTAACCAATTAAGGTCGCTGTCTTAACCGACACTAGTTCCCCAATTTCGTTATTTGGCACTCCTAAGTCCGTGACGCATCCATTACGATAGCTTTCGCCCGCCAAGTTGGCAATTAGTATACCAAACAATAGTCTGATAGTATAACCACAGTAATTAATCAATACTTGCTATAATATTAAACGACAGCACTTTCGATACAGTGTGTAAGTAAGTATGCTTTAAGTAAGTATATTTGTCCTTCACTACTGGAAATACTTATCCTGTTGTTTTACTAAACAATATTCTGAACGCATAACCCGGTAAATATTTTGGCTAATAAACTAAGTAAGTTCACAGTTAACGTATAAAACTATAGTGCTTTTGATAGAGAACTGTTAGCGTACAAAATAGTTATTTTAGTTGAGAACTCTGTTGGATGTTTCGGGATTACAGTGTTTATAAGTTAGGATATACAATTTTGTTAATGAATTTGATTTAGAATTAAAACAAACATAGCTTGAGTGAATTCAATCAATCATACAACATCTGATATGACCTGATTCCGTACTAAGTAGCTTAAGCACATGCTTTACGGAACTTACGGATGACCCTTATTACGAACCCCAGCTACCAAAGCATTAGCATGGGACGCAACCGGGAAATAATGCTAAGAAAATCTTTAATACTCAATCACTTATTGCAAAACCGTAAGTACAAATAGCTGTTTCAATAAATAAAATAAGAACAATGTTATGGACCCATGGAACTTAAGCCCTGCAAAGTGTACAGTTGTGCTATCTGTTCGTAAATCATCATCATCATATCAGCCCACATCCACCCACTGCTGAGCATAGGCCTCTTCTCTATCACGCCACTGTCTACAGTCCCCAGCCAGCCTCATCCATTGTTTCCCCACTACCATTACAATATCGTCAGACCAACGGGCAGGTGGTCTACCCACAGGACGTCGTCCCAATCTTGGCTGCCATTCGGTAAGTTTATAGTCCACCTATCATCTTTGCGCCTTGCCAGGTGTCCTGCCCATCTCCACTTCAGCTCACACACTCGCGTTCCAACATCGACCACCCTAGCTTCTCCTGTTCGTTAGTCCAAAATAAATCAGTTGCATATACAATTACAGTATCACTTTATTGCTATTATAATGGATACCTTAGCATTCCATCATGTCTGCCGTCAACTGTGAAATTACAGATCGTGCTAACATCTAAACTGACAGGTGTTAACCACATTGATAGGTATCCATTGACAGGCCTGCCACGGACATTGTTCGTGAATTAGGCACGTAGGGATATGAAGTGTAATACGCCCTTCGGCATGATGTTTCCCGATGACCCCGCCAGGAGTGAGGAATCGGTAACCGAAATAAATCACCTAAAAATGTATTTATTATTTACACAAGACAAAGTACAACCATGACAGAAATAAGGGTTACGAAACAAACAATTTTGATCAGGATTGTAATTCCAAAAAAATGTGTACAAAGAAAAGTCAAAGTCAAATAGGTCTGTGACGTTGTTTGCTAGTTAGTATAACAATCAAATGTGTGTGACAGTATGTGTTAGTCCGCGCACAAAACATTATTTTCTTAAAACATGTATGTATTTACTTGCCTAAATCACTAGTCTAGGCAAACACACTAACTGTGACACAGACACAGGACACCAGTGTGACTCTAAGGTTGTGTCACACTGTTGTCCCATCGAATTAAGAGGGTAATGAAATAGAGAGTGCACCTGTGTTTGCGCACACACTTGGACATTGAAATATATCATGCGTACGTTGCTGATCGTTAAAATTGGCCGCCGTAGCCAATATCGGTGGTGGCGTACCATTACATTTCGCGAAGTTAATTTATTGATTTACTTAGGTAAATTATTATTACGTAAACGTACGTTGTTGTTATTATTATTACGTAACTTTTAGAAGTTACGTAATAATAATAACAACACAAAAATAACCTAACCTAACCAAACGAGAGACTATTGATAGGGCAACCGCACGAATAATATAAGTAATTATTAATTGGCATATACAAGATTTATTACTCTTACACTAACCTACAACCAGTTTGGGAAGATCCTCAACATTGAACATCCCCACAGTATAAAGAATTGTTAGTAGGCCTCTTTTTCTTCCTTTTTGGATGCTACCGTGTCTAAAGACTCTTAATTCTGCCAATGTCGAGTGATTAAAGAGACACGCTATATTTTGGCAGAAATTTTACAGCTATAGATATTTGGATTTCGAATCTGCTGATGTCGGAAACAAAATGGTACTAATTAATAATTTTATTTTTGACCCTACATAATCCATAGTAAACTGTTTTAAATGTAAAAATGCTAAATAACGCTCTTTCTCGAATGGAACCGTCTTGTTAAGCACTAGTTCTATGATCGAATGTCCCGTTAATTTTTCATACTTGTCGAGTCGAGTATGACGATTTTCATGTCTTAGACAGTTTTTTTTTGCAATTTTTAACTAGTTGCCGTTTGTTTTAATGTAATCCCCGGTTCTAGGCAACTGTATTTACACTGTGGTAGACTAGATATGACCTCGTACGCGATACAAGTGCGGTAAATTAGTTAACGTTAGTATCTAGGGCGCAATCTAGACCGAACCACTTTGTCTAGTGCTTAGACCGGAGTCTAGGTAATGAAGATATTCCTGAACGGTTGAACTAGCGTGATATGTCTTTCTTGACACGTCCACAGAGAGACGAAACTTAGTGTTTCGTATGTTACCTTGTTTGATATAGACGCCCTCAGCTCCGCTCGTAGAGAGAATCGTTTGCCATTAAAATAT
This sequence comes from Cnaphalocrocis medinalis, assembly GCA_014851415.1. Classification (NCBI taxonomy): domain Eukaryota; kingdom Metazoa; phylum Arthropoda; class Insecta; order Lepidoptera; family Crambidae; genus Cnaphalocrocis; species Cnaphalocrocis medinalis. Next base: position 5,571,232 of record CM026294.1, read on the forward strand.
TGTTACAATATAAATTACACCCTACATAATGTGTCTGTAAAGTCATGAAATTAATTGATGACGCCACTGCCGCTTATGTCATAGATATGACAATTCCATTGGTAATACATCGAAAGTACTTTAGTTCCCCAAAAATCCGTTTTTAAGACTTTCTTGACACATTATATAATGTTACCCAGGCTTCACGCTATTAGCTGTTCAGTATATTATACTGAAAGAGGTATATTCAAATCTGTTCAGTAGTATATTAGCGTGAACAATCACATTTTTTTTTAAATCATTGATTCATGTTTTGTTAGTGTGTTTTGAGCGCAGCAACTAATCTATACTATTTATAAAGAGATAACTTCAATAGACAACGACAAGGCTTATAGGTAAACCGAAAACACGAAACGCTTGCGCGATGTAATTGAGCACAGCGCCATCTATTGGTTCATTTCTGAATTACGGTCCCAAAGCGAAGTGAGGGCGGGCCACTAGTTTTAATATAAGTTCCATAACCTACTTATGGGCCTGCAATTTATAATAGAGCGTCCATATTCAGTGGCGCCAAGTCACATCAAGTAGAGTGTGACAAACAACTTTTAACTAAGCAAAAAATCTCCAGTTCACTTGTTACCAACAAAATCTTGTTTAAAGTTTCCTAGCTGAACATTGGATACGTAAGTTATCTCCTAGCTGTTGAAATATCGCGCTGGGCATGGCCGTTATTACAATATCTTGGCGAAACATCTCTGTTAAACTAGGGCCAAGTGCGTGCATCAACATCTTGACACAATCTTCTTAGTAAATAATGCACTTAAAGAAATCATCGAGATTAATTTTATTTTTATTTGATTGAGATTAAACCTAGCACATACCGGGTGACTGTTAACAACACCCACCTGTGGGTTCGAATCCCTAAATATTTCATTATATTATCTAACCAAATAAAACTATTATTAAGATAAAACTATTTCATTGTATTATCTAACCAAAACATTTGAATGCTTTGGTTAGATAATACGCATAACAATTTACTGACAAAATAATAAAGTGAAACCACATTCCAATGTTTGATAACAAATACTTTCATCATTCATTAATATTGCAGTGCTTTTAACGCATCCAATAATTTTCAATTCTATTATGTTACGATAAAAGCTCGCTAATTTCCAATAGGTATCTAAAAATGTTTAAAATTTTAAGTGTACTTCAGAACTTGGCCTTCTCTCTACCGTGCGCCTTCTCAGCAAGACGCTAGAAAATTATCGTGCTCTCACTGAAGGCGGTAACTTAATCGCTCGTGGCCTTGATATCGACGTACTTATTATTGGCAACGTCGGTTCCAGGCTATGTTTTTATAAGGGATGTCCCGGGTAAAATGTATGCCAGGATATCCGCGGATATATGTAAAAATGTTGGTAGAATCTTCGGATAAGGAACTCAACTATTTTTACTCATCATCATCATTTCAGGGAAACTACGCCCACAGCTGGATATATGCCTCCGCAATGATCGGCCCTTTGGCACCTGCCACAGACAGTCGGCCCATCTTGTAAGGGACCTGCCACGGCTACGGCTCTTTAACTCCTATTGTTACTACATCATCTAAAACATCGATTACATACATGAATGCATGAACATTTATGCATGTGTACTATAGATATCAGACTACGGAGGGAACACTAAATATAATACTTAAATACATAATACCTAATACTACACCCGGACACAGAACAACACACAAGTGTTCATCACTCGAATATTGGTCCTAGGTGGTTTATTGTCATTAATCGACGTCAGCAGTGCCCATAGATCCAGAGTTGACGTTCCAGTTAATAATACACGAACTATATCTAGTATAATATGTGACCATCTTCATCCGAGGATAAATCTGTGGTATAATAACGCACCGATTCGTATGGAATGACAGCCTTATACCATAGATCAACTGTCGGATAAAGAGTCGATTAAAATGGTGTAAATTAGTATTGGTTGTGTGTAAGGGTGGACATGAGTCCATTATGATTACCTAATCTTCAGCATTTTACTGGCGTCTTCTAAGCCTCTTCCTGCTTCTCCTGCAACGCGATCCTTTCTCATTATATCCTGTCTCCCACTTCGACCGGTATCGTCCACCTTTCTTATAAGGGGAGTACTCATCTCCCATCTTCATTTCTGTTCGGCAATTACAAGATGAAATTAGTAATGACAATTTTTTTCTCTCGGTGAATATGGCCAAGTATATTTTTTTATTCGGTATCCGCGAATACGGAAGTCCGGCTCCTCACTAGTTTCATCGATAAACCCCGCAGATGAACCGAAAATTCCACTTTAGATCAGCTTTTGGATAATGCCAGCGGATTTGTCGATAACTGTTAGCGGTTTTAGTAAACCATGATTATTAAACCGTGGACGCAATAAAAATGATTTGTTGTGCATGCGGTTGCATTTATAACCATTTGTAAATTTGCAAATGAACTCAAATTTCCATTAGTGATTCAATTCGTTTTCGGCGATCGTTAAACAAATACGCTCTTGTGAATTTAATGGGGATGATAGTGAGCTAGATTTGGTTTTCCACTTGAAGTATTTTTGGCACTCAAGTTTTTGTAATGCATAAAATATAATATATTCGTAATTTAATCTAATGAACCGTCTAGTAAAATTACTCATTAATTAGTTAAATTGACAATGACCGGTGTAGATTTAGAACATTAAGTAATCATTAAACCATAAAGATCTTGGAATAATGTTAATTCAGTAGACAATAATCAAGCGGTTTCTTAACGACAAATCATAAATTAATATGTTAGCATGTCCTCTTGATTTTTCAAATCTATGTACCTACATATCGCTAGAGACTATACTACTTATAAAGAGGTCAATTCCGTAGACAACGATATGGCTGGAACCGAAAACAAAAAAATTGCGCGTTGTTATTGCCACCCAGCTCCATCTCCTGGCAAAGAATGGAACTTTAAGCAAAATTTTGTCCCGAAACGAAGTGAGGGCGGGCCACTAGTACTGAATAAATTTACCCGCAATAAAATCAATGTGTTGTAGTACTCAAGTGGGTGTGAACAAAGATAAGCAACTCGTAACAAATAACGAACTTCAATAACGATAATTCTATAATTTATAGCATTATCGTAGTCACCGATAAAGGAGCTAGAAATAAGTCTAAGCTAGAGGTGTGACGCTACATGAATAATCGACAGCAAGATATGTGGGATTGTGTTAATCTCAGTACAATAATAAGGCTAGATATTACACATATTTTTCAAACCGTAGAAATAATTGCTCAAATCTATATTAATATTGAAACAATGTGAACATTTTTGTTATTTTTGTTTATGCTCGTAGAAATGCGCCAGATGTGACATTACTATATCAAAAAAAAAATAGTCATAGAGAAAATACATCAACGGAAACATAATATATGACATTGAATTTCTTAAGAAACAACCTAAAATACTGGCAACGCATCTGCGCTCCTTCTGGTATAGCTGATGTCCATAGGCGGCGGTGATCTCTAACCATCATATGACCCGATAGCTCGTTGACCTCCCTTACAATGTCATTAAAAATACTGAGTTTAAAAATCAACAGAGAAACTAAATAAAAGAAAAAATGCAATTTAATATTTATGTATTCTTGTAAATATACAACCTGTTGTCACAAATAACAACCTGTTGTCAATTATTCGATTATCGATTGTCATTAGAATCAAATCGATATTTTTCCGCAGCTCTAGTCCGGCAAGTCGAGTCTCCAATCTAATTTGTTCGTATTCCCTTGCGTGTCTTACTGGGAAGCGATTTGTTTTGATTACAGCTGTTACTGCTGTTAGAAAACAACCTATAAATTAACGGCTAGGACTTAATTAGAGCCCGCTCCCAATACCATTAGCGGTGCCCGATGACAGGTCGCGATCCGGACGAGAAATTGATGTAATATTCAGGAGTGTTGGCGATATTAATGTTGGCATTTCAAGGGGCGAAAAATGGTTAAAATTGTTTCAGACTGACGCTTTTTACGCGCGCATACTTATAGCACAAAATAATTACACACAGAAGTTAGACTTTGACCTGATTTTGAATTTAGAAGAGTTCGTTGACATATGCTAGGGTTGTTGCCCGGCATGAGTACATAAGCGCGCGGCCTCTACCATAGACCTCGACAGTTTGACAATCTTATGTCATAAGTTAGGATTAATGTGGTCGAAAAGGCGTTTTTGCCCGTTAGTGCGCATGCGTGAGTACATGACATATTTTTAGCTCTAAGTGGGCAGTCAGCCTTTTGTGTCAATATGTATTTTGTGCTTATAGTCCGCGGCATCTAACTATAGCGATGACTGTTACAAAAGTGACAGTTTGTGCTTTTGTAAAAAAGAAGACTTTCTACTAAAATCGGTTTCTGCGCACTCAAGGTTATCGGTATTCTTTTATGACGCCAGCTATACATCCCAACTTCAGAACTTCTGGCAAGAAGTACTGCAGGATCGACAAAAGTGGCATCCTCTTGTTTCGGAGGCCAAGACTCGTTTCGGGTCGCTGAGCCAGAGGAGTACTTAAGTAACTTACTTATCCAGCTCTTGCCAACCATCTTGCGCAGATCACTCCATTTGGCTTGAAGGCGTTATGTTTACCGAGACGTAGAAAATGTTGGAATGGTAGAAATGGTAGTAAAAAGAACGCATTTAGGAGGCGACGACCAAATGTCAGACCAGACCGTCCAAGGTAATGCTGGAAAGTTGAGGTGGAAAAGCATTTGCGCGGACTCTTGGCGGTAACTATTAGGACCGAACTACTCCATTTGGTTCAGTCCGATTCTTATTATAGCAGGCCAAGACCCAAGACTCACTTTGGGTCGCTATCTTTGGTAGAAAGCAAAAGTTTTAGTATATCTCTTCAATAGATTGCAGCGACGGGTTGTACGCATAATAGGTGATGTTTAAGTCTTCAAGACCCTTGAACCTATTCAGTTACGTAGAGATTGGGACATATTTCTGGTAAACGTCAATGAAACAGAACTGACAACCGTTGGAGCCATAAAGTCCTTGAGTGGAGACCGCGACTCGGCAAACGTAGTGTTGGACGCCCTGCTACAAGATGGGATGATGACATTCGAAGGCTGTCTGGAGTGAGCTGGATGAGAGTGGCCGAAAATCGGGAGCGGTGGCGTGCATTGGGGGAGACCTATGTTCAGCTGTGGACGAGCGTGGGTTGCTGATGATGAACGTCAATGAAAAACGGTACAAGGCACATAGCTCGTTACCACCCAACTCGATGCGACACAAGCGTGAATTTGAAACCAGCATTACAGCGCTTTTACGCTTTTTTACGCTCGTCTGAAACCGGTTTAAGAACCAAGAATCGCAGTGACCTGTAATTAATGACCGGATGAAAAAGAAATGTTAGCTTTGCGTTATTTGATAGGCACGGCTTCAGGAAATTGGACGGAGCAATTTTGTTGATTCGGCCTTTTAAGTTTCTTGATTGTTTTTGTTAATAGTAGGTCCTTTAATGAAGAATTAGTACCTATGTTTTCTTTCGTTATGTATTTATACTTATGTTTCTTCCTATTTTGTTGTGCTTAACTCACGTGTTTATTTTCTTTTATATTGATTTTTTTTATTGAAGTTAGTTTTTTTTTGTTAAAAGTGACATGATTCCTTGATTGAGAATGTCATGTAAGGAAAGTTACTCACCAATGTAGAGAAAAAAAATAGTTCTAACAATGTATAGGTAATTTTGACATAATGTGGTAAACCCCATTTGTAGACAATCAGACAATAGAATACAGTCAGCCGTACCTTGTCCCTAGTTAAGTATAAGTGCACACCAGTTTCAGAATTAAGTGCATCCTGTTAAATATTTATCATCTAAGACATAAAACATGGTTCTAAGTGATCTGGAAGTAATAGTTGTTTTTGAAAATGTGAGAAAGCCTTCACACCTAATAGCAGCGCCTGCGTTGTGTTTCATCGAGTGAGTGAGGAATGAGGAGGCCCAATTGGGGCAAAGGCTATTAAAGATTGGCAGCACACTTTACTTTACTGGCGCGCGACTGTTACAGGTGTCTATAGACGGCGGCAATCGCTTACCATCAATGATCCGTCTGCTTATTGCAACCTATCACATTAAAAAAAACTAAAATTACTGAATTACCATTCCACAGTTCCATTTTTGGAACCAATTTATTGACACCATTGTGAAAATGTGCAGTAATATTTATTTACCTTCCGTGTTCAGATTGCAAGTTTTTCTTTCGTACAAAATAAAACTAAAAACATTAAAGACACAACGATGTCGAGTCAAAGCCTAATTAAAGTAACAGATTATAAAATCTCGCGTGCTGAGACTCGTTTCACGCAACGGTAGTGAGGTGAGATGGGACGCGCAACAAGTTCGTACAACGGAACGTTGAATGAAACATTTAGTTAGTGTTACCAGTTATCAATAAATTAATATTGTAATTTATTTGCTAAGCAATTGCAAGGAGGACTGACTGAGTGGACTGATTGGAGCGCAAAGGTCCTCAAGTTGAGGCTTACGAAGCCGTCCTGTAACGACTGAGAATATACCTGTCGCATCCAAACAAAGGTGACACGCAGTGCGTATGAAAGGGAGGTAAACTCAGATTCGGTTGTACTGACGTAACTAGTGCCATATATTTGAAATTAGTCCTTTTAGTCAACTAAGAGTCGACAAAATTTTGTCGCGGTGCGCATGTTAGGCCTACAGGTGTCTATTGGCGTCGGCAATCGCTTACTATCAGATGATCCTTCTGCTCGTCTGCTACCTCATCATCAGCAACCCACGCTCGTCCACTGCTGGACATAGGTCTCCCCCAATGCACGCCACCGCTCCCGATTTTCGGCCACTCTCATTCAGCTCACTCCAGCCAGCCTTCGAATGTCGTCATCCCATCTTGTAGCAGGGCGTCCAAACTACGTTTACCGAGTCGCGGTCTCCACTCAAGGACTTTATGGCTCCAACGGTTGTCAGTTCTGCGGCTAATGTGACCAGCCCACTGCCACTTCAGTTTGCTAATTCGGTGGGCTATGTCGGTGACTCTGGTTCTCTGTCTAATTACATCTGCTACCTATCACATAATAAAAATCTATAGTTCCTGCACGTACCCTATAATTATATAAGTACTGTATTATAATGTTTTGTTTTATTCCCCTATTTTACTGTCGTGTATATCGTGATAAAATTCGATTTGATTTACATACAATTTTACTTTTCGCTATTAAACTTCGTCCAATTTAAATAGATAGATATTTTATTGCGCAAGATAAATCACGGACAGTACATAAAACTGCAGTAAAATATGGTAGCGAATAGTATCAAATTGGATTTCGGTTTCAGCATAACTTCTGTGCATAATTAATTTGAAAAATCTGCTTTTGTTGTATGTCTGTAAAGAGTTTAGATTCACCAAAAAACACAATTTCGTATTTGCATATAATATGTTACTTGATATTAGTTTTATTCCAAGTTGCGTATAAAACTGTTTTTTTACGCAACTTGGAATAAAACTAATATCTTCTATCTAAACTATTTATAAAGAGATAACTTCTATAGACAACGACAAGGCTTATAGCTAAACCGAAAACACGAAACGCTTGCGCGATGTAATTGGACCACAGCGCCATCTATTGGTTTATTTCTGAATTACGGTCCCGAAGCGAAGTGAGGGCGGGCCTCTAGTTAAGTAATAAAATGTTGGAGCCTGGGGTACGCTTGAACCAGGAATCAGGATTTGGGCCCTCTTAATTATAAAACGGAGACTAAAGTTAGCCATGGCTTTAAAATGAGAGTCAGTTTTAAAACAAGACTAATTTTATACCATATTATAATAAGTGTCAATCAAACTGACGATGTTTCCTAAAGTTTGTTTTCTAAATTAATCCGTCCAGGATTTGAATCCAAGGCTTTCCGTGTTCGAGTAAGACACGTCACCCAGTGAGTCAGGGATCGTCAACCCAAATTAAAAAAGAAAACCTAAAGTAAACGCAAAATAAGTGCCCTTAAATCCCAAATTAAGTGGGAAATCAACTTTAACGCGGCAACACCGTTTTTGCTCGTTTAATTATGTAGGCAACAAGTCCAGGCAACTCTGGAGCAAAGAGATAATTGAAGAAAAGGAAAAAGGGTTCCGTCTTTGGACGAGCAAATGATCGCTTTTAAATCATCCGAGAAAGTTCAGGGAATTAAAAAGTGTGCCAGTTTTTTGTAGAGGAAATTAATAGTTAAAAGTAAAGTTAAAAATCAGCCTGTATAATGTTTCACTTCAGGGCAAAGTTCTCCATCATAGAAATCAAGTCATCGCTACTATGATGGAATTAGGCTTAACCCACGCTTGCCTAATGCGGATTGATGATCACAAACCCGAGTCATGTTCGGAAAACTTGAAATATACTTTTTGCTCGGCCCGGAAATGAACCCGGGACCCCAAGATTATGGACCGGTACACAAACCACAAGACTAACAGCGAATGACTTAATCACCAGCAATGCCCATGAACAGCTCCGAGATCAGAGATTTTTAATTAGCCTAAAATGTCCCACTGCTGGGCAAAGGCGTCTCCCAAACTATGATGTTCCGTTGCCTTTAAGGGTTAGCAATTAGGTCAGAGCCTAGAAACTCTCATACTACAATACTCACTCCAGCATCACTACCATGAGTTTGAAATACTATCCTCGCTATCGAAAACTATCGCTTTGTCTCTTTCATTGTGATGCATTTGAAAAAGACAGAGCTATAGTTTACGTTATGTCAGTTTTCGATGTCAACTCATGGTGGAGCTACAGAACGAATCAATCATCGACGCTTCCCATCAGGTGCAAAGTCGGCAAAGAATCGCAAACATAAAAACGTCAAGAGTGCATTTCACGAAGATTTCGCAATCTGACTCCTTACCGGTAAAAGCCCTGAGACATAATCATATCTTCAACAAGCACACATTCCCAGGAAATGAAAAGAACTAAATTTTACCTCCGTACAAATGGACATCTTGAGCAAAATTCTTTGAACGCTCCAGAATACACTGGGGATCAAATATCTTCAATTCCCTTCCGAATGTAAACGTATACTTATGAAATCACCTAGCTTTTGTCGGGCAATAACATCGACAGTGGCTTGAGTAATTCTATACATTTATGTGAGGAGCTAGATACAAAATTGGCCGTGACTGGCATGGCGATTTCTTAAAACTGGAATCACACGATCAAAATTTATACCGTTGTATTTTCGTATTAAGATAAGCAGTTCTTTAAATTTTCATGTTTTATAATTTAACTTTATTTTTATTTAGGTGGACATACACTACCCCTAGACCTACATTGTCCCACTGCAGGGCAAAGGCCTCCCCCGAGTCTCTCCATTGATCACTATCCACCGCCATCCGTGGCCAATCAAGTGATAAGTTGTTAAGATCGTCACTCCATCTCTTTTTAGATCTGCCCCGTAGTCGGCGACCGTTAAGTAAACATGAAGTGACGATATAAGGTTTAAAATTTGGGGTCCACTCGACAAAACAATATAATAATACCTTTTTATGTTGGGAGCTAAAAAAATACTAAACGTGAGTGACATTCAGGGACCCGAGATCGAGTCTATTTAATCAGAGTATGACCTAGCTCGAGCTAACTCTAACCTTGCGTCAAAGACCTCCGTATGTAATGTTATTAACCCTGGAAGCTCCGCTTACGGGGTCCTAAGCGGCCATGAATTCCTAACCCCAAAATTACGACCAGTTCAGTACAATTTTCTACCGTTACGCAGTCTTCATGCCCCGGTCACGTGAAACTAATAAACCCCCTTTTTTATTTGGCCAATCCCCTTTCCACGGTCTATTGGACTTTTGATTTAATTGGATTGCGGCGTGCTTATGTAAATAGTGAGCGTATTTTCAAAAGGCCTCATGAATAGTATAAAGTCTCACGCTACTTTTATGAACTGTTTGGTTTAATTACTGGCAAAGCTGAACGTAAGATTATTGTCGTAAACGTCAACTTTGAACGCTATTTCGTGGTTGTGTAGATTGAAATTTGGTTGTTTATTTAATGGGGTTGTATAAAGGTGCGTTTGAATGGACGCGCCGTCACACTGTTAATGTTTTAGAGTTATTAGAAATTGTGGAATTTTAACTGTGTCGCACGGAAAATTACTGATAGAGTTATCCGCAAGAATAACCCATCATTAAGGTAATATACCGTGTCAGGATAGTGAATAGCCCTTGTAATATAATGGAGTAATAAATTGCGTGTCGAGGGACTATTTTTATTCAAAAAGTAAGTTACACCTTGTAAATTCAAAGGAATTTATGCGTAGCTCAATAGGGTTCTAAATGGACCATCATTTGTAAATTATGAGTCACTGTGAATAGGCGTTCCAAAAGTATCTGCATTTACTACTGATCCGTTTGAAGACTATCTTTGGAGTTGAAAGTTGGAAGATTATTCTGGAAAACCTGCAGGGTTCATCCTTAACATTTTAAGTTTAGAACAAGCGTTGGTGTAAGGCAAGCAGTAGAGAATATCTTAACTTGCGCTCCGACTTAAAAGATGGCTTTTATTTTCAGCGTTTTGCTTAAAGTAGATATGTTTTTACTACTAGTGGGATGGTAAATAAGAAAGTGAATACTGAACCGTATCTATCCATTCCGAGGGGCGTTCTTTGAATTAAAATACTCCCTTTGAAACTTAAAATGTTTTCTAAGTTAATTTTACATAGGTATCTAATTTTTTGACCACAGACAATATAAATTGATACACTTCAATAAATGGTACAAGAACAGCAGACATTATAGACGATAGTACTCTATGTATAAAGATATAGAATCTGTTATGCCTTTTGCAAAGCTAGTGAATACTTCTCTTCACATTTCCATCGATAAAAGGATCATTTTAGTACATCCGAAATTCTAAACTCAATAGCCCGTATGTTTTTAAATCACGCGACTGTATCACATACTGATAGAATTCCGTCCAGTTGAGATTCTTTATACACGGAACGTAGTGTAGCCTATAGGCGAATATCGAGTACTTTCTACTTCCATAAAAGGTACGAATGAAGCCCCTTTAGCATGCTAGATCATCAAAATAGCCAAAATAAAACCGGCCAAGTGCGAGTCGGACTCGCGCACCGAGGGTTCCGTACAAACCTGCAAGGTTTACATTACAGGACAGTAGACCTGAGTAATTGATATAAATTTCAGCTTCATACCTCCACGCGTTCTTGAGAAAAAGGGTCTTGACAGACAACAAAGTGATCCTATAAGGGTTCCGTTTTTTTCCTTTTGAGGTACGGAACCCTAAAAATCAGCTGTACCTTACTTTATTGCCTAGTGAATATTATTTTTTGTATGGAACTACTGATTTTTCTTACCTTGCTCATTTTGATGATCTAACATGCTAAATTGGATGTATTCGTGTTACCCATTATGAATGCTTTTGAATTGAAACGACTATTTGAAATTTTGTAAGAATGTACTTGTTTCTAAAAGGACCTACAATTCATTTGGTCTAATGGATGTTTAAGTGTAGTGATCATTACTTACCATTAGGATCTCTGCTTGTCTGTTTCCCTCCCTTTCCTGTCATAAAATCGATGAAAATATGGTTATCTAGTCTCTATCGACAGAGACCGATAAGTGATGACATGTACTTCCTACTAAATTGATAGTATCGTTACTATTTATGGTACTTGCGATATGATCTATAGCGCTTTCATTTATTTCTATAGCATCATTACTATTTATATCATTATCAACAGTATCTATAGTGTCAATGTTAAAAATAACAATTCTACTCGATTCAACTCGATTTAATTTAATGCCAATGTATTGTAAATTATTATCGATTTAAACAATCGATAACATTACATTAATATTTATATCATTATCAACAGTATCTATAGTATCAATGTTAAAAATATCAATTCTACTCGATTCAACTCGATTTAATTTAATGCCAATGTATTGTAAATTATTATCGATTTGAACAATCGATAACTAAACTACTTAGATGATTTGGCAACACTGCTTTACCAGCGCAAAACGAAGGTTCAAGCCGGTTCGTTGCATAAAATAAATACGGTAAATCCGTCCATATTTCAGCATTTTCGCCGATTTCCGTACAAAGTTGGTTCAAAGTTGCCGAGTCTGTATTTTATAATCTTACAGGAACTCTCGAGGGTTAGCCGACATTTCAACAAAAAACTTATTTAAAAGCAAATAGCTGCTCGGGTAGTTTTTGTACGTCAGTATTAGGATTTGAAAATTTCTTCTGCTTTCTACAGTAGGTTATGAAAAACTTAAGCTTTTATGAAGGATGGAATCTATTAATCTTATTTATGTAAATAATTTCAGTTATTCAAGTCTACTAAAATCTGATCAAAGGCAATAAATGATTAGGTATATTATCTAATCTTGATCATCTTTAAGGCAAGAGTCAACATCTTCTAGGCAAACGCGTTACACCTCATAGTCGCTTTTTATCAGGTGCGATTATGGTCAAGCCTTCGTTTATTCATCATCATCATCAGTCTGTCTCAGCCATTGTTACACATACGCCTACCCAAATGTTCGCCATTTTACCCTGTCTTTGGCTTGACGCATCCAGTTTATACCAACGGGTCAGATAAAGTAACGATTTGCATCAGATTACTGATAGAAGCCTATACCTGTAGCTCAATGAAGAATATTTGAAAGATCATAGGCCAATGGATTCTAATAATACGTTTACGATGAAGATAATAATGACAGGCGTATTTTTACTTAAAATTTAAATGATATTCGTTACTATAGAAACAAGAACAATTGAGTAACCATTTATCTAAAATAAAAAATATTACTTAAATGACAACACACTAATCCCAATTTTCAAAGCCTAACGACATCGTAAAATCCAGATTCAATCAGAAATAGTGTGCGAACAAGAAACTAAAGCTATAATCCTGAAACCCAAAGGTCAACTTGTAATAAGTAAGTAGCGAAGTCCGGAGTCCTAGGAAACTTTTAATGCGTTCCGAAATAAATCGACTATTTATCTTTATATCGGCCTTCGGTGCCGTGGGAGAAGGAAGAGGGATGGGACAGATTGTTAGGGAATCCGCGGATACGGATACGAGCCTCGACTCTTTACACTTCTCTCTGTAGGGCCTGCTAAAGACCTCGGACTTCTCAATCCCTCTGATAACGTGTAATAAAATCTCTAGGTAATGTAGAGATTTTATTACAGTAACCGAAACTGACTGATGAAGTGTACATCGCTCGACATGGTCAAAGTATAGAAAACTCAACCTAATAATTTAGGTATTCATTTATACCACCAATAACTCGTATATTGGAGGAAACTAATCTTAACATTGGTTAAGAGTGGTTTGCTTTTTGGTTAGCTCAAACCAAGTCAAGTCACCAAACTAGGTCCTAATGTGTTAGCCAAAAAACAGTTTTTTTAAGTTTCCTACTTTAACTGCCATTCTATGACATGGCGAAACAGACGTTAAGGTTCATTCGGAACCCAAAAAAAACTACCATTTTGAAATGGTGTAAATGGGATTATCCCGTGTACTTAATTATAATAAATAAATCATGTGGAAATTCCTCTAATATGTTAACGACACGGATACTTTGTTTCGGATCCGGATATCCGGAACATCACTAGCTAAGGGTTAGGGATTAGGGGAAATGTTTGCATGGTCGAGAAGATGTGTTTATACATAATCTAGCTTCGGCTCGCGGCTTCGCTCGAGTGGAATCCGGGCATTTCCAAGTTTTTGCACCGTCTCCCGGGATCGTGTTACATGTTATGTTTTACTCGTGTTTTACACTATTTGTAGCTAAACACGTTTGTTTTTTATATGGACGTCTACGTTTGTGAGGGTGCTGGAGGTCCAATTGGTGGAAATGGGGGTTAAAAGGTTGGCAGCGCACTTTTGACTTCGCTGGTGTTGTTCGAAATTCGAATAAAAAACATTAAATTTTTGTAGTCAGTCACGTTGCTTGGTCATTTTGTATGTCGTCTCATACAAAGTTTCAACGAATTACCAAAAGCCATAGAACAAAATTAATTTGTTAAGAATGGTTGGTTAAACCTCCTTACAGGGATCTGAATGTCTACAGATACTGTATAATGTGTTACATTGATGTATACTTTCATAGACCCATAAATGAGAGACTGATGCTTGATATAAGATTGGAGAAGAAACCTGTAACCCGTGTTAATGTCATCTTTTCTTAAAATGCTCACGGCGAGAAGCATTTTCTCAAATAAATTATCACGGCCAACATCAACACATGTAGATACCCAAAACAAGCACTTCGCACTCTAAATTCAATCAGTCACAAATTCCGGAACATCTGTCATCTTGACATCTCACTCGAAAACCATTAAGTGTTCGCAAACTCTTCAAAACTGAGGAAGTTCAAGCATCAAGGGCTATTTTATTCCCCGTGACTTGGCCCCAGTTTATTATCTTTACGAGGGGTTGAAAGCTCTTGCTTTTTTGGGGTTCCGTACGTGAAAACTCCTATAAGACTTTATTAGAATCTTAAGAGTGTATTATTTTAGTGGGAGAAACCATGGGCGAGCCACGCTTTGGCATAAATGGGCCGACTCGACCGGAATGATACCATGGACTTACAGAAGAACGGCGTGAAGAAGCGCCTGCTCTGTGTTTCGCCGAGCGAATGAGGATACCGAAGGGCCAATAGGGTAGTTGACTAATATCGATGTAGTAAAAAATATTGATACTTTACCAAAATATTGGTAAATAAGAACCAGTAGCCACAATTTTCAGTTAAAAATATAACGTCTAGCTGGTTTTGTGAGCATTCAAAGTTTCATGGGCAAGTCCATTTTTTAAAGTTATAATATTATAAAATAATTATATCATTGAACTACCCACACATTAAACACAAACTTTTATTATAAAACTATGTACATAAACGAAACATTTGATATAGCTACCAAACAAAATTTGCTAGACGCGCATACAAGATACGAGCGTGTGACGTCACATGTTAGTAGCCATTTGTATAGAGCGTTTTTGGGCCCGCGTAAAATATGTACGTATATCTTAGGTAATTCAAATCAGAATCAAATAATTCTTTCAACAATGTTTCTTTAATAGAGGGGTCTTTTGATTAAACACATAAAAAAAAAATAGTCAAATACCCTATTGGGGGCAAAGTTTGGCAGCGCACTTGTGACTCTACCTACTGGTGTTGCAGTTGTCTCCCGTCTGCTCGCTCATCTATAACATAAAAAAAAAGTTCATTAGGTACTAAAATCAACGAGGCGTCGCCGAGTCGTTAGAGTATTCATTAATCATGAATAAAATGGGGCACCGACTTCTACCAGTATTTGCTTCGAGTATAACAGTTGCTTTCCTTTAAACTTACTAACCATGTTGAGATTACTAATCATGCATTGCTGTAGCCTTTCTATATGTGATAGGAGGCAAACAAGTAGACTTATCACCCGATGGTAAGCGATTGCCGCCGCCCATAGACACCTGCAACACCAGTAGAGTCACTAAGGTTGGGCTCCGGTACCCTCACTCACTCAACAAAACACAGCGCAGGCGCATCACGCCAGTCTTCTGTGAGCAGGCCCATTCATGCTCAAGAGTGGTTCTCCCGCGGTAAAGCCTTTTTAGGTAGTTTACATAATATTTTACATTCATAAGTGTTCTATAAGGACTTAAATTGAATAAAGAATATTTCTATTCTATTTCTATAGTCTCAAATCCTTTAAGTTAATCTCGACTCGCACTTAACCGATATTTTATTATTGCCCTAATATCGTGGTTTGCCGGGTATTTAACCGTCGAAGCGAGGCCGAATGAAAAGGCCACAAAAGCATTATTTAGTTACATTTTCTCTAATACCATAGTTTTATTTACGATCCTACTATGAAATTTCTCATTTTTAATTCATAAAGCGTACGTATTTCTCCATTTTTTTGTAATATTTTCGGTTTATTGAGGCAGTAACACGCATGAGATATTGGTGGGATAAAAGTATTAACAGTTTATGTTAATCATAGTACGAAATTACGTTGGGGTTTTGTGAAATATCGCGCTATAAAAAAGGAAGTGAGGTTTTATTTCCTGTGAATTTTATTAATGGAAGTGTATTTTCTTCGGTCTCCAGAAGCTTTACCGACATCATACTTTAAACGGTTGACTAAAGGCTATTTGCCTGTTTTTTAAGTAACTAAAGTAAGTAAAACAAAAGACCAAACAAAAGAGATACAACACAACAGTAGTAAGACACAGAATACATAATAAGAAGTAGGTTACATACGAGAACACGGAAAGGAACATTAAGTGCTTACATACATAGACAGATAGGTGGTCAATAAGGTCCAAACTCAGCATATGCTGCAGCTGCTTCATTGAAGCCACTGCAGCGCTGGTTTTCAGTTTTCATATCATCCGTATTAATATTATTTTTTTGAGCAATTTAAATAAACAGATTAATTTACACAACCTCTCATACATTGACTGGAATCCGTACTAAGGTAGCATAAGCGCTTGTGTTACAGATATCCGACAGCAGGATACTTATAATAACTTGAGGTAAAATATGTATGTGTAATCAAAATCTTTCTGCGAAAATGAGTTCTTTTTAGCAGTTATTACGCGACTAATACGGCCGTGATTGTCTGTTCAAAGATAACGTAGATTCCGCGTAAACACCAACAAGTTCACTATTTGTTTAAGCGAAATTGGCGTATTTCGATTTATTCTCGTGAAAGTCATTGAAGTCGACTTAGAGATTTGCAATGTAGGAAATCCCTTAATCCGACTTAAATGTCGAGTGCACGAGAATTGCCAAAGGGGCACAAAGTTGCGTTTTGGAGACATATTTGCAAATTGAATTTTCTTTTTCCGACTTTGTAACAAACCACAATATACAAAGAAAAATATTTATTTAGGACTCCTCCTTCCAAATTAATATCTGAAGATAGTTTTCAAAACTTTGTCAAATTGCCTATAAGTTTTAGTTCGGACCTAAACTTAGAATTGTATAGAACTGTTGTTTCTGACAAACTTTTATTCTATGTATTTTTAACAACCAAATTACTATTTTTGTTACAGGTATGAGTCCAGATAAAAATGGGTAGATACTCAATTTTTGTAAGCAGATGACGGTAATAGCAAAATGCATGCCTTTGGAATAAGATCTTTAACTGACTCGAAAAAAAATATTTTTGTTTTTCTGTATAATATACGAACATGTTGATCATTTCTTTTACCTGCAAAACTGTAAATAAATACCATACTTATTTAAACTGAAATCATAAAGACTGTAATCCAGTATGAACCAGTTTTGCAATGCGGGCTAAAGGATCATCATACTGTTATTTTGTCATTAAATATAATTACTACTATTGTATGCAGTTCTAAAACGCAAGTCTATCGTACCTATCCGGTTGAAACCGGAATTAAGTTGTATAAAAATAAACTTTACAGCATAATGGTTTCAAATAGCGAAGTAGTTCTTGAATAACGTTTTATTTATAATAATTATTCTGGCAGGTTTTTTTTAAGTGATAAGTAGCAGACGAGCAGACACATAGATCGCCCACGTCGCAACACCAAAAGTATCACAACAAGTCACAGGTGGCAAATAAGAGAAGGTTTCTATGGCTAAGATTTCTGCTGCTGGGTTTATTTGGATGTTTTTAAACGTTTGCGTTACATTATACACCTGACCTGTATACTGTAAGTGTAGTATGTCAGAGTGACTTCACTGACAGTGCAAATATCGAAAATGAGAGGGTATCCTTAGATGCACAAGCCGGGCGTAGCAGACTACGCCGTGCGCGTCCAGTCCGCTTGTGACCACGTCCGTTGTAACGCGGTCGAAACGTCAAGCAGTAAGGGCTACAATGTACTTACTTATATTTAAATATCCTCGCGATTAGTCTCGTTTATATCAAGTATTTGGGTTTATTTTGTGACATAAAATTACCAAGCCATCTGATTAAGATATAAAATGCCATTTTGTAAAAGGTGTCTGTGTGGCGTGATCCTGTACTCTTGTTTAAAAATGTTTTGTCACAAAGTACATCTCATGTCTCGAGACTTCTTAACGCCGAGATGAGTAATTATACAATTAATTCAGCAAGGCACCCAGATATTAAAGCGGCAACTTTGTTTTTGTATAAGTAACAACTCTTGTTTTGTTTGTTTGTTCGGGCTTCAGGGCTGTGATCAGCGTTGCGAGTTACATAGGTATCTCACCAAAAATTACATTCTATTCAACATAGCTAAACAGGTATAAAGCAACATGTTTTAAATTTACCATCTACAATATTAACACCCCGTTTAAACAGCAATAAAGTATTTGTTTGTTTGTTTGATACAGTGCGATTTTGAAACCATTTGATTAAGACATTCTCAGATGATCCTTCAGCCCGTTTGGCGCCAGTTAAAAACAAATCAGTCAATAATTGGAGTTTGCATCAGCCATGTAAGCCTAAGATTTTAAATTAGTATTATGTGATTTTGAATGTACAAATTAAGGTGATTTTGTGCACTGAATTGCGCGAAATGAAAGTGATATTAATTTAACACTTTCGATTGCGATTTCGTTAAAGAGTAGTTTCAACAGAATCCGTAGGTTACTAAAATGCTAATACTGGCATTTCATTAAGTGACTGTGACTGACTTATTTCGACTGACTGACTTCGACAGTTGACTATAGTCTACGGCAAGAAACTGTAGTATGACCTTGAGTGCGCAGAAACCAATTTTAATAGAAAGTCTTATTTTTTACAAGTGCGCAAAATAACGGTCATCGCTATTCTTACGTGCCGCCAGCTATAGCTCACTTAATTAAAAAATATCACTTGACATTGACCAACTTATCTCTATAGAGGAAACCTTCTAAGATATGGAGACGCATATTGAAAAAAAAAAACAATCTTCCATTAATTCCAAAGCGTCAACCCTACCACGCTTTCCTCTCCGCCCTTTTATAGCGGGTGTTGTTTTTGAGTGCGTATCTACCACTGTACCTGCTTTGTGCTAAGAAGTTGGAGAAAACGTTTTGTTTCTAGTTCTTAAGGTGTTATCGCGCGAACAGATCTTTGTGGATCATTACTCTTGGAAACCTCGAGATAGTTAGAGAAATAAGAGCTTTTTACTGTAATTAGAATTTATTTTTCTCTCCGCTTTATCTATTGAAAGAATTTAAAAAGGGATCAATTCTTAACTTTGAGGTTAACCCTTGAAGAGAAAAACTTGCGCGAAATCTATACCCAGCGACCTATACGTCTGCCCTGTGGGTTCGATCTCTTGACAAACAATCGCGTGATAAACACTTGTGTTTGTTGAGTGTCTAGGTATAATATATGTATGTAATTTAGTATGTGTTTCCTCTATTGTCAGATATTTGTAACACATGTATTAAGCTACTTAGTACGGGGTCAGGTCAATGTGTGAGATGTTGTTATATTTATTTATAAAATAGATACATTTCGTTATACGGAAAAAATTAACAGACACACAGACAGACGGACATCAAAGCTATCTCATAATTTCTAACGGAATGGAAACCTAAAAAAGATGTTATGTTACTGGCTTTTCAATTTAACGTTATCATAAACTATACAATACTTAATACTACATTAGTTTACATAACATTGTATAGCTCCTTGTATCATTCTAACAATATAACAAAATCGACTAGGTCAAACCATCATAGCAAAACGCTCACGAAATACCTATCCTTTTCATCATGCAAATCTTCGACCATAAGTTGAAAAGGGACAAATAGATTGACGTCTAGTCCCGCATTCCTATGCACCTGGTTGCATAATAGCATTGCAAATGTTCCATCGTTGCAATACAAGATTTGCAAGGTTAAAACTATCTAGTCGAATGAATTTAGCATTTGATGTGACCGAAGTACGATTTTCGTAGTAATACGAATTCGAATTCTCTTTGTCTCATGAATACATTTCGAATTCGCCCTTGAGATGCAAGATTTTCTATCTAAACAAATAAATAAATTGAGACATCACATCACATACATTGTCCTGGTCCCAAACTTAGGTTTTCCCTTTGTGCTATGGAAACCAGAACCACAAACACCCAGACCCAACAGAAATATCTGATTCATCAACAAACATTTGTGTTGGTGCGACAATCGAACCCACGACTCTGACGTCTCAATCGGCGCTCAAACCATTGCGCTAAACGTGTCGTCTCTCTCATTCGTTCTGTAATACAAAAATTTGATCTACAAATCGCTACAAGAGATCCGCCTACATAGACTATCTTTTGTTGTTGTTTCACTCTTATACTTATTTTGTTTCTGTGCAATAAAGAATATTCCTCGTTGAAATCCAAAACTTATAGATGGCCCCGGCACAAAATAATTACACACAGAAGGTAGACTCAGCCTGATTTTGAATTTAGAAGAGTTCGTTGACATATGCTAGGGTTGTTGCCCGGCATGAGTACATAAGCGCGCGGCCTCTACCACAGACCTCGACAGTTCGACAATCTTATGTCATAGGCTAGGATTGATGTGGTTGAAAAGGCGTATTTCCCCGTTAGTGCGCATGCGTGAGTACATGACACGTTTTTAGCCTCTAGTGGGCAGCCAACTTTCTGTGTGTAATTATTTTGTGGCCCCGGTCTGGTTCTAGTTAAATTTCTGCTTTTCTCTAGGTATGTTCGTAGTCAAAATCTTAAAATGATAATTATGCTTGCTTAGTCTTAAACTCAGACTATGTGATTCTAAAATCTGTTGAAATACCCCGGATTACTTTGTTAGTCCAAGCTTAGCTTTATCTTTATCTTTCGTTTAATTAAGTCTTAAGCGAGCCAGACATTTCTGTTTTCATGGACTCCTGCGAGATTCGGTTTCTTGAAAATTCTCTTTAGTTTCGGGAATAGTTTTAAATTCAATATTTTTAACGCGCAACCTCAATACTACATAGACATAGTGCATAATGTCACAGCCGGCCGAATTACAATACGGCTACATAGTTATTATTTAAAACAGGGCCGTTTTGAAATAATTATGGCGGATCAATTAGCTGATGTGTCATTGAGATACGTTCTTTAAATAATTGGTTAAGTAATACCTAGGTACTAAATGAATCCACTAAACGCTTACAATTTCACAAAAATCTCAGACTATCCGAAAATATTGTATGAACTTAACTCGACTTCTTACTAAATTGAATGTTCCAGCTAACACGCAAAGAAGTCACGAAAATCTGGTCTAGGCGAAGCGAGTATCCATCAAAAATCGTAAAAGCGAGAGTTCTAGACATTTCGGTAGTAAGTTAGATTTAGATTACCCAGGGGTGTACAGTCGACTCCAAAAATATGTATACACTTAGGACTTTGTCACAATACATGATGTATAAGAAAGTATAAGTCGTTCTTATTCATATGTATTGTGACAAGGTCCTAAAGTGTATACATATTTTTGGAGTGACTGTACGTACATGTATTTATTTCCTTTTATTTTATTACAGAAACTAATTGGTGTGTTTTTTCACCGTCACGAACTATACAATCTTATTTATGTCGCAGTAAGATAGATAAACAAACACTTCACTAAACGCGAGAAAAATATAGGTACATTCTAGCATTCCGCTGGAGTCCGCTTGTGACCACGGATGTTGTAACGCAGTCCCAATTCTTGAATATGCTGACCGTGAATCTGGATCAACTTGGTCTAGTATCCCAGATGGCCACTATTTCGTATTGAGACTGCACAGTCCAGTAGAAGGAAACCTTTAACAGAGAGAAATTTGTGAAATGTAAAACATGCAAGTATTCGCTTTTTTTGTTATAGAAATCTGAATATCCTTATTAGAGGTAGCTAAAAATAAACAAAGAAAATTCATAATACGGTACGTTGAGTGAAAAATAAACAAATCCAACGGAAATACGATATCCTCATGGGACATAAATGATCCTAAACAGGAAAATGTACGTGCGGTTTGTTTCAAAAATAATGAGGGAAATTGAACTTTTCTACGAACCGTAAACCAAACAATTAAATAAGGACATTTGGAAAACAATATGCACGCCATAATAGATTACAATATCCCCTGTTTAATCAAAAATAACATACGCCATGTTGGCTCTTCATCACATTTACATAAAAAATCTGTGAGAAGCTACGTAAACCGTTTTATACCAAAAAAATAACTCAATTCATTAAAAATATACAGCTCAAATCATTATTCAATTTCAATACAACATAACGTGTCCCTTTACTCACTTGGCATTGGCAAACCAAAACAAAAAAACTTTGAGTATTTTTTTTTTATAAAAAATCTTAATCTTGTTATACTCGGTTACTCAAATTTTAATAAAATTAACGTGGTGAAAAGTTACAGATTAAATTACTCGATTTATGAGTAAGTTTATTTCGATTAAAGTTAACTTGACTTCTTCTGTTTATTTCTTAGGAATTTTTATTTCACTTGCCTTTAGTAACGCCGTCTTTCTTGGAGCTGGTGGCCACTTCTCGGTTTTCGCCTTCTATGTCGAGTCGACTTCATGGAACGCACAACCAATAGGAGAACACAGATTACAGTCGACATTCCTTATCGTGTTCTCCTATTGGTTTATGCGTTTCTCCTGTACACTGATCGAGGCAATTCCCAGTTGTGGCCACGCTCAAATATTATACTACTGCCGACAAAAATCATTGATATGTTGAGTCCGCCTCGGATAACGTCCCAGGATTATTTTCTAGGGCCATAGTAACCAGTGGGCCAGGACTCCAACACGCAATGATCAACTAGGAGTCTTAAGTGAGGAAACTGCTCTCCACTTTACATAACATTACCTGCCAACCCTAAGCTCGGTGTTTTCCATGTCTGAAGCCTGCTATAACCGTTGCAAGGCCTTGGTGAAGGGAAATCGGCGACTGTATCTACCTAACCGCTTTTTGCGTTGGCAAAATCATTTACATTTCTTAGTTACGTGTTCACGGCACTCTTTGGTGTCTTTAGTAGTTGTGAATTTTGTTTCATTTTGCTTTGGCACTTGATTGAATTCTTATTTGCGATACATTTTATTTTCTACAGCCTTGAACGCAACGAATTACACGGTAAGATAATAGAGAGACAGTCTATATTCTACTGTCTAGCACACTAAGTTAAAGATGTTCGGCGTCCCGTACCCTAATTCACTTGGCTAAACTGTGTAGGCGCAATTTCATACTTACTACACGCTGACTAAGCGACCCAAGTGGATCTTGGCCTCTGACTCGAGAATTCGCCACTCCGCTCTATTCTCAGCCACCTCTTGCCTTTCCGGCCTTTGAACCACTATCAAACCTCACGCAACAGAATAATTTACAGCAGTAAAATAAAGAAAATTATTACTTCTAGAAATAGAATCGTTGGAATGAATTACAGAGTCAAAGGTCTCTCGCAGTTACATACCCTCCTTCCATTCTCGAACAACACGTGCTGGACAGCGTTGCCATCCGCATACCATCCAGACAATGCCGGCGCGCACCAAGTAGTTTAGCTCCTCGTTTCTGCCTCGAGCCATCAAGTCATGGAATACCCTTCCAGTTCATGTGTTTCGTTCTGCTTACAGTCCTGGGTTTTTAGGCGGGGCCTGAAACGGCATCTCAGCAGGCCTTCAGGGTGAGGATGCCAGACTCAATAGACACTTTTCTTTCGTGTGCTGTCAACCTCAATTTTTTGATCTCTCGGCCGATCACCATCAGGCGGATTGCGGTCATCTTGATTGTCCTCAATATAAAAAAACCTTTCATTTAATTTTCATTCTGTTTTTTTTTTGTTTTGCCTACATCGCACTTTCCTGTCACATCCTAACCGCACTATTTGATGGCCACCCTTTGTCCCTAATCCAGTTATGGACCCTTCCACAGCCCTAATAATGCCATTAGAGCCGCTTACTACAATTTTCGGCGCCCACGACATATCGGTTCAATGTCCTTCCCTTTTCTTTCCGTCTTCGATATTTCGGCTGATCGGAAATGTCTTAACGACGTTTATTGTCCTCTGATTGAGTGCAAAAAGGATTTAGTGACATGTGAACATCATTACGTTCTTTTTTTGCTGTGGATTTATACCTTTGGCTTTGTGACTTCTTTTTATATACCTATTAGATGATTCTGTTTCTGTGTAGATTTTTATAATTTAAACATTTTCAACTTTTTGATTTACGTATTTTAATGTCTTGATCTTCTTTCTTACGCTTTCGTTTATCAGTAGTTCCACTTCTTATTTATTAAATCAATTGGCTAGTTGAGAATTTTTATTTCCCCAAAAAGCTAAGCCTGTCATGGCGTCTTAAATCTAACTCTTAGTATATTTACTACACTCGATAAGAAGTTATTTCTTACCGCAGTATTCTTAGTAGACGAAGACGACAAAGACGTCTGTTCATATGTACTAGTCTCTAGATAACAATTGCATACTTTCTGAAAGCGTTTAAAAAAGTTATCCCAAATTCCCAATAGCGCTGTCATTAGTTGTTTTACAGCTATAGATATTTAGAATTTCAATCAAGTCGTCAAGGTCAAAAGTTTAATGTAGGTATTTTCTTTTCCACCTTAATTGGTTTCAAATTCCGAAAATGACACAGTGTTTTTTTGCAAATAGAGCCTTATTAGGCGGGGACCCTTTAACACCGAGAGGTTCTATGTTCAATCTGAATGAAGCGGCATCTTAAGAAGAAGATTGTATGGGATAATCAATTAAAGATTCATATACAAAATTAAATTACCATCAGCCACTTGACCTAAATTGTTATCAGCAAAGATCATAAGTAATTTAAGCGCGTCTATTCCATTAAATCGCTATGAACACTCTTTCCGTTCAGTGAATCTTTAACTAAGTAATGCTTACGGCAGCTATTTTAAGCAACCCTTCAGTCTTTAATTTTAGATCATACAATTCTACCTCTATATTACGTATGACCTACTTTGCCGCCATTATACTTGAATCATCTGTCAATAATATTTTCTTCTGTTATTTTTCAATCGATATTTCGCCTATTTTACTTGTGTATTACTACACAAGTGCACTTTGCATATCCCTTAACCTGATCCGATGAGACACCGAGATCATTGTGTACTGCTGGACATCATCATCAACTTCATCATTTCATCCAATAGACGTCCACTGCTGGACATAGGCCTCCCCCAAAGTTCTCCACACAGATCGGTCCTGTGCCACCCGCATCCAATGGACTCCCGCGACCTTTACCAGATCGTCGGTCCACCTGGTGGGAGGCCTGCCACGACTGCGGCCTCCTGCGCGTGGCCTCCATTCAAGGACCTTTCCACCCCAACGGCCGTCTGTTCTCCTCGCAATGTGCCCTGCCCATTGCCACTTCAGCCACGCAATTCTTCACTGCTGGACATAGCCCAAGTTATTTAATGCTTAAGCTTCTTACATCGATTTAGTAGACGTTGCCTGTTATTTATCGAAGCTACTAACTAATTTTACCGTGACTTATCGAACTGAAAAATAGAAAAAATAACCAATCACATTCCCGCTGTGCAGCCTAATTACGTCATCTATTAGATATTTTTATTACCATCTCGATCTTTATTTGTCCCTCTCGCTCAACATACTCCGGCATTGGTTAGAAAGGGACTACAAAGTTGATCTTGAGTCATGACGATTGACTCAAGCGCATGATTCAGACGGTACATTTACTTGTGTTTTGTTCTTTTTAACTTTAATCTCTGTCTCGTGATTTATGCGAATAAATGAGCTAAATAACTCAGCAACATGGGTTAAGAAGCAGTATTCACGTTTGCAATATGTTTCGGAATGTCGCTTAATTGTTTGAGTGAATTTCGCATGCTTGCGAGTGCAACTTGCAATGCAATTGTATTTTAGCTGTTTCGGACTAGGCGTTTTGCAATATAAGTTTGTGCTAAAATTCTCCTACGATGTTTTAGTTTTTTTTAATAACTATCGAGATGTATCCATGTCTTTCCCTTCATATTGAAGATAAAAAATAAAATGTGTAAGAATCAGAACTATCTATCTCCAAGAAAGCATACGGACCAAAATTGGATCTATTCACATTATGTTTCAATTCACAAACCTATAAAAAACGTAGAGTCGATTGGTTCTGAATGTGAACACATAGTTTATAATATAAAAGAAGTTTTTTTTATAAATTACTGTTTGGGCTCCAGAAAAACCGTGACCGATCGTTAGTTTTTATTCATAAACTTTCATCTATTTTATGATTTTGACCGCCATTACGTAAAATTATTAGCGCGAGTAACTAAATTGTTATTCGACTTTAAGAATCACTTTTTTTTAAGTCTACCGAAACTGCTTGATCGTAATCGATAACCGTTTCTTACGGATAAAAAAACCGTTACCGAACAAAGAATTGTACACAAAATCTTTTAACAAAAGATTTAACAATTCGCAAAACCATATAAACATTTTGTGGCCGTTGCTAATTGATTTATGTTAACGTTTCAGTTATGTGTTATATTTAAATTATTAGTTATTTTATTTTAAATGCTCGTTTTGAGTGCCTTGATCGTTTACTGCTGTGTGTGATTTTCATCACTATTTAATTAATTTTGTGAGTTATCTGACTAAAAAGATGCGGATTACTTAATTGCATAAGTTCTACATAACATTAAGCTTTAAGCTACTTATTGCTACCTTAAACACTGTCGTTGCGTTTTACGATTGTTAAATAGCGTTATTTATCCATGATAGGTTATGTGGTAAGTTAAGTTTAAATAAAAGATAGAAATAGCAACGTTTTTCCTCAAAATAATTTATGTGGTACATAGCTATGTGATGCTTTATTTTTACATTATAAAATAGGCCCTTAGAATTAATTTTGAAATGTTGATGTTGTGGTTGCTATATCCAGAAACATGGAGAGGTGGAAATTTTTATTACAATAAATAAATATTATGTAAGTGTTAGTTTTTGACGTCTATTTACATACGAGTATATTCTCTTCGACATACGCCAAACCAAACAAATCAACAACAAAACTACTAATTGAATTACAAAGCAAACAGCATGTTTAGTCGAGCTTTCGTAATACCGGATTATACAGGGTTCACTGCTTGTTTCCTTATTGGTTTTCCTTTGTTCCAGATCCGAACTTTTCTATTTTACGCGTTAATAACTTAAAATACGGATCTTGGGGCGGAAAGGTGTTTCGTGTTTGACTTTTGTTGTTGATTTTTGTTTTCGCTTATGCCAGTAAGGATTACTACAGAGTGGGTAAAACGAAAGATAGACCTGAATGGAAAAATAATTGTGGGAGAGCCACGCTTCGGCATGAATGGACCGGCTCGACCGGAGGGATACCACTGCCTCACAGAACACCCGGCCGTGTAGTAGCCCCTGTGCTGTGTTTCGCTGAGTGAGTGACGGTACCGGCTCACAGGGGGGAAGGGGATAAAATATTGGCAGCGCACTTGTGACTCCATTGGTGTTGCAGGTGTTAATGGGCGGCGGCAATTACTATCAGGTGATCCGCCTGCTCGTCTGCTACCTATCACATAAAAAAAAGACCACGCGGCAGGCGTAGAAACAGATAGAGAATAGTAGACTGAAGATCTGAAATCACTCGTTTCGTTAACGTATCGTGCTCATGTTACGATAACGCTTTCCATCAGGTGAGATTGTGGTCAAATTAGTCAAGCGACAAGCATATTCGCAACTTAATCACCAATCCATCTTAATGTGAGAGAAAGACACAGTTGGAAAGGGACAATGATCCTTGCTATCGCACTCGTGACAATGATACATTGCGCGAGTCATCGATCTATTCAATGAATCATTCCATATAAATTTACATCTTTTTAAACTTAAGCGTTATGCTAAATACCTACTTGATATTTATAAACGGCACTAAACGGGAGGATATTTAAATATAAGTACATACTTAATATCACTTCCTGCAAGTAACGCGGTCGAGAAGTCAATCAGTAAGTGCTATAATTTAGGTACTTATATCTAAACAACCTCGCGTTTAGTCCCGTTTGTATCAAGTATTTAATATTTAAAACTTTATTAGTGTTGCGCCTGGACTGAATGCTGGAGATGGAAATAAAAAGGCTGATATGTATCAGCCTATATACTGTCCCACTGCAGGGCAAAGGCCTCCATCATAGAAATCAAGTTATCGCTACTATGATGGGATTAGGCTTAATCACCACGCTTGCCTAATGCGGATTGGTGATCACAAACCCGAGCTATGTTCGAAAAATTCGAAATATACTTTTGCTCGACCCGGGAATCGAACCCGGGACCCCGAGATCACGGCCCGGTACGTAAACCACTAGACCAACGGGGCGTTCGTTCGTTCGGGGATATGAGTGAACCACAAATATGTATATTTCTTACGGACTCGTTCACAAGGCAAACGAACATAGCAAAGCATAAACAATAACCAAAACAACAATATAAAAGCACAGAAGACAGTATTTTTTCAGAAATGCCCGGTTCGCCTAGTTACTATCATACACATTAGGTTGAATATCAATCAAGGTTGTGGTAACCTGATGTGTGGCTGACTGTACTTTGAAACTGTACAATTACAACTACAGAACAGAACCAGTGAATCATTAGCTTGTAAAAACTTTTTACGTCCGTATGTAGTTTATAAATAAACCTTGTTTATTTCTGTTGCAGGTAATTCGGCGCTCTTTTATGTTGGGGAGCTCAATGAGTGAGTTTAATGAACGAGGAAACAGGAGTGAGTGAGTTAAATGAACGAGTAAACAGGAGTGAGTGAGTACGTGAACAGTTTGTTTCAGTTTCAAGTTTGTTTCGCGAATGGTCTATGATGAGCCGCCGTAGACTCTTAAGAGAAATTAGATGTCGAGTCGTAAGCATTTGTCTCTAAAGCTTCTTATATTGGTTAAACTTATTTTTCTATTTATTTTTATTAAAACCTAATTAGACCAAATGTTATACAATAGACAAAATTAATGCTCTAAAGCGATAATGTTAATTATTGCTAAAAACGGACACTTTTAGCAATTGATATGATTGTTACTTGTCGCGTGTTTTATATATTGTATTGCATCTTGAAAAATTCCATTGACTTTTATCTAAGTCTGCAATGTTTTGCTTTCTTAAAAAATCAGTGTAAATAGGTTGGCGGCGCTAGTTTCATTCGTATAGCCCCTTAACGTTACGATTTCTTTGAAAAGTTCGCGCTAGTCAGGTTCTATACTTTTCATATACCGTTACGCCGATTGAAAGAAAACCCGCCTAACTAACACAGATCGGTACCTGCGTCATACAACGATAAATCATGTTGTATTATTATGTTAAACCCAAAACGGTATAGTATTTCTAGCTTATGACTAAGTAGGCCTTGACACGTACGGCTGAATCGGCTGATTGTGTTGTCTGCCACTGTTGTTGCATCCTAAGTCAAAGAGTTAGGGTGCATAGTTGTTTGTCATAGCTGTGATTCACGTGATTATTCTATAAGTGTGGACAATGATTAAATCCATAGTCCAATTGTGAATATTGATTTATCTGGATGTTTTTCTATTGTGTTCTAGACGCAATATTCTAATAATTTCACAGTATCTCAAACTTCGATTTATGGTAATGCATAGGGATTGTCCACAATAATTTGCGAGCGTTATTCGAATGATCCATTTAGATTCGATATTTGGGTCATTCTAAGTTAAGAGGTAACTCGTTGTATGAAACGGCGGCACGGGTTTTTTTTTTATTTTCTTACTTAAGTATACATTACTTTTATGTAAACTGCTTCGGTAATCACGTTTACAAAGTGGCCAGTCAATTTGTTGGTTTTACCTCGTTTTATAAGTGACCAGGGGAAATACCACAAACAGGGGAGATACAAGGTGTACAGGGGAGGATACTTTATGAACATTGAAGACATAAAAAACGAGGTTATTTTTAAGAATCATATTTATTTATTTTAATTATGAATTATTCATAATCAGACTTCATTTCTTAGAAGTCTTCTATTCTTATAAAGTTATTGTTTCCTATATGCTAGGTAGAAAACTTGAAAAACAATAATAAAAAGCAACAAAAACTAAACTCTCTGTCGGATTACATCATTTTTGATGCGGTCTTTCAGAGATACTCCGAGCCCCCCTCCCTTCCTTTCCATAGCTCATTGAGCGACTTTGAACCGGTGGACTAGCCCAGCCGTGAGTATCCACGTCTCGGCATTGTAAGTCATGACCGGGAGGACGCACTGGTC
Source organism: Cnaphalocrocis medinalis (assembly GCA_014851415.1). Lineage (NCBI taxonomy): Eukaryota > Metazoa > Arthropoda > Insecta > Lepidoptera > Crambidae > Cnaphalocrocis > Cnaphalocrocis medinalis. The sequence goes on from CM026294.1 coordinate 5,601,462, forward strand.
GAAGATTTGCGACTTAAGACTTTGAGGGATTGGTGACGAGAAGACTTGACGAAGCTTACCAAATGCTGCCCAGCCTAGATATATTCCAGAACAACTTCGAGAGGTACTTAACAGCGACCGGTCCCGGATCAACGAGCTCATTGACCTTGGTTTTATCCAAGTTCATCCGAAGACCGATTTGTTTGGAAGATTCAGCAGGCTGCTCACTATCTCTTGTAAATCTTGTAGTTTTTCCGCCAAGATGACGATGTCGTCTGCGAATCGTAGGTGTGACATGTACTCGCCATTTTTATGGATTCCACGCTTTTTCCAGTTAAGCGTTCCGAACATGTCCTGTAGCACAGCGGAGAAGAGTTTCGGAGATATAACATCTCCTTGTCTCACACCACTTCGCAGCAGACAGGCCCGGTTTGGCCATTTTAGAATACTACGGACATATTAGCGGCGTCATACAGACACCTCAACACCTCGATATATCGCCAATCGCACCTCTACAAGGCCTATAATTTAGGTACTTATATCTAAACAACCTCGCGTTTAGTCCCGTTTATATCAAGTATTTAATATTTACAACTTTATTAGTGTTGCGCCTGGACTGAATGCTGGAGATGGAAATAAAAAGGCCGATATGAGTGAACCACAAATATGTATATTTCGTACGGACACATTCACAAGGCAAAACATAAACAAGCAGAGCATAAACAATAACCAAAACAACAATATAAAAGCACAGAAGACAGTATTTTTTCAGAAATGCCCGGTTCGCCTAGTTACTATCATACACATTTGAATATCAATCAAAGAAATTTGACAGGTTGTGGTAACCTGATGTGTGGCTGACTGTACTTTGAAACTGTGTGGATGTCTGTACAATTACAACTACAGAACAGAACCAGTGAATCATTAGCTTGTAAAAACTTTTTACGTCCGTATGTAGTTTATAAATAAACCTTGTTTATTTCTGTTGCAGGTAATTCGGCGCTCTTTTATGTTGGGGAGCTCAATGAGTGAGTTTAATGAACGAGGAAACAGGAGTGAGTGAGTTAAATGAACGAGTAAACAGGAGTGAGTGAGTACGTGAACAGTTTGTTTTAGTTTCAAGTTTGTTTCGCGAATGGTCTATGATGAGCCGCCGTAGACTCTTAAGAGAAATTAGATGTCGAGTCGTAAGCATTTGTCTCTAAAGCTTCTTATATTGGTTAGACTTATTTTTCTATTTATTTTTATTTAAAACCTAATTAGACCAAATATTATACAATAGACAAAATTAATGCTCTAAAGCGATAATGTTAATTATTGCTAAAAACGGACACTTTTAGCAATAATTGATATGATTGTTACTTGTCGCGTGTTTTATATATTGTATTGCATCTTGAAAAATTCAATTGACTTTTATCTAAGTCTGCAATGTTTTGCTTTCTTAAAAAATATCGTATTTTCGCCACAATCAGTGTAAATAGGTTGGCGGCGCTAGTTTCATTCGTATAGCCCCTTAACGTTACGATTTCTTTGAAAAGTTCGCGCTAGTCAGGTTCTATACTTTTCATATACCGTTACGCCGATTGAAAGAAAACCTGCCTAACTAACACAGATCGGTACCTGCGTCATACAACGATAAATCATGTTGTATTATTATGTTAAACCCAAAACGGTACAGTATTTCTAGCTTATGACTAAGTAGGCCTTGACACGTACTGATTGTGTCTGTCTGCCACTGTTGTTGCATCCTAAGTCGAAGAGTTAAGGTGCATATTTGTTTGTCATAGCTGTGATTCACGTGATTATTCTATAAGTGTGGACAATGATTAAATATCCATAGTCCAATTGTGAATATTGATTTATCTGGATGTTTTTCTATTGTGTTCTGGTCGCAATACTCTAATAATAACATAATAACATATTATCTCAAACTTTTATTATTAAACAATAAAATGAATGAATTTTCCACAAGAATTGATAATTGCGAGTGTAATTCGAATAATCCATTTAGAATCGATATTTACACTATAGAAAATCAAATTATTCCTCAATGAATATTCAACCTAATGCATATGAAAGTAAGATGAGAGTCGATTGAAGAAATTTACTTACTTACTACGCTGGCTCAGCGACCCGAAGTGGATCTTGGCCTCCGACACGAGAATCCGCCACTCCGCTCTATTCTCAGCCACCTTTGCCAATCCGGCCTTTGAAGGTGACCAAGATCCTTCTTGACCTGGTCCATCCAGCGGTATCTGGGGCGCCCCACTGGGCGCTTCCCGGTAGATCGACCCAGGTAAGCTCGCTTGGCAGCGCGATCTGACTCCATTCTCTCTAAGTGACCGAGCCAGCGCAGCCTTGCTAACTTTAGATTAAAGAAATGTGATAGTTTTGTATACTTTGATGTGTGGCTGACTGTACTTTGAAACTGTACAATTACAACTACAGAACAGAACCAGTGAATCATTAGCTTGTAAAAACTTTTTACGTCCGTATGTAGTTTATAAATAAACCTTGTTTATTTCTGTTGCAGGTAATTCGGCGCTCTTTTATGTTGGGGAGCTCAATGAGTGAGTTTAATGAACGAGGAAACAGGAGTGAGTGAGTTAAATGAACGAGTAAACAAGAGTGAGTGAGTACGTGAACAGTTTGTTTTAGTTTCAAGTTTGTTTCGCGATTGGTCTATGATGAGCCGCCGTAGACTCTTAAGAGAAATTAGATGTCGAGTCGTAAGCACTTGTCTCTAAAGCTTCTTATATTGGTTAGACTTATTTTTCTATTTATTTTTATTTAAAACCTAATTAGACCAAATATTATACAATAGACAAAATGATTGCTCCTAAAGCGATATTGTTAATTATTGCTAAAAACGGACACTTTTAGCAATAATTGATACGATTGTTACTTGTCGCGTGTTTTATATGTTGTATTACATCTTGAAAAATTCAATTGACTTTTATCTAAGTCTGCAATGTTTTGCTCTCTTAAAAAATATCGTATTTTTGCCACAATCAGTGTAAATAGGTTGGCGGCGCTAGTTTCTTTCGTATAGCCCCTTAACGTTACGATTCCTTTGAAAAGTTCGCGCTAGTCAGGTTCTATACTTTTCATATACCGTTACGCCGATTGAAAGAAAACCTGCCTAACTAACACAGATCGGTACCTGCGTCATACAACGATAAATCATGTTGTATTATTATGTTAAACCCAAAACGGTACAGTATTTCTAGCTTATGACTAAGTAGGCCTTGACACGTACGGCTGATTGTGTCTGTCTGCCACTGTTGTTGCATCCTAAGTCAAAGAGTTAGGGTGCATATTTGTTTGTCATAGCTGTGATTCACGTGATTATTCTCTAAGTGTGGACAATGATTAAATATCCATAGTCCAATTGTGAATATTGATTTATCTGGATGTTTTTCTATTGTGTTCTGGTCGCAATACTCTAATAATAACATAATAACATATTATCTCAAACTTTTATTATTAAACAATAAAATATATATATGTGATATATTATGAAAGTAAGATGAGAGTCGATTGAAGAAATTTACTTACTACGCTGGCTCAGCGACCTGAAGTGGATCTTGGCCTCCGACACGAGAATCCGCCACTCCTCTCTATTCTCAGCCACCTTTTGCCAATCCGGCTTTTGAAGGTGACCAAGATCCTTCTTGACCTGGTCCATCCAGCGGTATCTGGGGCGCCCCACTGGGCGCTTCCCGGTAGATCGACCCAGGTAAGCTCGTTTGGCAGCACGATCTGACTCCAATCTCTCTAAGTGACCGAGCCAGCGCAGCCTTGCTAACTTTAGATTAAAGAAATGTGATAGTTTTGTATACTTTGATGTGTGGCTGTACGTACATGTCAGTGCGTACACGTCCAGTCTATCTCAGCCCTAAATAGGTAAAGAGGCCACCGTTCTAGTTCTACACGGTGTTTGTGAAGTTCCATGTCCGTTTCTATAATGCGATTAAACTAAGGAGTGGTTTTATATGCACAATGCACGTGTTATGTTTGTACTGCAATGTACATATGGACTGCTGCTTGTATGGAAATAGGAAAGGACTTAGTGTTTTTTTCTAATGGAGATAGAATTTTATTTTAGTGCAGTCTTTGGACACGCTTGTATTATGTTTCTGTGCAATATCTCCAATCTTTCTATCTTTATCCATACTAATATTATAAAATGCGAAAGTAACTCTGTCTGTCTGTCTGTCTGTCTGTCTGTCTGTCTGTCTGTTACTCTTCACGCCAAAACTACTGACGGATTTAAATAAAATTGATATACAGATGATCTAGACCCTGAGAAAGAACATAGGCTACTTTTTATTGCGAAAAGGGGGTAGTAAGGGGTTAAAGGGGGGTAAAAGTTACTTTTCCACGCGGACGAAGTCGCGGGCGGCCGCTAGTTCTTAAAATAAGGGTTTTTATAATGTACCTCTATATGGGATAACGTACATAAGTCTTGGGATAGCTCGAGTTTTAAAGGAAAAGAAAAGGTGAATTAAAAACCCGGGTTTGATAATTAGTTACTCTTATCTGCAAAACATAACTTGGGTAAGAGCAAGCAATACAGATATTAAGTATGCAATTAAGGTAGTCATATCGCGGTTAGATTTCTAAGGAGACATAATACAAATACTGGATGACCCAAGGAAAAAATAATGTTTATTATATTTAAATTCAACCAACCTTCAAAATTGAAGAGGCACCCAAAGAAAGAAGAATAGGTAAATTAAATTCATAGACATTTTATAAATATGGCAGATATTCTCGATTCCAAATTGCAATGCCTTCCAGGAGCATATTATGTTCTCTTGGTCATATCATGTTACCTATAGTCATAATTACGTATTGCAAATAAATAAACAACATTAAAGTCCTCTTACAGTTGCCTACCTTCAAAGTGAACTAATGTATAAAGCCACCTAGTCCAAATAAAGACAAAAATGTCTATGGTATTTCGTTTTATGCAGACCACTTCCAATCAGCATCTCAGAAAGTCTATTCTTAGATATAGTTGTTAATTCTCACATACAAAATAGTACATGTAGGAAACAATACAGTACATGGTAATAGCCTTGAAATAACTTGTACAGAAACAATTTACAACCTCGATTAACAAGCCATAATGTCCACTACATGCACTTTTAACTGCACACAATTCTCGTTTTTATTACGTAAGTGAAACAGCATATTATACTGTACCGGTTGTAATTATATGTTTGTCTCTGAATAACGGTAGGTTTTTGTTGAAGCAGATGCAGATAATATTGTTTTTTATTTCTTGTTTAATTGAGTTGATATTTGTTTGTTTTGTAAAACCTGTTTTGGAATACATGAATTATAGGTACTCCAATGCACTTTTGTTCAAGCTTTTTTTATTAATTATTGTAATGTAACTAATCTTTTGTGTATCTTCTTCTATACTATATTTTTAAGAGATGATTTCTATGCACAACGTCAAAGTATATACGAAAAGAGAACGCTGCGAAAGAAAGTTGCCACGGCTGCGATTTCCCGTACGCAGCTTCCACTCAGCTCAAGCCTCAAGGTCATTTTCGTTCCAACGGCCGTCTGGTCTCCTCACAATGTGTCCTGCCCATTGCCACTTGAGCCACGCTATTCTTAGGGCCAGGGTCTGCGATCTTAGATCTTCTGCGGATCTCATCATTTCTGACACTTTCACGCAAGGAGATTCGGAGTAGAGCCATAGCCCTCTTCATTTCCTTATGTGTGACTTTGAGCCTCCTTAAGCGGCCACGTTTCGGTTCCGTATGTCATCACTGGCAACACACACGCATAACAGTCCCTAATCCAATATTTAAAAACTGTAGGACGTGTTATATGTATAAATTTATGAATAGTATAAACAGAAGCCATACCGAATGATCATCATGAAAGCCAACTGAGTTTTCTAGTGCACTTTCTCTGTAGGCTTGTATGAAGCCATCCAAACGCATGGAAACGAGGGGAGCCTTTGCCCTATTGATTATCGAGTCATTGCCACGGCCAATTGCTGAAACCTTAAAGTACAAACTAACTTGGAAATGTTATATTCGATACTTGGTTTTATGATATAAGAAGGCAAACGAACAACCGGTCACCTGATGGTAAGTGAGCACCGCCGCCCATGGACATCAGCTACACCAGAAAGAGTACTATTTATAAAGAGATAACTTCTATAGATAACCACGGCTTTAGGCTAGCAATTTAGGGCTATTTTAGAAGTAGGTATACTAAAGGGAGTAAGTGAATTCTAGATGTTAGATTTTCTATCTAAACACCATATATGTATTCTATCTATCTACATATTTCTATCTTTACTATTTACTTGTGGTCCGACCTCACATCGTTTCGTAACTTGACTTTAAACAATACCAAAAGATGGCGCTTGTAGACTATTACATCACGCAGGTGTGTCGTGTTTTCGATTAAAATCTAAGCCTTGACATTGAAATTAATTAATAGTATAAATAAAGAAGATAAATCTACCCGCTCGCTTGCTTACTTACTAGTTAACAGCAGTAAATAAAGCAACCGACTGGTTAAAGACAACAGCAAGACTTGTAGCTAAACCAAAAAGGCGAACTTGCGTGATGTAATCGACGCCTAGTGCCATCTGTTGGTTTAGTATGAAACTAATGTCCCAAGAATGCTGAATTATTAATTTTCTACCATGGCAATATGTCCTGTATAACTGTTGGGTCTTGCTCACAGCCAACTTAAAGCACAAACTCTGCATTACCACCTAATGGAGTTAGCATAATGAAAATCATAAAGGCTAAACCTCGAATTGTGCCGTCATTACAACAAAAGGCACATGATATGCTCGGATATAGTACAAAGGCAATTTCGCTAGACAAAAGACTTGGAAACCAGTCTGGAGCCGGTCTGGGCCGTCTAACAGCCCGCATTCACAGATAAGGCCCACTTTCACGTGCACCTAGAGAGACCACTTGCTGCAAACGCTATGGAATATTTCTAGAGCAGTCCAAGCGAATTTGACCGTTATTTGCAGTTCACGGTAGCGTCGTAGAGTATTAGCTGTTGAGTTTTATGCCTTGTAGTAAAGGTTTTAAATTATAGGCTAGTTGCAGGTTCCGTATTGGACTTGCTTGTTTCAAATGGGGCTATAGTAATGGTCTGTTAATGTTCTGTTAGTAGATTCGATTGAGATATTATTGAAACGATACTTTGAACCAGAGAGAGCTGCCAGCAAATAAAACGCAGCTATACGGTTTAGTATCTGCCATTATACATTACTAGTGGCCCTCACTCCGTTTCGGGATATTAGCTCTTATCTGATCCGATAGATGGCGCTGGGCGTCGATTACATCACGCAATTGTTTTGTTTTTTCGGTTTCCCTATAAGCTTTTATTAAGCCCATCACAGTAGCGATGACTTCACAGTAGTGATAGAAATCTATGATGATGGCCTTTGCCCTGCAGTGGGACAGTATATAGGCTGATGCCTTATTATAAGCCTTGTCGTTGTCTACAGACCTTACCTCTTTATAAATGGTATAAAACACATTTTCAACTACAACTTATTCAAGTCTTTGTATAATACAAAACGTTTTGAAATCTGTATTAGACAAGCGTGGTGATTAAGCTTAATCTCAGACTTGATTTCTATGATGGAGGCCTTTGCCCTTCAGTGCTGCAGTGAACAGTCTGCCCATCTAATGGACATAGAACTTAAAGTGAAGTAAGTTAAAGAACCAATTGTACGCTTTAACAACTTCTTGATTTAACAGTATATTCGGATCTCGTTCTAATTACAGAACTTAGAAGACTTAAATTCAACAAAATCCCGCAAATAGGTGGGGAAACACGAACCAATTCGTATTTGTTGCCGAATCTGTGACAAATGTCGCCGACATTTAAGGCGAGTTGAGACTACAAAGCCTTATAAAGTCTGTTCGGATTGAGTTAAGATGTCGAGATGTGACTTATGCCCTGCGGCGGATCTGTATTGTAGCGAAAAAGCGGCTTATTTCGTCTTTCGACGATGTTGTTTTTCCTGTTTTATCGTGTAGGTAAACTGTTGTGAATGGACTTTAATCTTTTGGGTATGATAGTAGATTTGTGAGACATCTCATCGTCATCATCATCATTCCATCCAATATACGTCCACCGCTGGATATAGGTCTCTGCTTATGTTCTTTCTCTACACAGATCGGTCCTGTGCCACCCGCGTCCAAGAAATTCCCGCGACCTTCACTAGATCGTTGGTGGGCCTGAGAGGCAGTTAAAAAACTGTCAATAAATAATTAATGCACTCAAAATTATGCTAACTCGGAAACGAACTTTAAGTCACTTCGCCCTGAGAAGCAGTTAAAAAACTGTCACTAAATAATAAATGCGCTCAAAGTTATGCTTTATTTAAAATCTAACTTTAAGTCACTTAACATTGGCAACATTACTTGTCTGATAGGTACGAATAATTAAAAAAATCTTCATTAAGAAGTAATAAGGTAAAACAATGCAATATTGTGGCTACTTTGAACGATAACATAATATTGGCGAGTGTAAAGTCACTCCAAAAATATATATATACTTTAGGATCTTGTCACAATACATAATGTAAAAGAAATTAGAAGTCGTTTTTATACATGTGTATTGTGACAAGGTCCTAAAATGTATACATATTTTTGGAGTTGACTGTACCAAGGTTGTTGAAACGGCTAAGCCCGATAGCTTATAGCTCTCAGGCTTATTATTAATAACTTGGTTTTAGTCCGACAAGATTATAGCTTACAAAATATGGTATAACGTGTAAATTTTCAAATTGTTTAAATTATTAAATGGACTCTTGTATGAATTTTAGTATATAAGTGGCAATAGTAACTAGGTTTTCAAAAGATTTTGGTCCCCACTTTGCGATAGACGGTCACTATCATGGAGATGTCGCTAGCGTGGCATCTTAAAACCATGTTCCTTTGATAGACGACATCATTGACATAATCTTTAAATACCTATACATTAAAATCACATTTCTAAAAAAGAGATCCTCTACAAGGATCTATAAGTTTCAGAGTAAAATAGTTTTGAGAACTGCCGCCATGGTAATGTAATCTCAATAAGAATAACCCATCAGTGCTTTCGGCTAATCATATTTCTTCCATAGAGTGGTGCGTTCGATGCCATCTGCAATACTCACTGCCAAAAATACTAAAGTTATGTTAAGAGTCCCCGCAAACTACAAACATTCAATTGGCCGATATTTTGGTCGGCTTCTTACGGTATGAAGATGTATGCAGATGCGGACATTACATAATCAACCGATCACACTGGACATCTTCATACTGATTAAGAAGCCGACCAAACTATCGGCCTATAGAAATTTTGTAGTCTACGGGGACTCTAAACCTTGTATAACCAATTGCATTACTGAATACCATAAAAGGGTGGATATAAAAAATATTACTACGATAATCACAAGGAACTAAATTGAATTTTAAATAACACGGAAATTTAAAACGGGAGCTCAGCTTACAAAGGATTTCTACCTGGCATCTGATAGACAGGTTTTTTCAAACTTTTTATCTACCTGAGAGTATTAAGGGTGTTGAGTGTTGATTATAGAAACTCCTCGTTTTATATTCACGAAAGATTTGAGCGATATGAAAGTTTAATTTAAAGAGGAGCATGGGCGCAAAATTGTAAGTATTTTTTTTAAGATTATTTTGGTACTTTCACAACTGTCAAATAGTCTTTAACTTGGATTTGCCCTTTACTATTAAGACTATAAACAAGTGGTGGTCGCCACAGAAAATAAATCTATACATATTATAAATAATGAATTGAGTTTGACTATTTCTATCTTCGTCTTTCTCTGCAAAACTGATACTTAGACAAATTGTGGGGAATTTTTTAGAAGCTATGGTTGTTTTATTAAGTATGAGAGAAAACATAGGATACTCTTTCTCTCTTTCTAACGCGTGTAAAACCGAGGGTCGCAGCTAGTAATAAATGGTAAAGGGGTGTTAATACGTTGCAAAAATACGATAGAGATATTTTTATACACTCAATAGCTTGTATCAACTTCTCAGGAAGGTGAGATAAGTAATGCTAAGACTTTACCCTTTGTATATCCTAATATATAGACATTATTTCTTCTTAAAGTTCTCGCCGTATGTGGCGCTCTTCAAATTGAATACAATAGAAATAGAAATATTCTTTATTCAATTTAAGTCCTTATAGAACATTTATGAATGTCAAATATACTACACATTGCTGATTGACGGTTGAATAACGACCGGTAGTACCAACCCAGACATAGTTTCACGGAGTGCCACTACTATAAATTTGAATAAATCGAACGCAACGTGCGCAGCTATGTAAAATGCGAATATGAGGTGCGCGCGCGGCGGTCAGCCCGGGTCAGCGACCTGGGGCCACCCGACAACCTTTGTAGTCGCACCGGGTACCTACAACGCTTCCAATGTTATGGTGCTTATGGGTTTTTCGCTTGATTCTTAAACCTGCAGGCCAATACGGGTATTATTTGCCGTGTTTTTTTAAGGCCGGCAACGCATGTATAGCTGATGTCCATAGGTGGCGTTGTTCACTTAGTATCAGGTGACGCCCTTGCTCGTTTGCCTTCCTATATTATAAAAAAAACCCTCCTCAAGATCAGAAGACCAATTTAAACGAAGACTGAGATATTGAAGATTATCACATACGTAAGACGCTATAGAAGACTAGGAAGGAAGATAGGGTCAGAAAAAAAGGCACAAATGCTACTCTGTAGCACTACCATCAGTTTGAAATACTATCCTCGCTATCGAAAACTATCGCTTTGTCTCTTTCATTGTGATGCATTTGAAAGAGACAGAGCAATAGTTTACGTTATGTCAGTTTTCGATGTCAACTCATGGTAGCGCTACTGATCGACATCCTCGACGGCCTCGATGGCGCAGTGGCTAAGGTGATCGCCCGAAGCGCGAAAGGTCCCGGGTTCGATTCCTGGTCGAGTAAAGTTCGAGTTTTATCCTCATCTAAATACTACTCATAGTACAGGGGTTGCCTTAGTTTGAGACCAGGTTGATTGGTATGATTGTCTGTCACATTTATTTTTATATTTACGTACAAATATAGGGACAGAAAAAGGCACAAATGTTACTAATCATAAATTGTACAACTACATTTCCGAGACGTTATTATTCATAACAGTTGATGAAAGACCCAACTGATGGAGTATTCCAAGATGTCCACAACAATGCCCCGGCAGCATAAATCCTGTTATATTAGACCATGTCCATTGTATCCCTGGGCGGCTATAAATTCAAAACAAGAATCCAATTGAATGGTATTGTTGCCAACCGCTCGGTTCCGAGAATATTACGCTGTTATTAGTCGGGGATTAAGTTTTTGTCGGTTGGTACTGCCAATTAATTTTTGATGTGTTCCAAAATTAAATATAGGATAAGATCTCATGTTCGGTTACGTCTGCTCATATGGCCAGTACAAGTAAACCTTATTGCACGGTCATAAGAGTCAGTCTATAACGGCCTCACAGAAGACCGAGGAGAAGTAGTGCCTGCGCTGTGTTTCGTCGAGTGAGTGAGGGTATCGAATGCCCAATTTGTTTAAAGGGTTACAGCGCACTTGGGTCAATTTCACACATATTTAATTGCCGTGGTAGTCTTCAAACCTATATTAAATTAAATATTTGTGAAATTGACCCACGTTTGTGTCTCTACTGGTGTTGCAGGCGTCTATGGGCGGCGGTTATCGCTTACCATCTGGTGATCCGCCTTCTCGTCTCCCACGTATCTCATAAAAAAAATAGACCGAATACGAGACAGTCGTCTGGCAACACAGCTGGAAACTAAGGGGCCAATTCTCGTGTACTCGACATTGATGTCGAATTAGAGATTTGAATGGACTAATGTATGAAATCTCCAAATTAGACTTCAAAGTCGTGTGCACGAGAATTGCCCCTAGGACCTCGATGACACGAATTGTACTAATTACTAATGGCTATTTACGTAGGAATATAGGGACAGAAAAAGACACGAAGTTGTTACTAATCATAAATTGTACAACTACATGTCCGAGACGTTATTAATTCATTACAGTTGATGAAAGACCCAACTGATGGAGTATTCCAAGATTCACAACAATGCCCCGGCAGCATAAATCCTGTTATATTAGACCATGTCCATTGTATCCCTGGGCGGCTATAAATTCAAAACAAGAATCCAATTGAATGGTATTGTAGCCAACCGCTCGGTTCCGAGAATATTACGCTGTTATTAGTCGGGGATTAAGTTTTTGTCGGTTGGTACTGCCAATTAATTTTTGATGTGTTCCAAAATCAAATACAGGATAAGATCTCATGTTCGGTCACGTCTGCTCATATGGCCAGTAAAAGTAAACCTTATTGCACGGTCATAAGAGTCAGCCTATAACGGCCTCACAGAAGACCGAGGAGAAGTAGTGCCTGCGCTGTGTTTCGTCGAGTGAGTGAGGGTATCGAATGCCCAATTTGTTTAAAGGGTTACATCGCACTTGCATTGACCTTCCGAATCAGCAGTAGATTATAAAATTTGAAATTCATAAATGTTCTGTAAAGGACTTAAATTGAATAAAGATATTTTGATTTGATTGATTTGATTTGATTTGATTGACTTGGGTCAATTTCACACATATTTAATTGCCGTGGTAGTCTTCAAACCTATATAAAATGAAATATTTGTGATATTGACCCACGTTTGTGACTCTACTGGTGTTGCAGGTGTCTATGGGCGGTGGTTATCTCTTCGCTTACCATCTGGTGATCTGTCTGCTCGTCTGCCACCGTGAACGTGACACAGTCGTCTGGCAACACAGCTTGAAACTAAGGGGTCAAATTTTCGTGTACTCGACATTGATATTATAGATTTGAATGGACTAATGTATGAAATCTCCAAATTAGACTTCAAAGTCGTGTGCACGAGAATTGCCCCCTAGGACCTCGATGACACGAATTGTACTAATTACTAATGGCTATTTACGTGTGAATGCCCGTCCGTCCGTTCATGTGTGACGGTAACTTCGATTATGCAATTATAGTTGAAACTGCGGGATGTAATTATGTCACCCTGTATATAAGTATAATTACTCCTTTGTTGGCATAACAGTTAACCGATTGAATATCGGCGTTAAATGTCTGTGTTTCATAATGACACTTGTGGCTCTAAATTTGTTTCGGGACTTATTTTTGATATTAGTTACATATACTATACCACTAGATGGCGTTGCATAAGCCGCTGCGCCACCTAGGCAGTCAAACTTACCTGTAGGTCGTAGCGGCTGTGGCTAGGGATGTTAGGGAGCTCCGTAGCCGTAACCGGAACAATCGGATATCCGATACGAAAAATATCCGTAACCGCAACCGAATCTGAAATCAAAATTTCGTATATCGGATAGAGCAAAGCCTAATAGTCACGTTTTATTAACCTAGTTCAACTATCGTATTTTAATACCGTTCCCCCAATTGCAAATATTTTTTTTTAATTAATTTTGAAATTCCTTAAATTTTTTATATCCGTTACCGAAGTTATGTAAAAGTGTTTAGTTTTGGAACGCAACCTAAATAGTTTCCAAAAACGCCACTAGACCAAATTAACAAGATATCAGGCTTTATTTCATAAATTCCATCAAAAACTAACTTATCCGAAATACTTCCATATCCGGTTTAATAATCCTATATCCGTATTTAACCCGTAACCGATATTTTATATCCTTCCCATCCCTGTTGCAGTCACCAAAACGGGCTAATAGTCTCAGTCATTGGTCTGAATGCTCAGCCAAATAGTCTAATTAGTATTTACTAATGCCTATTTACCTGTGAACGTCCCAATGCACAGTTTAAGTGCATATCTCGACGCTTTAGTTGGCTCCAGTTCTGTGTGACAGTATCATTTAGCAGTTGAGAATCAAATGTTGCGACGGAAATTCGATATGAAATGTTTCTTAAATCATTTGTCGAATGGTGTTTCCGAGCAGGAGGCCAATTCTCGGTTTTATAGACCAGTACGAGAACAAGATAAGGAATGTCGACTGTAATCTGTGTTCTCCTATTGGTTGTGCGTTCCATGAAGTCGACTCGACATAGAAGGCGAAAACCAAGAATTGGCCTCCAGATACGACCTAGTGATCTTCAAGAAAAGGCCTTATTCCATTCTTAAGAGCCGGCAACGCAATGTGATGCCTCAGGTGTTGCAGATGTCCATGGGCGGCGGTGATCACTTACCATCAGGTGAGCCGTCTGCTCGTTTGTCCGCTATTATGTAAAAAAATCACGCTTTGGAATTAATGGGCTGGTTCGACTGAACGATGTCACATAAATGTTTTGTCCAGGATGCGGATCGAACCCACGACCTTTAGAGTATGAGGCAGGGTCACTACCAAAAGCGCCAGCCAGCCAGTCTATTAAATAAAGTCATTATATCCCCGAATGTACCATTAAAGTTGAGGAAGTTATTTTGGAAATTAACAGAAACTTTAATAGTCAAATGTCTTATTAAAGGACGATCGAATACCTCACGTATTAATTAAATTGTAACACAGTTCGGGTTTAATCCCATTTTGAAATACTGTTTAGTCGTACTTTCACATTTGAGGAATCGAATAATTTGAAACTAATGACCCCCCTAAAGTGGTAGTGGGCTGGTCACATTAGCCGCAGAACTGACAACCGTTGGAGCCGTAAAGTTCTTGAGTGGAGACCGCGACTCGGTAAGCGCCGCGGGCGCAGGGCGTCCAACACTAGGACGCCCTGCGACAAGATGGGATGATGACATTCGAAGGCTGGCTAGAGTGGGCTGGATGAGAGTGGCTGAAAATCGGGAGCAACTTGGCGTGGATTAGGGGAGACCTATGTCCAGCTGTGGACGAGTGTGGGTTGCTGATGATGAAATAAACAGTCGACATCAGTGGTCGCAAACCTTTCACTGTGGAAAATACTGTGAAAAAGAAATTATTATCGCTTTGTAATAATAACTGCTTGGAAAAATACAGGGGTAAAATGTGTTTTCTACTAGCTAAATTCGCAACAGCATAAAGTAGTCCATATTAAGTCATTAAGGTACAATGGTGTGAAAATGAAAGTTTCACCTGCGAACCAGTTTTTGTTTAAAACTATCACAAATACATTTTTCTACTTCTTTCAATGAAGACTAATCAGTGTGGGTAAAGTTGAATTGAGGCCATTTCTATTAATTAGAACTTTGTTGTGATCAATATGGAGGCTGTATTCAAAACAGGTCAATGTTTTTTATTTACTTTAAGCGTGGGAGATACGCTTCGACATAATTTAGCCGGTGCTACCAGAGTGATACCACGGCCTCTGACAGGGTTAACCTCCTTTCTCCCCCAATTGGGCCTCCGGTACCCCCATTCATTCGACGAAATACAGCGCAGGCGCTGCTTCACGCCGGTCTTCTGTGATTTCGTGGTATCACTCCGTAGTACATACATCATCACGTGGAGCTACCCTTTATGGATTTTATACCGTACTTATGTCTGAGAAACAAGTGATAATTTTCATATTAAACCACTTAACTGCCATATATCTATTATTAATGAATGAAATATGACACCGTCTGTCTCGAGTCTGCGTTTTGTATAGTGATCGAACGAGCGGTGAAGACTTTTCGAACTATAATTACCCCATAATAATAGCCGATTAACAAACTCCGAAGTACATATTAAGTGTTCCTCGGTAATAGGCGAAGTTGGGAAGCTATGAAGCAAACAATGTGTTATTAACCCCTGCCCGAAGTAATGATGGTCTAGCCCATAAGGTTTCCAAACTTATTACGCGTACCACCCACTTTTAAAAGTAATACATTTTTACCGCCCCCGATTTTTTATCTACTTAAAAACTGATCATCATTATCTTATTTATCCCGCTTTTGTTTTGCGGAGTTCGCTTCTCTGCTTCGGCTCCTACACTTCACACTGTCTTGGGCATCTAACTTATATACTTAAAAACTGATTTAACTTCTAAGTTTCTAATCTTAATTACTTATGGATTGCACAAGACGAACCTCTGCAGTTTAATTTACAATAGAATAAAATAGAAAAATAATCTTGACCACAAAACATTTCACATAGACAAAAGATACAAAGGAAAGAAACACAAAAGTTGCGGCTAACAAGGCTGAGTCCTAACATGATGCTGCAGCCGCCAAGAGCAGCTGCTGGTGTCAAGCTTGGGTGTCGCCCTTGCTTATAATAATAACTAGACATGCGACACAAAACTACAGATATAGCTGGAGGCACGAAAGTATAGCGATGACCGTTATTTTGCGCATTTGTAAAAAATAAGACTTTCTATGAAAATTGGTTTCTGCGCACTCAAGGTCATAACTACACTTTCCTGCCGTAGACTATACGAAAAACTTTAACACAAAATAAAGTAACAAAAAAACAATAACCCATAAAATCGAATACTATGTTATTTGATGATTTATTTCCAGGCATCACCAACCCCCTTTAGCTCTGTAGTCTAGCCCACAAAGGGGTGTTAGCGCTCACTTTGGGAAACGCTGGTCTCGCCGAAAATATTTGTTCCAAATAATATACTTGCTTTATGATCGTTTCACGATATTTATATTATACCACCGATTTTACTTTGACACGTGGTATTTATTTCATCAGAGCTTTTATATCAAAGAAAGTTCGTTTATTTTTATTTGGAAATGTTGACTAAAGTCTTATTACTTTCACATCGTTCTTTTGAAATTACTGTTTAGATATTATGATTTCACGTGGATAGTGAAAAGAAATATTGTTAAATTTTCTGATACAGTTCATTTATTTCCTGTGAAATTTCTCCTGAAATTATTTTTAGTTTCTTGTCTAGTTTTTTTTCTGAGGTACATTAGTCTAATCTCCTACCCTTTAGTTGCATCAATACGTGTTCACTTTTATATGGCAGGTTCTTTAACGAATTCTCTCCGTTGTTATCATTAGTGTCAAAGATGATGGCTTTCATTCTGTCTGTACCTCTTAATATTGTGTTCCGTACTAAAAGGTATTCTACTAATACCACTTTTACTTCCCGATTTAAAACCGGCTATTGGAGTTAGTGAAGCGAAGTGAAGCAATAGCGGGAATTACTAATTTGGTGCTTCACAAGTACTCTGAATACCGAAACGAATTAATAATGGATGCACGCCCCCTGGCGGAGAGAAAACCTCGGTAGGGTGGCCAGGATTTATACGAACTTAGGACAGTGGCAACCTATCGACTAAAACTCTTGGGGTGCTCCCGTCTACGCTAGAGTGGAGAGGAGACTTGAGAATCTGACTAAGAAGTCTCCCTTCATGTCCCTCCTCCGCCGAAGGCCCGCGGCCAACTGGACTGATAGGGGACAGCTGGGAGCACCGAGCCGTACCAACCAAGCTGCAGAAAAGACTGCAATGTCGGCGCCGATGCCCCCGCATCGGTCGTCGACTTAAAGACAGTGGCAACCTACCTCCTGCTCTGTTTTATCGGAGACGAGGGGGAGAAATGTGTGAGATCGATGGGAGCTCGCAATATATCCTAGCGTTCCTTATCTGCGGTCCTTTTCACACCTTCACACAGTTCATATTCCTATCACATCGCAACAGAAAACGCAGGCTGAGATGATCACACATTACCCGAGGCTTGTTGTGCCCGCGCAGTGCAGTCATTTGCTCGACTTTCAAGAAATACTTAAACCTGTGTCATGCACAATTGCTCCGAATATTGGTAATTATGTTAAAATCACTAAATTTGTCAATTAGATATTTTGCACACTAACCGTTGTAAGTAAACCGAATTTAAAAAGTTCCAACCAGATTGTGACACTTTTTGTTTACTCCACTGGTGTTACGGCGTGAGCGGGCTGAGGAATTTGCTTACCATCAAGTGATCCGCTATCATTTAATAAACCTTTAAGGGCTTTTCCAGGACTCTTTCCCACATTGGTCACCCTATCCACCAGGAAGCGTTCTCGCCCGTGACAAAGTTAGTTGAGTAGGGATATCCCCGGCAAGTTGTTGATGCCATTGTGATTGCTGTTTTTGGAATCTTTTGTTACTGGATCACCGTTAGAGATCTGTTCGTTTTACGCCTCAGTGGATCTAGTTTGTGGAGAAATGAATGAACTTTCCTGAGACTTTGGGTCTTTCTTGTGAGCGATAGTGGAAGCTACATAATGCTTTTCTTTGATAAACTGCTTTGAAGTTGAAGAATCGACCAATTAGTGTTTCTTATGTCTTAGTTGACGTCTTACTACGTACAAGTTTAGATCAAAATGCTTTTTTAATCTTCTTAAGTTGGTTTTGTTATCTTAGTAATCATCGTGATTGTCATTCTATTTTTTATACGATTACATTGGTAATCAAGCTTGCGGCTCGCCTGATAGTAAGCGACATCCTCAGTTTAAGAACGTCAGCAATTCGGGAGGACTTGCAGGCGTTTGCGGACCATTAACAAAATTAATACTCCTTTTAGTGCTTTTAAGCTACTTGGTACGGAGTCAGGCCAATGTATGAGATGTCGTGTGAATAAAAGGACCTCATATTGTAATACAAAACTAATACTGTAGGTAACTAATAATTTAGACATCTGTTTAATCCATCATATTATATCGATTCTTTCGAAGTAACCCAAGGTCGTTTCGACTTGTTTTTTCTCCGTGACGTGTGTCCTGTGGAGGGCCCTTAGATCCGCCCTTGAGGTGTAAGGGGTGGCTCTTAAAGCTAAGGGCCGTGTTCATTATGTGAAAGGGAAGACAACGGCTGTTCGATCCTGAAGGGTTCTGGTACCTAATGAATTTATCCACAGGTGAACAATTCGCTGTAGAAACTTTGACTTCCGATGCTGTACTATAAGTCTTAAATGGTAGATACGGGTGACCAGAACGCTCAGATCCGATGAAATTTAGGTTTACGTTTAAAGACATTTATTCTCATTAAAAGTCATATTAAGAATTAATAAAATAAATAAATGCGCCAGACAATCACACACATCAACCTGTTCTCAAACTAGGGCAACCCTTGTACTATGAGTGCCAGGTGACGATAATTAATTGGGGGCGTCAACCCAGAACACCCAGACCCAAGTAAATTTAGAAAATGTAACTTGACCGGGGGAATTGAACCTGAAAGCTACGTTAGTTCCTTCAGGCTTGGCCAATACCTTAGGCAATATGCCATCAAGTCTTAATATTTACCTATAGATTATAACTTTGCAAACCTCTGCCTTACAACCAGCAAAGGACAGTTCAATTCTAACATCGGACAGATTCCAAACAATTTCGTTACGGCAAGTTAGCATTCAAATCGTGTGCTGAGGTTTGTAAGGAAATCGAGTTGTACTAGTTTATCCGACCAACACGGCATGAATGCTTAGAGGTCAGGTTATGCCAAATTGACAATCTTGAACTTGGGTGGATCGCTTGTTAGCCAACCTTTCATGGGCGAGTTTGACTCGCAATTGGTCGCTTTTTATTTGCTGTTACACCCGTGAAGTATTTTTTAAAGTTTATAGTAATGTATTAAATAAGTTTTGTTCAACTAAGTATACAAGTCTCTAAAGTCAGTCAGAGCCAAGGTATACGTACTAATTAAAATGCCGAAAGAAAAGTTTGTAAAATTCTTATTTTTATAATATTCGTAACCTCGCTTAGTCTGTGTTTGGAGGTAAAGTTTTCATGTAAATTTTGATTATGTAACTATTCTATACTTAGGGTATATTTCACAACCTATATTTATCTTCTATACTATTTATAAAGAGATAACTTCAATAGACAACGACAAGGCTTATAGGTAAACCGAAAACACGAAACGCTTGCGCGATGTAATTATACACAGCGCCATCTATTGGTTCATTTCTGAATTACGGTCCCGAAGCGAAGTGAGGGCGGGCCACTAGTGTAAAGATAAAGCGACACATAGCTATGCAACCCATAAATAATTTTGAGGATAAAAGTTCCGATCAAGAAAGGATCTGATGTAACAGCGACAAAAAGGCGCCAAAATTTTCATTTTAGAGTACCGTTATTCCGACAGAAATGCCATCCTAATGTCTACATTAATAACTCATTACATTAATAATTCTACGAGCTCTTAAACTCTATCCCATTAAACTCGCATGAATCATACTTACACGTACAGGCATATCTGTCGCGAAGTAAGCAAGAGTGCGAGAGGGAACTGATAAGCCGAAAGGGTCGGGTTACTTTTATCGGATTAGACCTTAAGGTCGTACTAGTGTTGGACTAGTTCGACGTTATTGCAAGAGAAAGGTGGCCTAATTGTTGCAAGACTAAAATGAAATGGTCCAAAGATTTATCCGTATTTAAGCTTCCTTAAATATCGGCCACGCATTCACACTCCTGCTGTCTATGTCTACTGCCCTCGGGTGACGCGCTTGCTCGTTTGCCATCCTGCTTCATAAAAAAAACTATTAATAAAAATTGTTTTAACTCTTCGATATATATTGTGTTTTTTTTTCTGTAGCCAGACATTTGGCCGCAATCTCAATTGATGGTAAGTGATGTCACTATGTCAGCTAGATCCGACTTGCTGTGTCGACATTTTGTGGTACAAGTCTGACTTACTTACTTACTACGTTGGCCCAGCGATCTTGGGTGGGTCTTGCTTCCGACTTCAGAGTTCGCATTTTGTTCGGTTCTGTGCAAACTCAGACTAATTATGCACATTAGCACAAAATAATTACACACAGAAGGTAGACTCAGCCTGATTTTGAATTTAGAAGAGTTCGTTGACATATGCTAGGGTTGTTGCCCGGCATGAGTACATAAGCGCGCGGCCTCTACCACAGACCTCGACAGTTCGACAAACTTATGTCATAGGCTAGGATTAATGTGGTCGAAAAGGCGTATTTCCCTCTTAGTGGGCTGTTTACTTCTGTGTGTAATTAGTTTGTGCATTTAGTGCTTTAACGTCGTAAAACCCAAAAGCCTTTTAAAATGTAAAAACAATTGATTTTCTATTGTGTCTACTGTCTGGGCCTTACAAGGGACGAGTCTTGGTATTGCATTTTACTTGTTGAACATCACTAGTTCCCCCTCATCGGGGTAATTATTTTGAGTCAAGGAAGTGTGTTACGGCTTTATGTTTGCGTCCGACGCATGTGGTAATAAAATTATTTGCTTTCGAAGTTGCGTCGCACCGCACCGGGCAGACTTTTTCTTCGCAACTTCAGTGTTTTGTTTCTAATATATGAGTGTATTCGAAGTTTTATCCCGCTAACCCACTGCGGTTCGGAAGATTTCGTAGAACTTCCTGACAATGTTTTCCTTTTCTTTTTCTGTGTGATACGAGGCAGACGAGTGATCAGATCACCTGATGGTAAGCGATTGTAGCCACCCTTAATCACCCGCAACGCCTAGTGGAGTCACACCGGTCTTTTGTGAGACCGTAATATCCACTTCAGATGAACCAGCCCTTTCATGCCGAAGCGTGGCTCTCCCTCGGCAAAATTTTCAGTCAAACTTCTTACATACCTACGTCAATTTATTATCGACGTTTTGTGGTTCCAGTATGTAAGCTACCTATAAGAAGTATAAATGTGAGCGCCAAATATGGCCCAAAATTGACGGCCTCTACAATTTGTCACCTTAGGCTCCAGCCTACTTAGGCTATATGATAAATCTGCCACTGGGTGAGTTCACCTTCCTGAATGTACCTTTCCATTAAAATCAATGATCAAAATACAGAAAGGCCCCCAAGTTCAAAGTTAACGTAATATATGCCACGCTATCCCGGGGTCGACCCTTGCCTTGCCCTATTTTATCGTGGGCCCATCGTGTGATTCTGTTGCCTAAGTATGTTCGCATTGTAATTTATTAGCTTTGAAGGGAAAACCGTTTTTAGATAACGTGGGAAATTAGATCATTTGCTAATCCTTTCTGGTAAATCTTTGCCTGTTTTTTACCCAATCCTTGCGTGATTGTGTCAGAAATGTTGAGATCCGCAGAAGATCTCAGGTCGCAGATATAGCCTAAAGAATTGCGTGCGTGGCTCAAGTGGCAATCGGTAGGGCACATTGCGAGGAGAACAGACGGCCGTTGGGGCGGAAAGGTCTTTAAGCGGAGGCCGCGTACAAAAAGTCGCAGTAGTAGCAGCAGGCCCCCCACAAGGTGCACCGACGATCTAGTGAGGGTCGCTGGAATTCCTTGGATGCGGGTGACACAGACCGATCCGTGTGGAGAACATTGGGGGAGACTCATATCTAGCAGTGGACATCTATTGGCTGAAATGATGGTGATGACTGCTTACCATAGGAAGGGTTGTGATTTAGCATCTATAGACTGCTTTCCGTTCTGATCGTTTCTTACAATTATTTGATGTTTCACCGGTTTGGAAATACCGGTGTTAAGAACTTACTTCCACAATAAGTGGTAGAAAATGGTACACTTTTTATTCATATCGAATTTATTTCCATCACTAGCAACAACATTTTATAACTAGCGTATTAATAAATAACAGCCATTTAAGAGACTCATGTTTCAGTCTGACATTGATAAATAGGGTCATTGCTTTCATTTAGGATTGATCAATATTTTATAGGCTTGGAAAAGAAACAAGGGAAATTAGTTTTCAGAACAGACCTGATGTTTCGTAGGCGGGCTTTTGTTTTCTTAAACGACAGAGAAAACTGGAGTACTTGATTTGTTTCATTTGACCGATTATATCTGGTAAGAAGAAACCGTCTAGTGTAATCTGTAATACAGGTTGTATCTGTAAACATTTACATCCCTTTAACCACGTGTTCGTGTGGTTGATAACCATTCTGAACAACGTTTATTGGTCAACCACTTTCCGAAATTCATCGAACATTTTTTCGACTCCCCATACAAGTCAGAGACACTTTTTAATGCAAATTTTCAAAAGCTATAGAACGAATGTTGTTAAGAATGCTTGGTAGAACACGTGGTTAAAGGGATAGATGCAACTAGTAATGTGATTTTGTCTGGCGATAATATCTGAATTATTATAATATCAGACTACAAAGTGTGGTTTGGATTCTCCAGTCTCCTCTTTACTTCGAGAGACACGTCTGCAGATATCGACAGATAGCGTCAGCAGAAAAATCACGCACGGTTGTCCACACGACATCAGATGTCGAGACAAATGTCGGCGATCGCTAGAAACCTTTTGATCTGTGAAAAAACCATCGACAACAGTCGGTTTCGAGGCATACGAATGTATACGTTAAGTACAATATACGCACAAATTACTCCCTCTACAGGGTGTATATGTGAACATTTACATCTACCAAGCATTCTAAATATTTGACACTTCTAAATTCCCATTATAAAAAATAACTTTTCATAAAAAGTCGGTCACTTGATTTGTTTATTTGATGTTGGGGATTCCGAATAAGTTTCAACGAATTTCCAAAAGTCGTAGAACGTATGTTGTTCAGAATGGTTCGGAATGTTCACAGATACATCCTGTATAATATCGACACATGGCGTCTACATATTCATCGGCCTTCGTTCATATATGTGTGTGTGTACATGTGTGTGCTTCTATGTGTATATTACAAGCATGGTTTTGTAACTACAGAATATTTTTTTTTGGACGGTTCCGTCAGAGCGGCTACCACGATCGTCATGTCACGCGAAAAGGAAGGAAAGAGAACGCATAACATAAACCACTGGTACTTCACGCTGATAGCAAATAACTTGACTAATCCAAAGTGACTTTTTTTAACCTTATCACCCCAATTATGACTCGAGTTTCGACTCCTTATCTCCTGTAATAGTCGAAGTTTGCGAGTACAAGTGATTTCGGGCTTTGTAAATGGTTTGTCGACGACCTATATCAGATAACTCGCTAACTTTGACATATCCGCCGAATCAGGGTTGCCAGACGTTAGGATAAAGCCGGATAGAGTTAGGCTTTTTGGCCGTAAGCTGAAAAATGTTAGACTAGTCAGACCGAATGAAATAATGACCGCTCATGGCCTTTTGAAGAAAAATCATTCGCTACAAAGAAATAAACGATTCTGATTCTGCCGTTCAGTGACAGTGACAATAGATTTTAAAACAAACCATGGTATCATGCAGGATCATCCTTCTGAGATTTTTTTTACGTCCATATTATTTGGTCAGTTGATGGTTCGCGCTAAATTACTGAAATAGACTTGAATGTTTTTTTTATTCATTGTATAGCTCTGGCCTAGGCCGCATAAAGGGTATATAATTTGTTTTGAAAAATGAAAAATTCCACACTAGCGGAGCTGCGGGCATGTTCGGCCTTTTCACCCAAATGTCCGGCTAAACTGGATTATCTGTCCGCCTTTTCGTTGCAACTTGCCAACCCTACCTTTATCAGATAACTTTGACACATCCGCCGAACGTCGTAGTTCGAAGTTCGGAGTTAGAGGGCGCGCCCTTATCGCCTCGGTAACACTTTAAAGTAATTTATGTGGGCGAGAGTACTTTTTTGGTTTATAAGTTCTAGATTTTGAGGTTATCTGATTGCTTTGCATGGATGAGGGTACCGTAAAGTAGGATAA
This sequence comes from Cnaphalocrocis medinalis, assembly GCA_014851415.1. Classification (NCBI taxonomy): domain Eukaryota; kingdom Metazoa; phylum Arthropoda; class Insecta; order Lepidoptera; family Crambidae; genus Cnaphalocrocis; species Cnaphalocrocis medinalis. The sequence continues at coordinate 5,625,969 of CM026294.1, forward strand.
ATGCTGTCCTTTATACAATTATTAAACATGGATTCATTTGTATAATGACACGATTGCGCGATTCGAACCTACGGCCTTCCTTTTCTTTATCTAAAATATTTAGGTTTTCAATACCTACCCATCTTTATAACCAAAATAAATGCACATTTCCTTAAACTTTGACACCACTCTCTGTCCGACCTACTCTAATTTTTATTTCATTCAGTTTTTTTTTGTATTTTTACATTTTATTGTATTTTCATGTGACATTCATTTTCATTTTACAAGGGAAAACCTTAGTTTGGGACCAGGACAATGTATGTGATGTTGTCTCAATTTATTTATTTTATTTTATTTATGCAATTTGTAACTCGAAATTAATATTATGTTTGGACAAGCATACTGCCATTTTGGGTAAGGCACCTTGTCATTGTATGTTTGAATAAATTGAAATTGAATTCGAAGGGACAGCTACGGAACCCTCTTCAATAAGTCCCTCTCACACTTGACAGCCGGTATTCGTTATCAACAGGGAAATGCCGTTGTTTATCGTAACCGACCTTTTCTAATTTAACTTTCGCTTGAGTTATGAACACTTGATTTTTTTATTTTGTGACGTTCTGACTTTGGAATGATGGGAGATAGCAACTTTTTGGGATTTGATGCTTTCTTTTTTGATGATAATGGCCTATTTTAGACCTTTCTTCATTTAAAATCAGGTGCGCTTATGAAACAATATCGTTTATTTTTAGCATTAAAATATTCGTAAACGGCTTAAGACGTAGGCATCGTTAAAGGAGCTTAGGGAGCAATTCGGGCAGGAACTTCAAGATTTTTTAGCTTTTCACTGTTCTAACCTAACCAATATTTTGTGTTTCGTCGAGTTTAGTATGTAATATCATCACAAATATTTTGGGTGGGGCTATGTCTAAACACTGACAAGCTAAATATATATAAATATATAAAAAATAGTAGGCAGTCGAGTTCAAAAATATGTATACACTTTAGGACCCTGTCACAGTACACATGTATTAAGAAAACGACTTCTACTTTCTTATAAATATGTATTGTGACAAGGTCCTAAAGTGTATACATATTTTTGAACTCGACTGTACTTTATGTGACTGTAACACAATAAGGGTTACTAAAACAAGAGCCTCAGCAAGTTTTAATAATATCCGAGAGTGTTAATACCAAGCTATTTTCAGTCTTAACACTTGTTTTAATCTTCAAACTAATAAATCAAAGGCAAAACACTAAACCTTTTTGGTAGTTTGATGAATAACTTGTCCTCACTGCATAACTTACAAAACTAGGTCATTATGAGGCAGTTATTTTTAAGTTTCAAAAGCTAGGTTGAAAATTTTAAAAATGTGTGTTTCGTGGATTGTGGAGGCCGCTGGGCCAATTGGGGGAAAGGGGGGTTAAGTTTGGCAGTGCACTTGTGACTCTACTGGTGTTGCAGGTGTCTATGGGCGGTCACAATTGCTTACCATCAGGTGATCCGTCTGCTCGTCAGCTTGTCTGCCACCTGTCACAAAAAAAGTATTTTAATGGCTATCCGAATTTCACGCGACCTGCAAGCGTCCACTAGTAGAAAGATATCTCTACCATCTGTTCATATCGTTTTGAACGCAAACAATGAACAAACTTATCATTGTTTGCATATGTCTGTCGAAAAAAGCAGTTTATTTATGCTTCCCTTCAGGAAATGTACCGTAGCCCACATCAAGGTTACTACAACCTAGCCATTTCCTCAATGATATATTACAACCTAATGTGTATGTACAGTACATGAGAGTCGATTGAAGGAAGAAGTTTGACAGTATTGGTTATACTTTGCTTGTGTTTACGTACAACTCCTTTGTAAAAAAAAAGCCAAGTAACAATTTCGCACGATGAAGTCAAGCCCCCTATCTTGTGTGATTATTCAAATTAACAGTGGCAGTATTGTGACTTTACGCATTCTCCGGCATCCGCGTTTCCCCGT
>CM026294.1:5628037-5925095 GCA_014851415.1 Cnaphalocrocis medinalis
GGATGGACGCCCTTTCACGCGGGGAGGAACCCACGGCCCTATTTTCACCTCTCCCAAACAGTATAAATAAATCGACCGTTGCTTTATTTCAGCCAGGATCCATAATGTAATTTATTGATATACAATCATGATTGCTTTCTTAATTAAACTCAACATTAACCTGAACAAGACAGGGAGGTTTTATTGCATCAGAAATGTGCTTATTTTTATTGCGTTTGAAATGAGTTGAATTAAAATTAGTGCGGTTTTGTTGTACGAGTTTTATTGCCGCTTCGCTTGGCTTTTGGTTTATGTCGCTAACTGTTATAAAATGTTAAACGAATTGGTTTGTATCGTATTATCTTCAATTTCTTTAGACCACCCACATAACTTGACTGGCTCATTTTAAAATTAATAGATTTTTTTAAACCTAGCGACCAATTATGGTATTCAGAATTTTTAATTTGTTATAAAAATAAGATTTCTATTAATAATAATTGATTTCTACGCAAGAAATCTGAATAAATCTTTGGCGAATCATGAACCCACAAAGGAATGCTTGGTGTTGAACATAAAGGAGTAATGAAATTCATCCCCAAGTGTGTTGCCGGCTATTATTCAACCGCATACAATATGTAGTGTGCGGGTAACAAATGCTACTGAACCGTTGCGGAAATATAATATTTGAATGGTCAGCTAGAAGCGCACACGGATGTTGGATTTTTATTGAAATAAATATAACTTGATACATTTTTAAAATTTTGCTAATATTAGTTCAAACTTCCGACCCATCAAATTCTTTATTAATGCTTCCATTAGTCAAATCAAAACCAAACTAGCATTATATTATGTGCCCTGTGTTTTGAAACATCAAGACGCTGCTGTTTCTTGTATTTAGTTATAACAAACAAAGATGGCGGCGCGGGATATGCGAAGTAGATTTCACAACCGTCACAATTAGTCGCTTTAAAATTGACTGTGTTAGTTCTTAGTGTTACCTTATTATAATATAATACATACCTATTTGTAATTCAAACTACCTATGCTGTGTAGGCTTACGCTGTCTTCTAGGTACGGCTGAAAGGAGAGGGAAATAGATTTTCCTATTCATAATTAATTTAACTAGCCGGATAGCGCATTTGATAGTGACCCTGCCTCATACGGCAAAGGTCGTGGGTACGATCCCCACCTTGGATAAACATTCGTGTGATGAACACTTGTGTTTGTTCACTGTCTGAGTGTAATATATTATGTGTTTAAGTATTACATTTTTGATCCTCAGTAGCACTACCATGAGTTTGAAATACTATCCTATCGAAAACTATCGCTTTGTCTCTTTCATTATGATGCATTTGAAAGAGACAGGGCAATAGTTTACGTTATGTCAGTTTTCGATGTCAACTCATGGTAGCGCTACTGTTGTCTGATATCTGTAACACCAGTGCTTAAGCTACTTAGTACGGAGTCAGGTTGATGTATGAGTTTGTTTATCATATTTAAAGACGTTTCATTACGCATGACGTCACGTTAGACGTAGCTTGTTCCTAATCTCCAAAGGTGTCTCACACGTCCCACTCACATTCCGTGGCTCTTCCTTTCGCTTTATACCCCGTGTACGATTTCGCAGTAATCCCGCCGCACCGGCCGTTTCTCCCCGGCACAATTTGCGCGGACGTCTGTTGCAATTACTGGCTTCTTGCTGGCAAACGTTTTGCATACTGTTGCAGTCGAGAATAAATGAACGTCATACACGCATGGACAACATTACCTAATTGAGATTCCTGTTGTTAAACGTAGTAAGACCCAAAAGCGGTAAAAACAATTGGTTTTCTATTGTGTTCTGCTGTTTGGGCCTTACGAATTTAAAGGAAGTTCCAAATAAATTGAAATATGATCGTGGAGAGTCACGCTTCGGCATAAATGGGCCTGGCTCGGCCGGAGTGGTATGATACCACGGTCGCTCAGAAGACCGGCGTGAAGCTGCGATTGCGCGAGGTTGAGGATTGAGTGAGGTTACCAAGCAAGCCTAATAAGGAAGGGGGAAAGGGGTTAAAAAGTTGGCAGCCCACTAGTGACTCCACTGCTGTCGTGGGGGTCATTGCACTATTGTGTACAACTTTTTACGACACTTTATTGGTTAAATTCTTAGGAACTTCAATTATTCATTTCCTCATAAAAAGACTTAACTATGTGCGTTTTGACAACCCTATTTTTCTTTTTTTTTCCATGATTACTGAAGTGGTAAATTAGCTGACAGCCCACCTGATGGGAAGTTGTTTATTTTTACAGTTAATCGTACACCTTTCATTTCTAACGCGTCTCCTACTTCATCATCATTAGCAACCCACGCTCGTCCACTGCTGGACATAGGTCTCCCCCAAAGCACGCCACCGCTCCCGATTTTCGGCCACTCTCATCCAGCTCACTCCAGCCAGACTTCGAATGTCGTCATCTCATCTTGTAGCAGGGCGTCCAACACTACGTTTACCGACTCCAACTTATACCATGTTATTGTCCACAGATCAAATGACTTTATTTAATTAATGTTGAATGACAAAAATTTTATTTTTCGTACGATCAACAGATTTTTCCTTGTTTTTATTTAATACTGGAACATTATACTGGCCTGTTATGCGACAGCTCCTTCGATTTCCAGACCACCGCATTTTCATTACACTCCACAAAACTATGGAAGAGCCACGCTTCGGTATATATAGACAGGCGATCGAACATATTGATATCACAGCCTCACCGAAGATGCGTGAAGCAACGCTTGCGCTGTTTCGCCAAGTGAGTGAGGGTGCTGCAGGCCCAATGGAGGGGAAAAGGGGTGAAAAGATCTGCAGCGCATTTTTGACTCCGCTAGTGTTGCGAAAGGGTGTCTATGGGCAACGGTACTCGCTTTTCAGGTAAATCGTCTGCTCGTCCGCCACCTATAACAAAAAAAAAACAACCGTTATTTCCCGTTCTGAAAAGGAAAAGATTTCGTGAAAGTGTAAATTCCTCGCGTCAGCCATTTCAGATTACCTAGACTTTACAATCCCTTACCCTGGACTAAGGGTCGTAAAGGTAAGACCGTCTGCATACGTGCCTCGAATGCAGTCGGTAGGGTTGTCAGCTGAGTTGAGATATTACCAAACGGTTTTTGAATTTTCTTGTTGGTCGTGTAAAACTTGATGGCGAAAATCGGTTTGGTAATTATAAAAAAACCATAAAATAGTCAATTAAGTCCCAAGACAATCCATTTGGGTCTCAGTCCAAATAATAGTAAGATATATAAGAAACGGTATGAATTTATTACCCTAAAATTTACGAAAGTCTTTAATGTAAACTTTTTATATTTACATTTTTTTTGATAGTTAGTGTACATACGGGAATTAGACACAATTATGTTAGTATTACGTAGGAAATCAGTGTCTATAGGTACAAAATTATATTTTCGGGTAGATCAGTTTATAAGACACATTCACAACAAAAGCACAGACGAACATAGAATTTAAGTTTTATACCATGTCAATATGACACAATAAGTAAACACATTTTTCTCACATTCATTACTAGCAGTAAAAGGTTTAACTTAAGAAAAAGTATACGTAATAAAAAATTAAAAAAAACTTTATGTGAACTAAGTCTGACATAAAAAAAATCGGCATGGGATTGATGGGAAATAGGTACAGAAAACTAAACCCCTGGCAGTAGGCAACCCTAGGTACAGTCAACGCCAAAGAATGCAGAACCCGTTTCTTTGATTCTTACTTTGAACATTTCGAAAACTTAAAGCTGAATTTAGGACTCGTAACGCAAAGAGCCAACTCTTTGCGTTACGTACTTTTGGCAATTAGCTAGAGCTTTAAAAATGTATGAGAAATGCTTGAATAAGAATTCAACGTCCAAGGCTTTTAACGAATCTGTAGGTATATCATTTTATGACGGCGAACTAGTAGACTTTACTAAGTTTTCTACAAATCTTTAAATTTCAATTTGAGCATAATGATATAATTTATGACTAACCTTTGTTTCTGTTTACCTGGGTATACCCATTGCTTGTTAGTTGGCTCTCTTTTCCCATATTAAAACTGACAAAAAAAAGGATTTTCTAAATAGCTCAAAAGTACATTAATAATAATTGAATGTGAATTTACCTCAGTACAAGGTTTACTTCGCTTAGTGTTCTATGTTTCAAAAACCAAGGTAGTTACTTTTCCTAACGCCCACAGTACAGTCAGCACTTGAATCGCAATCCCTAACTGCCCATTGTTGAACGTACAGTCACACACTAATGTACACAACGTCACTCAAAAGTCAACCTTATTTCTGTATACAAGAAGAGTTGTATGGTCTTCATTCGATTGTTGTACTGCTAACTGCATCCTGTGAATTTGAATATATTAAATTGCAATGAAGTGCTTTGGGCCTTGTTTGTCGCCCGCTTTGGACTGATAGGCGATTGTGGTAACAATCGTAGTGTAATGCTGTAGTTGAGTGCAAAATCACGTATTGCTCGATGAGAATGGTTTCCGTCCGTGGATTTGCATCGGGTGGTAATTGGGGATATTATTGAAAGTAGAATCAATGATAATGTTAAGCAGGCCACTAGCACCTCTACCAAATGGCATAGTTTATTTGCAAACCAGGGACTATCCTTGGCTGCATTTCTATACTGTATACAGCGATAGTCGCCTACTGGTGTCACTGATAACATTATAACAACATTGTCAAGGGGACGCGTTGGCTTCGGCCCTACGCACGCCTTCTAAAGTCCGGAACATATTTGCCCGTGATTCTGAAAGAATGACAAACATAAAAATAATAATAAATTCACTCAACATCTCATTCATTGACCTGACTTCGTACTACGTAGCTTAAGCACTTGTGTTATAGAGATATCAGACAGCAGAGCAAACACAAATATACCTAATACTTAAATTCATACACGACACCCAGACACTGAACTAACGATGAGTGTTGCTCCAGTGACCTTGAATACGAAATCTAAGGGCACCAAACAATAATACCCAAAAGATTGGTATGGTTTCATTTTTTATTTAAGCGCTTCACATTATCCCCTCAAATGAGTGAAAAAAGCATCTGCTAAGTATAACTTTCCAAGATCTCCAAAAGAAAAACTGCACCTAATAAGTGTAAAAGCGAAAAACTCCAACCACCGAAGTTATTGAAACCGGCCAACTTTTCAAATAGGATATTAACTACAAAATTAAAACTTCCGAAGCGTTTGAGTGCACTCCGGAGTTTGTATAACTCTGCCTTTTTCATTAAGAGTTGTTCCGAGTAAATAGTGGGGTTACTGGTTTGAAATATTAAGCTAAGAAGGTTTAAGGCTTTTATTTGGAGCCCCAATTGTTCAAACTTTGCACGCAGGTTGGTTACAACCGAACGCGCAATACATGATGCACTAGAAAGAATGCTCAAATATGCTGTGCTCTATCAACCTGTTGACATAGAAAAGGATTAGCCTCCATAATAATTGGATTGCGATTGTTTTGGTCACGTAGGAAAAGAGAACTTAAACTCGAAAAATAATGTGTCGTGGGAAAGAATTCAGGGAAAAGACCAATAGGACTGCAACTGCGATGCATAAATCAGAGATTAGAAAGCCAATGCAGTTAATTATCGAGGAAAATATAGTCTGGGATATGATTTATCAAAAAGACCGTGATCCTCAATAGTAAGGAAAACAAAACATTAACCACGTAGGTATGCTCACTTCAGAAGAAGGGGGATTCGATTCAGACGATGCCCTACTTCATTCACCAAATTAGGTACTATTATTTTATTTCTATTTATTTCTGTCCTGATACCAGATCATCCTGATGATCTGGTACCTGTCTAGACGTCTTCTTCCTCAACAACTCTTAAATCACCTACTTCATTTTCGTGCACAATCCATCCATCTCTTTTTGGCCGTCCTCTCCTCTTTCCACTAACATTCATACTTATCACTCTTGTGGCCACATGCAGTCCATCTCTCCTCATTACATGGAAAAACTGTTTCCCCTCAATTTGTCAACGTCGCCCGCCGTCTACGCCATAATGTCTGATCATCAAGTTGTCTTCCCTAGTCTGCGAGGGCCAGACGTATCAGCTACACATACGGCATTACATCACCCCCTTAATTGTTACAAAATAGGTGTGCCAACACGCTCATTAAGTCTCGAAAGCTAAGGTATCACATAGTGATGCAAAAAGTATTCGAGTTCCATAATCGAGATAGATATCGATTCGTCTTCTCAGTTGTCAGTGCCATTTTTTATCAGTAATTCATTTGACGTCAATTTCACTTGATGTTAAGTAGAGGTCTAAGGTAGATCTATGATTGTCCGATAGAAATCTATTCCTAGAGTGAATCTCTAAAAATCTATTTCTCTCCGACAAGAGGCCCTTAAAGAGGCCGATTCAATTTTCTATTACCTTGAACACAGATGGGTGACTGGAATGGTCTGAGATTTCTTCGCGAGCGCTAAATATATTTGATTAAGGATATAACATGCCAAATAAGTAATTGAATTTCAATGCATAGAGACAACATCACATATTTTGACCTGTGTTCCAATGTCCAGTTGGTCGACCTAGATATCGCTGGAAAACGTCATGGAGACTGATATCTGAGCGAACACCAGGTCAGTAACTGGTAACAAAAAGTAGTCCAGGATCGACCGAAGTGGCCATCTTTTGTTTCGGAAGCCAAGACTCTGCTGGGTCACTGTGCCGGAGTAAATAATTATAAAAATAAAACGTTATTATCTGTTCGTTTTACTTGCTGATTGGCACTGAGTACAGATTTCCCCAAATATTCGAAAAGCTCTTTTTTGACAGTTTGTCGAGAAAAAGTCAAACACACTGGGGAAAGAGTCCTTAGAAAGTACCTTCTTCTTTCTTTCTCCTTTCGTACGCGTATCATCCTAGACCTCATCGTCATTTTCCATCTGGTGCGATTGTGGTCAAGCGTTGGCCTATAGACAAAAAATCCTGGTGAGCGTTTCCAAAGAATCGGTTCATATGCCGACACGGTAGGAAAAACCATGGATTGTTGGAGGGACTTAGTCACTCGAGTCACATCACTATTCCCGCCTCGCCACGCAGGTACGCTCACCTACGCCACGCCATTACCAAAACCGCTAATAGCATTTTCCCGGTTGCTCTGTTAAAACCTCCGGGTTGTTTTAACTGTAATTAATAGAACGTACAGTGCGGTTTCTGGGGATTGAGATACAAGGAATGGTTTTGTATTTGTGAGCAGAATTGGAGTCTGGTAGCGAAATGCTGTAAAAAAGGAAAACGAAAATTTCCAACGATTTTACATTTCACATTGTTACAGGAAGTTTCTGAATTTCAAAAATTGTTTTACAGTTATTATTATATTATTATTTGTAGGTCCGGGAGCATTCGTTTCCAAGTAGACACTGACCAATTAGATCTATTGTATCCTCCGCTCCCTCTAGAGATCGTCTCCCAGGCCCACAGTCGTCATGAACCGTATGATAGCCTTGGGAGCGATAGCCTTAATATCCTCCGGGCTGATATGATAACTGCCCAGGGTGCGGCTTCTTGGGTGCCCGAGGGCATCGCAACGACAGAGAGTTTTATAGTTAGTTGATAATAACAGTCAATGAAAATTTGTTCCATTCTATACTCGTAAAAGATTCTACTGGCGTTCAAAACATTGGAATATTTGAAAATAAACTCTTCTTAATTTCCGAACGAATGACTTACCACTTATTCTAAAACTACGTCATTCATAAGTGCAGTGGCGTTCCAAACAATAAGCCAACTCTAAAAAAATAACTTTAATCTCTTAAACCAATACGAGTTCCAACCAAGCAGATAAACAATGTAGTAAACACTCAGCCGTCGGCAACAAAGGGCCAAGATATGGACGTAATAAATTACCTCTAAACGCTGTAGTATTTGTGATGAGACAGCACATCTCGGTGCAAGTCACTGTGGAGGAACGGGCATTACTCATTTGAACGTGGCCCAATGTCATGTCCGGGGAACACTTACAAAGGTACTTTGGACTTGGCAGACGAGCGGTTGTTATTGTTGTAAGCTTGTCCTAATGCAAGACAAAGGCCTCGTCCCGTCTTCCAACATTTTCGGTTACGTCTGTTACGAGCCACATTAGCACAATCCTTTAGATAGGTGTCGAATTCGACTTTCCAGTGTTTTCTCAGTTTGCCGTGTGCTCTGTTCTTATTTCGGGCATGTTGCAATAAAATTTTAAATTTGTAATGCACTATTAAACTAAATTATAATTTCAACATATTAAGTTTTCTGGTTTGTCTTGTGCTTAACAAATAAAAATGTATTTCATTTAAAACTAACTAGAAATATAGGATATAATATATTTTGATTACGCTAACAATTTTCATTTATTGTTTCAGGTATTACTTTAGTAGGCGCTATCGATATTAGTAAGTTATATAAAAGACGATGTACAAGCGTTTTGAACGCTCGTCTGCAACGTTCATAACTTTGGACGTTCATAAAAGTATTTAGTCACTCTTTAAAAGCTTTTACAACTGATAAAATCGAGTAAATGTATTTACCAACTGGATTTTTAACATTTAAATTATACGGTAGGCTACTAAAACTGGATGATGTCTCGTGTTCCACCAGTAACCAACAATTAGGCGTTTTATCGCTGAAAAGTTAAGTAAATGCTTTTGTTGAAAATTTTAAACGTGTTTTGTGCTAGAAAGTAAATCAAAAGTTACATGAGTAAAATACATTTTTATACAATTTTTTTGGCCTAAAGTGCTTGGTAAAATTGTTGTGAGGCTTCGGTCTTTCTTCAATAATCTGGATCATTAAGACTTGGTTAGTTACGTTTGTAACTCTAACTGTGCTCCTATTAACGCCGCAGAGAGATATCCTGGTTGGATAATGGGTTGAGATAACCGGTGTATCAGAGGTGCTTTTCCATCTCATTTGTTAGATATGCGGAGCTGACTGAAACACTCACTAATTGGGGAACCAACAGAAAAGTAACATTTACCATTTTCGTTTATGCATAAAAGAGAGACCCCCATATACATTTAAATATTATGTTCTGACTTATTTACCATTATATTATCATGTTTAAGATTATTTGACCAAATCGCACCTGAAGGTAAGCGTTGAGGTCTAGGATGTGACGCGTTTAGCCAGAAAATCCAGTTCACTTGCCATTAAGATATCCAGATGTTCTTCAAAAAACTTTATAACTAACTTTAAGTAAATTCAAAGCAAACTCTATTGAGGTCGAGGCGAAAGATAATAAATAATTCAGGGATAATCATGTCCTTTGTAAAGACCTGAAGTTATAAATTATTTATGGTAGAAAAAAAAATCCTAAAACGAATAATCACAGAACCAAATCAAAGACTAAAATCGTTACACGCCTTTATGGTTTTAATAGTAGAGCTTCAATACATCTGCATAACTTTCTCTATGGTAAAATTTACCTTAAGGCTAGTACTTTCTACGGCATCGGGTTGAGCTTAGGAAAACCTGATCATGGTTCATTGGATCATATCGTTTTTAAAGCTGCTATTGTGTACCACGTGCAGTGAGCGTAGTAATATTATATCTATCTATATCTATCTTCTATATCTATACTATTTATAAAGAGATAACTTCAATAGACAACGACAAGGCTTATAGGTAAACCGAAAACACGAAACGCTTGCGCGATGTAATTAGACACAGCGCCATCTATTAGTTCATTTCTGAATTACGGTCCCGAAGCGAAGTGAGGGCGGGCCACTAGTTATTATTTATAGTAGAATCCTTAGGTACATTTATTATGAGTCTGTATTAATGTATTCTGTGTTTAACCTATTGTTGTTTTGTAGCTATTTTGTCTGTGGTCAATAAATGGTTTATTTACTTACTGTCTCATCGCAGGACCCTTTGCCTTTCCACCTTACTTCCAAAGGTTTTGGTCAAGGGCCCTTGTAGTCCCGTCGTTTAGTTGGGTATTTTAATCGTAGGTCAATAATTTATAATTCCTTCTTCAAAAACTGCCGATGGATCACTGAATCACGCCAATTTTTGAGATCTTTACCAATCGTATTAATTCGAAAGAGAAGGACGATCGCGCTTCTCGCTCACTTTGATCGGAGGTGCGGCTGTCGAAGTGAACCGATTCTTTACGTTACAAAAATACGTTTTAGTAGAAAAATCACGGTTTTTGAGTTCAAACATTCGTACAAAATGCGATATGCATGTTTTGTATTATATATATTTTTAAACAAGACAACATTAGTTCCAATGTTGCCATCAACACAAACTTGTCGCTTAACAGTGAAACGGGGACGTCATTTAAGTCCAATTTTACATCAAACTGCTTTTAGTGAAAACGTAAATTCGTATCGTGCTGAGTGAATTTGACACGATAATCAGCTCAGGTGTATTATACTGGCGTAAATAGCACAGTCGGTAGATAGATATTATCTATCTAGATAAATACGGCCTTACAGAAGGCGTAAACTTGTGTTAAAAGTTAAATTATTGGTTTTCGTGGTAATTTTTTATGTGATAGAAGGCAGACGAGCAGACAGATCACCTGATGGTAAGCATTGCCGCCGCCCCTAGACACCTGCAATACCCGTAGGGTCACAAGCGTTCTGCATACCTGTAACTAGGGATGTTACGAATGTCAAAATTTTCACATTCGCGAATGCGAATGTTTACGCCGCGAATGTGCGAATGCGAATGTTAAGTACTTAAAACATCAGTCACATCAAATGTAAAAAAAAAAACAACATATAAACCTTACTTTTATTACTTAAAAGACAAAAAACGAGTTAACGCACGCACGATCTGCACACATTCGCATAACATTCGCATTGATTTAAGCGAATGCGAATGTCTATGCGAATGTTAAAAACGATGCGAACCATTCGCACAAGCGAATGCGAATATTCGTAACATCCTTGCCTGTAACCCCCTTCCCCCATTAGGCCTCCGGCACCCTCACTCGACGAGACACAGCACAGTCGCTGCTTCACGCCGGTCTTCTATGAGGCCGTGTTATCATTCCCAACCGGTTCACTCATGCCGAAGCGTGGCTCTCCCACGGATGAAGAGCCCGTTACGTCACGAGAGCCCCTCGAAACGGCCTTCGTCTAACTGGGACCTTTATCCTGTGGTTATTAACCATCTTCGCGATGACAACAAAGGACGAGTACTCGTATAAAATGTATCGCCGTCCGACATGGTAGGAATGAGTAATTTCGGGCGTGTTTTGACGCTGGATTCAGGGATTTGGCGGTCCCAGTTCTGGATGTTATTTTGTGTTCTTAAAACATATTAAGTACATGGTTGGATTTACCTTTTCGCTCACTAGAGACCGAATGTAAATCCTTTACCCGAATGTAAATCCGTAATTCTGTAAGGTTGCTTATTTACAACTGTGAAGCTTATATTGTGGTGTTACTGTTATCAAGTTGTATGGGAGATAATGTAATTATTTTTTATTTGATAGGTAGCAGACGGATTACCTGATAATGAGCGATTGTCCCTAATGGACACTTGCAACACCAGTAGAGTCACAAGTGCGCTGCCAACCTTTAACCCCTTTTCCCCCAATTGAGCCTCCAGTACGCTCACCCACTCGACGAAACAGCGCAGTAGCGCTACCATGAGTTTACAGTGACAGAACTCGCTAGCGTCTGCGTAAAAAAAATGTATGAAAAAGTGTACAGCGCCTCTAGCGATCACTTGAGAAACTAAAATCTGTAGTATCGAGTTGTCAAATTGAAACGTATTCGCTAGCGAGTAGCGTTTACGTAGCGCTACGAGTTGACATTGAAAACTGACATAACGTAAACTATTGCTCTGTCTCTTTCAAATGCATCACAATGAAAGAGACAAAGCGATAGTTTTCGATAGCTTTCTGCATAAACAATAACGCACTCGCTATCGAGCTAACGCTAGAGAGGTTTACGTGTTCAATCGAAATCTATTCGACGCCCGTTTACTCGCTATCGACTGTAGTAACGTTACTTTACTTTTCGATGCCAACTCATGGTAGCGCTACTGGTTACGCGGTCTTCTGTAATATCCCTCCGGTCGAGCCGGCTCATTCGTTCCGAAGCGTTGCTCTCCTACGATTACGCGATTTAACGATTCCCACGGTTATACGACTCAAATGAAATAAGTGGCAAAAGAGTAGACGGGTCACCTGATGGTAAGCTATTGCCGCCGCCAATGGACACTTGCAACACCTTGAGCCATAAGTGTGCCGCTAACTTTTCCGAAATGGACTTATTCTGGTTTGCCACTAAACCCCTCTTCCTCCCCTAAAGTTTTATGTGAGGCCATGGTATCACTTGATTGCGCCGGTCCATTCTTGCCGAAGCGTGGCTCTACGGACAATTCTCTTCCAATTCTTTAGATTCAGAACAACGGCATCGTTTTATTCAGTTCAGTGATTTCTCCCACATCAGATTTTCAGTGAAGATCGTCCTGCATTTAACTGCAGGCCATTAGATACTTTGAAGACGGATTTTGAAGTCTAACTGCACTTTAAAAACTTAAAACCCCGTTATAAGTATATTTCGAACATTTTCTTACAAGTGTTTAAAAGAGTCTCAAGACGTTTTCAAAGTTCAAAGATTTCTTCTTCAAGTGGACTTTGGAAAGGCAACTAAGGATTTGTGAAAAAAATATGGGCTATTATAGAGCACTCAATATTTAAGGACCTCGAAAAATAAGTTGATCAAAATACCTTCTTATTTGAAGTTAGCTTTTAATTAATTTCCTTGAAACAGTGTTGACGAATTCCAGACATTGTATCGCAGTCGAAACGTCAAGCAGTATTTGTACGTCTGGGAGCGTTCGTTTCAGAGTGGATACTGCGACCAATTTGACCTATTATGTCGTCGTCACAAAATAATTACACACAGAAGGTAGACTCAGCCTGATTTAGAATTTAGAAGAGTTCGTTGACATATGCTAGGGTTGTTGCCCGGCATGAGTACATACGCGCGGCCTCTACCACAGACCTCGACAGTTCGACAATCTTATGTCATGGGGCTAGGATTTATGTGGTCGAAAAGGCGTATTCTCCGTTAGTGCGCATGCGTGAGTGCATGACACGTTTTTAGCTCTTAGTGGGCAGCCTACTTTCTGGGTGTAATTATTTTGTATCGTCGTTAAGCAGTAAGTGCTATACTGTACTTATTTTTAAATATCCTTGCGTTTGGTCCCGTTTTATATCAAGTATTTGAATTTCAGACGCTAATGCTTCAACAGGACTTTTAGCAGTGACTAAGCCCTGCTTACTTATACGGGATTCTTCTTCTTTGGATGCCCCTTCAGATCTGATGGTTGGCCGTCTACTTCCCAAAATCTTCTCTGTTGTTAGCGAGACAAATGAAAAACTGAAAAAAAAAATTAATGCATCAAAAAAATAGACATCTGCGTCACAGATGCGACTTCAGTGTGCACTGGCGTTTATTTCGCAGGGTGTCAAATACATCTCCCTCGTTTTTTCCACTTACTATTGTCATCATCATCATCAGCCTGTCTCAGTCCACTGATGGACGTAGGCATCCCCCAATGTTCGCCATTTCACCCTGTCCTCGGCTAGACGCATTCAGTCTTTACCCACCGCTTTACGGAGATCGTCAGTCCATCTAGCCGGAGGCCGTCCCACTACGCTTTCCGACTACTATAGTATTTTACCTTATCTCAATGTCATAGTTTATTCCAGTTTGCGACCCAGACTGTCGCTTAAGAGCCCAGGTTCACTATTCTTCTACACCTCGTCCACATCACACGGTCTGTAGACTCCATTTTTAATATTGAAATTTTTTAAACCGATCCAAAGCTAATATCCGTCATCTCACAGCCGCATGGGACACCATAAATCACTACAATTATTAGTAAAAGATTAAAGCAAACCAAAAAAACATCACTTCTTCTGGTTCTGACAGAATTTCGTCCCAGTTTTTTACTCGAATGTCGAGTGCCCCTTCGTCGATACCTCGACGAAAAACTAATTATTTTTTCGCCCTGAATCCGACAGTTTCGGGTAGTGTCGTCGACTATGGTTTGCGTATTCCGGTGTCAGTCAGGCAAAAACTCGTGAAAAGAGAATTTTGAGAACTGAGGTAGGTGTGTGACAAAGTGCTTTCGTTTGTACTCTATAAGCACCTAAACCTAAAACATTATATTGCCGCTAATTCATTGTACATAATTATTTCATGGCACCGCCATCTATTAATTCAGTTTGAAACAAATAAAGTCCCAAAACGAAGTGCAGGCGCGCTACTAGTATAATATACAGTTTTTTTTATTAATCTTAAAAGTCTATAGGCCAACGCTTGACCACAATCGCACCTGATGGAAAGTGACGATGAAGTCTACGATGAAACGCTGAAAGATGCCTATTCACTTTTGCCTTAAAGATGACCAGATTACAGTGGTCAGGAAAAACAGTACTACTTATGAATAATTCTGTAATGCAGTCGATTCCTTGTTTGCAGTCATTGTTATCTTCTAAGCAACACGTCACACTCACATCCTAAATGTAGTCAATTGTTAGTCTAAAATAAAAAAAGATTTTTGAATACTAACTGAAGTTAAAGCAAAACCTACCCTATTGAAAAATAAGTAAATAAATAATGTCACCCAAGTTTGCAAGGTGGAACCAGCTAAATAACAAGTGTGCTGAGAAAATTAACCATCTTCACGATCGCTCATCCATATTGAGTTACCTGCAACAAAGTGTGTTGGTTTAGTGGAATCGAGGGCTTGAAGGCTGCACAGTCTAGGGGAAATGTCAGTGAGGAGACGCTGAGATTCTTACACCAACATAGTTCTTTACAACAACAACTTCATTCCCCTTTCATTTTATGACGAACTAGTGGCCCGCCCTCACTTCGCTTCGGGACCGTAATTCAGAAATGAACCAATAAATGGCGCTGTGCTCAGTTACATTGCGCAAGCGTTTCGTGTTTTCGATTTACCTATAAGCCTTGTCGTTGTCTATAGAAGTTATCTCTTTATAAATAGTATAGATAGATAGATATTAATGATCAGCAAAATAAGTTGTACAGCTAATCTTTACTGATGATTACTTTTGTACGTAATAATAATTGCTGTGCAAATAAGTTTATTTACTGAGTACTCACTCATTTATTGGGTACGTTTGTTTAATTTTGCTGACCGGTCGATTCGCAGATTAAATTTAGGTAGGACCGAATCAATTATTTTGTTTCAATCCATACTCAACTGAAGAGTATGTACATCATAATCTAAAAAGGTAATATTTAAGTAAATAAATCATAAAATTGAGGCATTAAGTATAGAAAGATTTAATAGTTAATTTCAGCGAAAAAATAATTTTAAGAAGACAGTTTTATGTATACTCGAATGTTTATATTTGAACATCTATCAAGGTCGACAATTGATGATGCTTAAAAAATATCATAATCGCAGTCATGAGGGCCAACATTTCTCCGAATCATACATAGCGGGACCAGCCGAGCACAATGGAATGCCAAACTGCGTGAGATAGTGATTAAGAATGATTTAGTACTCCAAATAGACTCAGCTTTGTGCGTGCACGCATTTCTGACCCTATTACTGGCAATATGTTTGATGAAGTTGATAGTGCATTTGTGATTGCGGATACACGTGTGCACTTAATATTTTGTGCGCACCGCGTCTAATCGGTAGAAAAGGCTGAAGGATACCAACTGACAATCTGTCTGCATTTTCTCATCCTAGCGTTTTCTTCTATTCCCAGGGCTATGAACTCTTCAATGATCCAGGGGTTAATCTGTTTATTGGTGAAGTGACTACCGTGTCACTTTTGCAACCTTAAGACAGGAACCCATTGGCCCATGGTTATATGTTCAAAATTATATATGTACTCAAAATTCGCGTGTCTCTACAGTTCTGAGAAACTATCCGATACTCGTAGGTGCTCGGAGGTTTCCTTACGAAATTTCAAGAGCAGATGGTAGATATAATAATAGATAGGAGTCGCTCATGCGTCGATCTTTTTGGCAGGACGCAGGTATGCTCGTCTTTTTAAGTGGGAGTTAGAGATAAATTGCCTATCATAGATTTAAGTTTTACACTCGATAATAAGTGACTAGCCAGAGGATAGCCAAAAAAGAGATTGATGGATTGTGTGAAGAATGACATGACTGAAAAAGGGGTGGATGATACAATGACGAATGGAAGAAGAAAATGTACTGTGCCAACCCCTGGGAATAGGGCAGGAAGATGATGGTGAATAAGCCACCACTTTTGTATTCCATTCGAACCGACACCCGTTGCTCCTTACTGCACTGTGGCCGAACAATTTCTCCCGTGACGTAAACAAGTCGACACGTAGACATTCGATCTCGAAGTAGAATTGGCGTCTTCTATCTAGGAACTGCCGGGAAGGGCTGACAATTCCGTTTTGAAATTCCCGCTGCATTTCAGACAGAGTGCAGACGTCGTCATAAGTTATTTTCTGATATGTTTATTGGACGCCTTTTCGCTTCTTCTAACGGAGCATCGGAGGACTTTAATTTTTCTTTTGTGTCTTCGTAATTTCAGGATCTATTTTGGAGAGCCTGTAGGGTGGAGGTCGTTTTATTTGATTTTCCGCTTAAAGGGGCGTATGTTGTTATCGACTAAACTACCGCTGCTCTAGCGTTAGGCTAAGATATACTATTTATAAAGAGGACAACGAAAAAACTTGTAAAACAACACATAGCGCCATCTATTGGTTATGATTGAAACTATTATCCCGGAGCGTTGTGAGAGAAGGCTACTAGTAATCTATAAAAAACCTTACAACCTAGTCTTAACTTTTCTTATCTACTCGTAGAGTTTCCGCAGTTGGAGAATGTGTGGCAATTTATTAAACATAGTGGCCCGCCTTCACATCGATTCGGGACATTAGTTGCAATAGATGGCGCTGGGCGTCCATTACATCACGCATATGTTTTGTTTTTTAGATTTAGCTATAAGCTTTGTCGTTTCCTGAATTTACGTCTTTATAAAATATTTTTAAACATTGAGTGCGTAAGGGTGATTTTCCATTGCTCTGTTCGGACTTTAGGTAATTAAAAAAGTTTCTCATAAAGAAAAAGTTTGTATTTTGCGCAATAGGCACAGCGTTTATCATACTTTTAAAAATGTGAAAAACAAGACAGTACATCTTAATTTAAATCTCCGTACAAGAGTTACAACAAACTGCCAAAAAGCCCCGGGCAGACGAAACGCCGCAAATGAATCATAAAAATTACGGCGGTATATTACAAGAAAGGTTGCTTAGCGCCTATTAAACTCCGAAAAATGTACAGGGTTGCCAGCGTTAACTACTTTTTTTATGTCAGAGGTGAATGGTCACCGTATGGTAGGTGATCAATGCCGCCCTTTAGAAAAGAGTATCACACGTTTGAGTGTGATAGTTTTCGAGTTATGAGGGGGTCAAAAGTCGCTCCAAATGGTTCGTGTAATATTACCCTTGTTCGCTTAGTCGCCAATTTTTTTTTACCTTGGCTGGACACGCTCCCGCGTGTCTAGATCTTTCTCTTCTCTTGAAGGTTTTTTTTAATATTAAATGGGTTGCACTTGACCTCATCTCACCTGAAGGAGAGTGACAATATGGTCTAAGATGCTTGCTTTCCCAGAAGAAGCATATTCAATCTCGACAATTGTAGCTCTCTGGGAATACAGAAGCCGGCAAGTTGTTCCATTCCTTAGCAGTTCTTATTGAGAAAGAAGAAGCAAAGCGCTTAGAACGAGCTGTTGGAACTTCCACAGTTTAAGGGTGGATTCTTTTCATATTCGCATTCAATACTATAGTGTTACATATGCTGCTAGTGTACTGCTTTGCTCGTAACTCCATGGTGCTGTACGTTTCTTTTATTGTTATTTTGTACTTGGGCAGACCGACACAGACGCAGACTGACAAACAGACATACACGTCAAACTTATAACCCTGTCGGTTTTGCATCGGGGGTTAAAAACGGTGTCATTACTTCTGCGCTGAGTTGGAGTCCCTTTAAAGATCATTTCGGGTTACTGTGTTTATTAATTAACTCTGCGAACGCCATCTGGTAGCCCTGATTATTTGCCTTTTTAAGGGTCCAGCGATAAAATTCTTTGCAAACGCCGTTTAATACCGCCTCTTAATAAATACTAATTTAGCCGTTTGATTAAATGCCGAGATACCCGTATAAAAGACGAGGAAAGTTTGCGTATAATGTAATATTCCAAATTGGTTTGGTATTTGTTGAATATTTTATTCGGTGCGCTGTAAATTAAGGTTTAGAAGGGTTGGAGGATGTACTTTTGTTGTTAAAGGATCAGATTAGCATTAGAGAATTGGTATTATGTAAAATCCAAGCGTATGTAGGTACAGATTGGCGTCAATTCAAAACTTCAAATTCCCCTGTGCAGTGCAAAGATAGCGCTAGTCTCTTAGAATTCGGAATGAATGGGCCGGCTCGACCGGAGTGATATCACGGCCTCACAGAAGACAGGCGTGAAGCAGCGCCTGCGCAGTGTTTCGTCGAGTGAGTGGGTCGGGTAACGGAGGCCCAATTAGGGAAACAGGAGGTTAAAGCACAAAATAATTACACACAGAAAGTATGCTGCCCACTAAGAGCTAAAAACGTGTCATGTACTCACGCATGCGCACTAACGGGGAAATACGCCTTTTCGACCACATTACCTAGCCTATGACATAAGCTTGTCAAACTGTCGAGGTCTGTGGTAGAGGCCGCGCGCGTATGTACTCATGCCGGGCAAACAACCCTAGCATATGTCAGCGAACTCTTCTAAATTCAAAATCAGGCTGAGTCTAACTTCTGTGTGTAATTATTTTGTGGTTAAAGGTTGGCAGCGAACTTGCGAATAACTATCTATCTACATATGTAGTAGAAGGCGCACTCTTTCTCCTATACCTTTTGCTACTGTGGTAACGCTTTCGGTAACTCGATACTCGAATGTAGCAATCAGAATGCAGTCGAGACTGGTTTAATGGCAAACTTCGAGTGTATTCGATTTCCATCGCGGTCCGTGACAATACGCCAGTTGTAAACACGAGATAAGATATTTATATCTTCTATATTATTTACAAAGAGATAAATTATATAGACATCGACAAACCTTTTATACTTCTTCCTTAACAGTGAACAGGCATCTTCTAGGCAAACGCGTGTCATCCTAGACCTCATCGTCACTTTCCATCAGGTGCGATTGTGGTCAAGCGTTGGCCTATAGTCTAATAAAAAAAAATACAACCAAAACGTAAAACACTAGCGTAATGCAATCGACACCCAGCGCCATCTATTGATATGGATTATAATTAGAACTAATGTCCCGAAACGAAGTGATGGCGGGCCACTAGTATTCTATACAGGAAGGCAAACGAGCAAGCGGGTCACCTGATGGTAAGTGAACACCGCAGCCCATGGACATCAGCTACACCAGAAGGAGTGCGGATTTAACCCACTGATGACGATTTTATCTCGTAACTTTATGCAAATAATCTTAAATTTATTTTTTATTTGTTTACAGGTATGTAGAGCAAAATGCAGTTCAAAATCGGAAAGGCAATACTAATGGTTTGCATAATCAACACACAAGGTATTATTAAAGTATTCTAAGATCATGGGAGAGTAACGCATCGGCTTAGATGATCACTCTGGTCGAGCCGGCCCATTCATGCCGAAGCGTGGCTCTCCCACACTAAAACTATAACCAACTTTACGTGTTCCATAACACTGTAACAGGACAAATTACTAAAGACAAAGATTCAAATTCTTCAAGCAATAATAACTAGTCAAATAGTTATTAACAAGTAATTTGAAACAACTAAAAACTTTGTCCAACAAATCAGTTTGCCAAATAACAATTCAGGAATCTCACTGAAACCAGTAGAAATACAAACCAACTTATTAATCAAAACCTTTAGCTATAAATTTATTAGTAGTTTGGTGAGCGTCCCACAACTTCCAAATATTACAATATTGTGGTATCACAGTGTCAATTTAGTCAGTAATTTATTAAGGGTCCTAGACAAATCTAAGGCTTCGATTGTCGATTTTCGACCAAAGTCAGTCGATTGGTCTGGTAGTTTAAATTAATCAACCGATACCGTTCAACTAACCCATCGATTGGTTCCATCGGTAGACGTCAATCAATAGGTTTCGATCGTCTGATCCTTTCATCGATCGAGGGCATCGGTCGACGGCAGATCAATTAGTCTGGTAACACTCTTAGGCTTGCCTGATGGCGCTTTTGGTCGTTTCGTGGGTTCGATTCTACTGTGAAAAAAAATCGTGATTCGACGTTGTTTTGTTTAGTATCTGGGTGTTTTACCTTCTCTATGTTGTTATAGTCTAATATTTTTTTACTTTAATGATTACAAATTAAACATCACGCTGGAACGTTTGCCTTCAAAGTAAGAGAGCTCAGAGCAGGCACTATTTTAGTTTAGTTTCTAGTTTACTTGACGATCGAAGCGTGTATTCGAAGCCTTAAACAGGATTCTTGCTTCTGGCTATCTTTGCATTGTGGTGTTACTGAATAGATGAATCCCAGTAGTCAATCTTTTGATAAATTATCTCACCCTCATCTTTGTAGAATCCTAGTTTCAGAATGGAATTAAATATTCATCTTTAATAAACTGAGCTGTAAACAATTTATGGTGGGTACTATAAATCGTTAATTCAGAACAGTCAGTAATTAATGGGTTTTAAACTCTGAGAGGAATTTCGCGAGTTGTATATTTGAAGAAGAATTTTACCTTCTTTCATTATTTCTTTGTCGAGCTTTAAATATTTTAAGTGAAATTTTTCGTTGAAAGTTGATTCAGAATAATTTATTTAGACGGTTGATTAGCATTTTAGCCAGTATTTAATTTGATTATACATATAACTGACATTATAATATAATAGTTTGGTTAGTATTTAAGTGAGTTGTCAAATTCAGAATCTTAGGTCAGGACTGCGCTATCGGTAGGCTGCAGGAGTTCACCGTACGTGGGCATAAAAATGGTGTGTGTGGGTATAAAAGGCATGCCAGGAGATGAGCCATGATGACTAGTGGAGTAACAAGTCCACTACCAACCTTTCAAATCCCTTCCCGATTGGGTCTCCCTTTGTTTCGTCCAAAAAAAAACTGCTGTTTATTTTCGGATTTGCCCTTGTGACCCCATGTAATGTATGCCCAGTGTCAAAGGGAATCAGTCACCAACCCTTTGAAACCACCTGTGTTCGATCCCTTCGCTGTTTATTCAACTAAAGTTAATCCGATTTGTTGTACGGCCATTAATTTGCGCAGAGATCTGCCTGCTTATTTATGTTTTCATACCGGGGAAGATTAAACGATGAATACCAATGAGATACAGCCCATCAACATATAGGTGTATAGAAATATGCCTTACGGCTTTGTGATAAAGGTCTCGTCTTTTTGCAAGCGAGTGGTACCTTTCACTGTATAATAACAATAAGTAAAATCGACGTAGCTTTTCTTCTGGAGCGGGAGCGGTATGAGTAGACGTGAGGGAAATATTTTAAAACTGCTTACGTCGTTTGTCTCTTTTGGATTGTGGCCGTCTTGTCTGTTTTGAACCCCGGACGCAAAAACTACGGGGTGCTATAAGTTTAGCGTGTCTGACTGTCTGTGTGGCATCGTAGTTATCGAACGAATGAACCCATTAATTTTTTTTTTGTAACGTTAAAAAAATCAAAACTTTTTAAATGGAAAAAACAATTAATTTTCTATTGTGTTACTGTCTGGGCCTTACGACGTTAAAGGTAGTGTCCATCCATGTTTATATGTAGGTACGAGTATCTTACATATCAAATCCAAAATGGCCGCCGGCACAAAATGCATTATAACGCAAACTTTTTTGGACATTTACCATTAAACATGTTAAATCTTAGGATTTACTGGAGTATCTTAATATTCACCATAGTTCGAGTTTGTGCAGTAAACATTTGCATGCCAGATAGGAATTGGTATATTGCACCCTTCATTTCATGTTTATTATTTATTTTTCCACATCAAATAACGTTTGAAGTAACATGTTATACTGATAAACTCCTTTTATCATATTTTATCTAAAGTAAAATAAATACAAAATGGGGAACATTAACATACTACATAATATGAAACTTGGAAAAATACGGGTGGAGGTCGTTCACCTTTTATCATAGCTGTTATCTTATCTATGTTAACATCAAAGTGCGAGCGAGCGATAAAAAAAAAAGATTTATATTTTTTTGCAAGAGCCCGTTTGTACGTACAGTCAACAGCAAAAGTAGATGATCGAAATCATAAACTCTACACTCACTATTGAGCGAAGCTCCCGTCAGAATTGTATGAATCACTGAAGCTATACGGAGTTTGCGTCAGAACTGTTTGAATTTGACAGCATTCAGTTCCGACGCGAACTCCGCTCAATAGTGAGTATACAGTTTTTTATTTTTATCATCTACTTATGCTGTTGACTGTACAGCCACAAAATTGTATAAATTTCTTCAATCGACTTTTATCTTACTTTCGAATTTTCAAAAGTCGTAGAACAAAATATGTTCGGAATGGTTGGTAGAAAACGTGGTTGAAGGGATGTAAATGTTCACAGATATGACGGCAGCATCTTCCAGACTCGTATCTTGATAAAAAGACTTCATTTGCTTCACTGACACTACTGACTTGTTGAAGTATAAACTAAGTATGTTGTATTATACTGCACTGGGCACACGCGGTGTAACATCAGTGAGGTAACATGGCAAATGCAAATCGGGAACCAGTGACATACTCGTAATGTGTGAAGAGGACGCGTCACGTTACCATCTGACGTACTTCTTTTTGTTAGTTATCCAGTTTGATGCGCGAATTTGTAATGTAAAACAGCATAGAATGTCACACACACTCCTTGTTCTCTAGATTTTTCTACAGGTTGTATCTGTGAACATTTCAAACAAACAAAATTAACATCCCCTTACAAAATTAACAAATCACGTGTCCCAATTTGTATGAAAAGTAGAGCAAAGTTTTCATTCATTCATTCAGTTCTATTTTTCAAAATTTAGCGGTCTATTCATCCCGTAGCTCGGAAAGTAAGTACTTATAGCCGTTGGTCTTGTCACTGGTTCCTATCAGAAGTAAGGCTAAGTGAATAGAGAGTACATTAGTGTTTGCGCACACACCTGTACATTAAGCATCCTTTGTACGTGGCTCGGATAGCCGTAGCCAATTATGATCTGCACTTTCGGATGGCATGCATAGAGCTGTAGTCAATACGGTTGTTTTTTTATCGTGGCCAAAATAAGCAAGTTGCTTCACTGACATTCATCCTATCATGTTATAAGTAGATCGCATAATAGTATGGAGCTGCCGTCAACTGTAGAGGTAATTTTACACCTGACGGGGCACGGAAGCGAGGAGCCCAGGACAACTCAGAAGTGACGTTTATTGAATACGATCTCATTGATAAGTTAAATTAAAAAGGTTGATTCAATTGGTTTGCTGGTAACGTGGGAAATTGTCGTTATTACTATGGTAATGAGTGAATAGCGTTCTTCCTATGAGTAAATTATTGTCAACTGGTAGTGTCCGCGACCGGTCATCTTACGCACGGGGCGAGACGCGCGGAGGGGCCGTGACGTCACAGCGGCCACTGCGCAGCGGACCTCCACGTCGCCGGACCCCGGGCCCACTTGCCTCCAACGCCCGGCCACACACGGACCTTTCTCGGGACGCCACCGAACCGCGCGAGTGAACCGCTGAATAAACCAGCCCTTTGTCATACAGTCCGCTTTTTATTTCCATAAACATCGATAGGACCCTAACAGGTAGTAGCGAGGAAACAATGTGATGGGTGTGAATGGAAGGATTGGCTTGGCCAGTGACCAAAGGGAGTCGTGAATTGAAAAAGAGGTCCTTTAGAACTTTTAGAAGTAGATAGATATGAGTTGTTATGATTGGTGGCAGACGAGCTGAAGGGATCACCCGATGGTAAGTGATAGCCGTTGCTCATAGACACACGCAACTTAACCAACTTTTTAATCCCCTTTTTCCAGATAAGACCTCCGACACTCTCACAAGCATAGTGAAGGCCCTACTTCAGTCTTCATTCACATACTTACTAAATACTTGTATTTTTATTTTTCTCCAGTTTAGTATAACTGTTTTTAAATATATTCTTATTTTCCTTATTCTTCTTAAATTCATCAAAAAAACATACATACAGAATCCAGCAGGGATCCTACGCTATAACTACGAGTATATTGCGTACCTGTTTTAATATCATGGCGTAGTGAATATTAAAACCATAATAGCTAGGCAATATTACCGTAATACATATCGGTAACCGGGTTACAGCCGGCTCCAGCATGAATACTAACTCGGTGTATTACTTAGTTTACCTGTGACTGCCTAATATATTCATTGGAAACTTGCAACTTGGTATCCGCCGTGAGACGTGACTTCGGGTAGCCTAGTACGAATGTACGTGTAAATAAAAATGGATTAAGTAAGGCGTTTATTGACCACCAAAAGATGAGAACACAGGAATACCGTATACAGGAAGACGCAGCCGTGGCGGTAAAACTTGTGGAGGCCCCCCCACAAGGTGGACCCGTGGCATACCCTAACTAAAGCATTACTTGGCTCAAGTGGCAATAGGCATGGCACATTGCAAGGAGAAGAGAAGAGTGTTGAGACGGGAAGTCAGTTCCTCGGGTGGAGACCGCGTATAGGAAGTCGTAGCCGTGGCAGGCTAGGTAGACCGACGATCTAGTTAGGGTCTCGTGAATTCCTTCGATGCGGGTGGCACAGAACTGATTTGTGTGGAGAACATTGGCGGAGAGCTATGGCCAGCTGTGGACGTCTATTGGCTGTAGTGATCACATGCGAGTGAGAGATCACATGTGTCAATAACTAAAAATGCGACGTGAAAGCGTTGTAGCAACAAAGTGGACTAAGATGATGATGTTGATGAAGAAAAAATTGTTCAGTACATTGCATTATCACCTACTTACTGCTTGACGTTTCGGCTACATTGCCGCAGCCGTATTTGAGTTATAATTCAACGCGAAAATCTAAAAAAACACAAGATAAAATATTTAATATAAGATCTATGACACAGATTATAATGCGTACCTACAAAACTGATTTAATTTGGAAATCAGTCCTTGAAGTGCTTCCATTTCTAGTTATTACCAGGAAAAGCAGAAATACCTGGAATTGGGAGCTTAAGCGGTATTACTTAGCACATTAAGCACCTAGTTAATTCGATTTATGCTTTCCCAGTAACTTTTAAATACCTAATTAAGACTGAAGTATATTAAAATTTATTTATTGCGGTTTCTTAATAGCCTAAATATTTTTAGGGTTTCCGCACCCATAGGGTTAAAGCGGTACTCTATTACTAAAAAGCCTCTGTCTGTCTGTTTGTCACCAGTTTGTATCTAAAAACCACAATAGCGAGATAGTTGCATTTTTTACTAATTACGTATTTCTGTTGCCGTTATTACAGCAAATACTAAAAACAAAATAAATAAACAAAAATACACAATGACTACTAAAATCTTTAAAGATTCGGTTTTTTGCCTTTTGGCTACGGACCCTTAAAATGCATTTTTGCTCTTTTGTGTCAATATCAATAATACAATACCTACTTGTTGTATTCAGAAAATGCGCAAAAGTATTTTTGCTTTAATATTAAATAAGATAAACATTTAAGGGCGCACCCATACTTAAAACTCTATTTTTCCTCGATATCAATGGACAGTAAAAGTAAATAAAAGATTGGTACATAAAATATTCACAAAATACTTAATATGATAAATAATAAAATCTATAAGGTACGGAACCGTTCGGGCGCGAGTCTGGTTTAAACTTTTTTCAGCCGGTTTTTTGAGAAATTATTTTAAAATTTATGCTTCAAAATTGGTGCGAAATTAATAAAAAAAATACAACACTTAAAACCCTGTAAAAATTAAATACGAAAATTGTTAAATTAAAATTCCGTCTTGGCTTTTTCACGTTACTTGCTCGTTTATTTGGCGTTTTTCATATTAAATTACTGAGGAATCTAATTAATTTAGGATTCAGGTGACGTTCTCTCAAATTTGTTCAGACATTACACTCATTAACTCGATAAAAGTAACAAACTGAGCATTAAATTAAAAGTGTAAGCTTTCGTGAGACAGAATAACTTAGTGAAGGTCGCGGGAGTCCCTTAATGCGGGTAGCAGAGAAACGATCTGTGTGGAGAACGTTGGGGGAGGCCTAGTGTCCAGCATTGGACGTCTGTTGGCTGAAATCATGATGACGATGAAGAATAACTTTTTTTTTTTTAAAGTGGTAGGTGACAGACGAGCAGGCGGATCACCTGATGATACGCAATTGCGCTACCAACCGTTTATCCCCTTCCCCCTGGGTTGGGCCTCCGGTACCCTCACTCACTCGGCGAAACACAGCAAAAGTGCTGTTTCACGCCGGATTTCTGTAAACTTAATAGATACACAGCTATATAATTATGTCTTTTTTTAGTGCCTCAACAGCGTAGAAGCTATCCTAACTGCTGCAATCAGAGACGTTAATTAAACCTTAATTGCCACTTAAATATTAATGTTGACCTTTATTTTAATAGACATAAAGACTATCCATAATTAAGATAATGAGCATATAGCTGTCCCATTTAGGTGGGGCGTGAAACGACATCTCAGCAGGCCTTCAGGGTGAGGATGACAGACTCAATTGGTACTTAGTCTGTTCTTTTGTGCCTGTCAACCTCATATTTGGATCTCACGGCCGTTTACCATCAGGCGGAGTGAGGTCATCTTGATTGTCCTCAATATAAAAAGAAAATCAAGTCATCGCTACTATGATGGAATTATCACCACGCTTGCCTTACTGTTGGTGAGTAAATAGAACAAAATGTAGATGAAAGTCGCAGTGAAGAAATTGTCACTAGATTCATACAATTAGGTAGGTACAAAAAAAACTCTAAAGAATAAATAAAAGAGCAGACAAAATTAGCACTTCCCCATTTGCACTAAATCGCTTTACCGCCCCAATAATGAGATTGCATCATTCCGCCGAACTAAATAGTAATCCCCTTCACCCCTTAACGATCGCATCCCCTATATTGCACCCGGTGCACAAACAGTGTTGCCATGTTTATATTTTAAAGCACATTTACGATAAATAAACTCCTTTTGTTTAGTAAAATTTAGTTTTCTTAATTCGGGTGCTGACTTTACTGGTTTGATAATTTCTATACAGGGCGTATCTGTGAACATTTTCATCCCTTTGACCACGTGTTCTACCAACCATTCTGAACAACATTTGTTCTATGACTTTTGAAAATTCGCGTAATAAAATTCATCTTTCCATACAAAGTCGGTCACGTGACTTGGTCATTTTGTATGGGGAGTCCAAAAATATTTCGAAGAAATTGGAAAAACTTGTTGAACAAAAATGTTGTTCAAAATGGTTGGTAGAGCACGTGGTTTAAGGGATGTAAATGTTCACAGATACACCCTGTATTACATATTGATTGTACCTACTAATATATTAACTCTTGATCTATTTTCAGTTGATACTGTCGTATTTATTCAAAGATTCGCATTTCGCTTCACTTCACATAATTAATCCTAAACTGCAAAAAGATGGGCTTTACCTATAAACACTTTCATAGAATACAATCTAGTTTAGCCCTTGCGTGGGGTTGGCAATACTGCACAACTGATCGGGCGCGTTAACGCGACGCTAAACAAACAGTTTGCGTTTGTTAACGCTAATTAGGGCGGTGTAAACCCGGCTTAACGTGCGTACGATTGCCTGCACCAAGCCGTTTAGATATTGTTGGATCCCTGACGTTTGCTTAGGCTGTTTGCGGAGTCTGTGCTTGGTTTAAAAAAGTTTGTGACATTTCATCGCACGCATTTGTTTTTTGTTTTACTTTTTTTGTGCGTAATGTTGACAGCCAGTGACGTTTTGGCTTGTGCGAAACGCTTTTTTAGATTGTTTTTTTTTTAATTATGATCTTTTTATATTTTTCATGTCATTATTATACCTATGAGGTGGAATAAAAAACCATTTGGCCCTGGAGGCAAACTACTAGAAATCATTGTGTTACTTTTATGCAACATTCCTTTTGAAGGAAATAAAATTGCAATACCTAATAACCTACCTACCTATAATTTATACAAAAATTCTCAAAGATAATTGAAACACGTCACAAAGAGATTCCTCAAGAACGTCTCGGAATTATATTAATTCTTGTTATTGAAGAAGCCAATAAAATTATGTACAGAAAACCTGAGTCTAAGGGCCTGTTTCACAATATAAAGATAAAGGTCACATAGCTATGCTACACATAAATTATTTTTAGGATAAAAGTTGCGATTTCAATCTGTCAAACTCATGGACGTAAAGTGACATAATTATAACGCTATTTTACAGTCGTGAAACGCAACAACAGTGTTTATGGTAGCTATAAGTAGCATAGCATATGTGTCATCCCCATACATTATCACTCAATTTGACACATGCAAATGTCAAATGCATAGAAACTTGTCATTTTCATCTGTCAGTTTACTCCACTTAATTATAAAACCAGAGTATAGAACTTATACGTATATTGGGAAACAGGCCCTTAAACTAAAATAAATAGCATATGTCTTGAAATGAAGGCCTTCTAAACTTTGAAAGATGTACCAAGGTTGTCACATCTTACCTAGCGTTCTACAACACATCTGCTCATAGTCGATTGGACTGATTTCAAGATACAAATTATTTAAAAAAAAAAACTTGAAAGATTGTACTCGTAATATTGTTTTATCTTTATGTTGTTTTTTATTGTTTTCCAAAAGAAGTGATCAGTTTGCTAACCCTATTGTTTGAAATTAACGGTTTCGCCACGGCGATTACACTTTGGGCAACAATCCATTAAAGCACAGTAAAGGATGTTCAGTCTAACTTCGAAACTTTTAGGATACTTATTGCAACCATTTCGCTTTAGCCCTTATGCTTAATAAACTAGCGACCCGCTCTGGCTTCGCACGGGTGCAATATTATGCATGTTAAATATTATACATAAAATCTTGCTCTTGAATTATCATCATCATTATTTCAGCTAATAGCCTCTACTGCTGGACATAGGCCTCCCTCAATTTTCTCCACATAGATCGGTCCTGCATCACCCGCATCCAAGGAACTTTCGCGACCTCACTATCTTGATTTAGTCGATCGTAAAATAACTGCATGGAAATCTGTTACATAGTTTTAAAGAGCTATAGATAAGGAAAGGATCAGACTAACAGCGGTGGTGTTTTTGTTTAATCTATGTACTATAATATATGTCCTGAGTTTTTGGCTGATCATTTAAGATCGCCCACTATAGCCGAAATATCCAAATGAAGACATGATTATTAAACGAACTTACCTATATGTGAAGTTCTATCCCAGGACCGTTGACATGTAAATATGTTTTATTAATATACTGTCATCATTTTTATACTGTTCTCTGGGCAGATGTTATTTCAAAAACAATGTGTTGGCACTCCAAGCATTGTTTCCATGACTCGGTACTTACATCATCCGAAAGAAACCATACTTCGTCGGCTATTAAACGTATCGTGACCAATTTGATAGGCACGGACTTAAATTCTTATACAAAAAGCCGTTGGAACTTTCTTGGCCTCAAATATTACACTGTGGTTTATGCCTGTTAGTGTTTTTGTTTTGGCGATTTGTCTTGAGTTATCAAAGGCGAGGTATAAATCTTTACTTTCTGATTCTATTTACTCATACAATTAGCGAATCAGTACTATTGAAGGCAGAGTGATTCCACGGCCTCGGAGAAGACCAGCGTGAAGTAGCGCCTGCGCAGTGTTTCGTCGAGTGAGTGAGGATACCGGAAGCCCGACTGGATGGTAAGTGACGGGGAAACTCCAATCATACCATCAGGCGATCCGTCTGCTCGTCTACCACATATCAAGTAAAAAGAAAATACACGCTCTATTTATTATTTAGGAAAAAAACAGCATCATTGTAAATATCGCCCACTGAGCTAGCTTCCTACAGTGGCGTATGTTTTCATTTGTTTCAAAACGATGCGGTAGACAAGGAAGGATTAATATAAAAAAATAATTTCTGAGAAGACAGATTGGTTCCAACTTTCGCCACGCTTACAGAACCTTATCGAATTCTCAATTTATACACTACGCTCAGCGAAATGTCGCTAGTAGCAGAGGTCAACTCCCTCGTGTTTTTATAGTACAGACAGCCACACAACATGTTACCACAACCTGTCAAATTGCCTCAATTGATATTCAACCTAATGTATATGACAGTAAGATGAGTATCGATTGAAGAATTTGACCGTATTGTATACTTTGATGTGTGGTGATACAATTTTTTATAGATAGATAATCAATATATTTGCATCGAAAGACACACATGCGTACATTCTTAAAATACATACAAGAGAGAAATATTTCTGTATAAATAACAAAACAAAATAATACTACTACTATTATAAAGGCGAAAGTTTGTAAGGATGTATGGATGTTTGTTACTCTTTCACGTAAAAACTACTGAATGGATTTGAATGAAACTTTACCACAATATAGCTTATACATCAGAATAACACATAGGCTACAATTTATAAAAATATATTGTGTGGATTGTCCAAAATATGACGGTAAGTGTCAATAATTAACTCCACGCGTACGAAGCCGCAGGCGGCCGCTAGTCAATCAATAAAGTGAGATAGAGAACATAACCGAGCTCATGTGTGCCGCAGCGATACAGAATGGGTTATACATATTTCAATTTAGATTACCTACGTAAAATATAGTAATTTAAATAACGGTATTACAAGTAACTAGTAAGTAGGATACGAATATGAGGTAAAACAATCAGCAACGCCCCGTTGGTCTAGTGGTTTAAGTACCGGGCCGTGATCTCCGGGTCCCGGGTTCGAATCCCGGGTCGAGCAAAAGTATGTTTCGTATTTTTCGAACATATCTCGGGTTTGTTATTATCACCAATCCGCATTAGGCAAGCGTGGTGATTAAGCCTAATCCCATCATAGTAGCGATGACTTGATTTCTATGATGGAGGCCTTTGCCCTGCAGTGGGACAGTATATAGACTGATACTACTAATCAGCAACTATTATGAAACAAACCATAATAAAATCGCAAAACCCATATCTTCTACCATGCTCGTGATCGAAGTATAGAGGAGCTGTATTTATTCTCTCCAATATTTGATCAAGAAATTATCTTAACGCATTTCACTTTGGTATAACCCCAGATCCACAATATCTCGGCTCTTGAGTTCACTGAAGGTGACCTTTCAGACTGCGATAGAGAATAACCCTATTTTAATCTGAAGTCTGATTTTGCGAATACAGGGTGAAGCGGTTAACATATTCTTTTTCGGTCTACAGGCACAAACTGACTCTTACTACAGAAAAAAAAAACGAAAAAGCACTTACAATATGTATGAGTAAATGTATGAGATGTTACGTAAATTATAATTATAATACGAGTTTAAACTGCAACAATAAATTGAATAACAAACAAAATAAGATTTTTATAATTCTTAAAAAAAATACTTTATTTCGAACACTTTTAGTCAATGATATAAGAGTCACCATTCTTTTCGACTCATAAAATCGAACTTAGTTTAATAAACTTGGAATTATAATATTGTTTATTTTTTTATACTACAGGCGGGAAACGAGCAAGCGGGTCACCTGCTGGTAAATAATTACCGCTGCCTATGAACATCTGCGAGATTAGAGATGTCAGTGATGCGTTGCCGGCCTTTTAAGAAGGAGTACGCTCTTCCCTTGAAGGTCCCTAAGTCATAGCCGTCAGGGAATACTGCCGCAGCGAAACTATTCCACAAAACTGAGATTATCTTCTATACTATTTATAAAGAGATAACTTCTATAGACAACGACAAGGCTTATAGGTTAACCGAAAACACGAAACGTTTGCGCGATGTAATTGGAGACAGCGCCATCTATTGGTTCATTTCTAGACTACGTTCCCGAAGCGAAGTGAGGGCGGGCTACTAGTAGGTATTTTTATAAGGTACGGAAACATAGATTGTTTCAGATTATAGAGTTTCAGTTATGACTACGGGCTAAAATGTAAAATGTACACCCTGTATACAAGGATCAATGTTCGCTTTACGTAGCGATATGTACCGCATTGCAGCCTCCGAAAGTCTTGAAAATTAAATAACTAAGCTAAAGTTTGTAGAACTTTTTAGGTACTTGTTGAAGTTTTGTGAACGAAAGAACTCGCTAAAGTTTTTTGATTAACCTTTGTGTTGGTGAAGTCATATTCCGTCTATATCTGGTCCAGTACTCTAGACCTTCAGTTCACTTGGAGTACACTAGGAATTCTTCATTCTCCACCATCTGCTACCATCATCGCATCCCATTCCATCATTGGCCAAGCAGCGGCGAGGAGTTTCCTAACGTTGTTGAAACGTCACTAATCCTCACGAAATGATCTGTCTCCTCATTAAATGCAGTTAACTAAGGAATGGAAACTCCTCGCGGTTTTCTGGACTATATCATTCTGCACAATCTAAATCTGGATATCTTATAACGCCATAGTGCAATGGCATCTTCTAAGCAAACGCCTAACATTCTAACCTTATCGTCACTCTAAATTAGGCGAGATTCTATTCAAAGTATTAGCCTATAGTTCAAACAAACCGCATCTACGTATCCAGGCTATCCCTTTTCCATGACACATTAAAAAGGTCCACAAATCTTCAGAAATACACGCGCGAGTATCATCCCAACCGCCGTCCCAAAAATACCCCAAAGTGTAAAACATTCTTCCGTACACGCCCGAACATAATCCCGTTATCAAAACACAGCAGCCCCAACTCAAAACACGGGCAGATTATCTGTCCAGTTAACAATACAAAAAAGATACGCTCGATTACCACAAATTCAATTTCGTGTTTTATCAGGCAGCGCCGTAGTTTCGCCAATTAACATTTCGTCTCTACTCAAACTCGGTTTTTGGTAGGGTTGGCGGTGTAACAATTGAAATTTTAGCGGAAATACTTTTGGGTTTGGGGGCAATTCGGAATGAAGGGTAAATGTAAACAAAATATTGGTACCTAATTTCTGAGAAGACATATTAGTTCTGACTTTCGGCACGTTTACAGAACCTTATCGAGTTCTTAATGGAGGCAATTCTTTAAAAAAAAAACTCGTCTCCAAATTTGTAGATTTTTTTGCTGGTTCTAGCCTAATGTCACCAATATTTTTTTTGTTTTGTAGAGTAGTAAATATTATCATCACAAGAGTAAGAATTAAGAAGTAGAAGACTTTTTCTCAAGTTTGTGTATGTTCTGATGTTGAGATAATGATTTTGAAGTTTAACTGTTACCATCCATTTGGTCTGGCTCGGTTGATGATGACCTTTAAACAGGTCAACATCATCTTAGCGTACGTAATTTTCTCAAACTGTCCCCTAAACTACAGTAAGAATTTGGGACACTTTAAGTAACATGACGGCTACATGCAGGTTTCTTTCACTCCAGATTTTTCATTACTGTTAAGTACAATTTCTTAGCGCTAAATTGTTGATCTCTTCGTGACAGCCCTCAACCACAGACTAACGAAACGCGGGTCTCTGTAGGTTCCAGCCAAATTAGAACAAGGTTTCGCTTCGGAACAAAGACTTGGGTTAATCGGTCAAAGTTGGATTTTCGCTTATGCCAGTTGAAATTCAAGTCTAAATTAACCCGCTGAGTTTAGTTGCACGCATGTTCGCTGTTACTTTTG
Organism: Cnaphalocrocis medinalis; assembly: GCA_014851415.1. Taxonomy (NCBI): domain Eukaryota; kingdom Metazoa; phylum Arthropoda; class Insecta; order Lepidoptera; family Crambidae; genus Cnaphalocrocis; species Cnaphalocrocis medinalis. The sequence continues at coordinate 5,661,833 of CM026294.1, forward strand.
GTGTGAATAGGCATTTTGGACGGATTTCGGCTAAAATACAATTTCAACCGAACCGTTGGGACCGCGTCTCGGTAAACGTAGTGCAGGACGCCCTCAGGATTGATAATAGGGGCTATCGCATGTGAAAAATCCGCCAAATGGCTTGCTGTATAATTGAGATTCATCTACACGGTGATTGGTTACATTTGATGGGAGTTGTCAAAATGTCCCTAAACAACCAATGAGGATGAAGTCAGACCTCAGTCTAACAGTATCGCACGCGATAAATACGAGTAGCCAAAGATCCTTTAACTAGTTGTGGACTGCAAAAGACTCAGGATGTTGAAGATCATTTTCAACGATCATTCCTAACGTGTACCGAGTCCCTCCTACCGTGTCGGCAAACGAACCAAATTTTGGGAAACGCTCACCAGATACTTGCTAAGGGCTCTTTTCCAGGTGCGTTTCCTTATCCACTGCCAAAATCCCTTCGACCCTAGGATTTCGGACCCCGAGATCACGACTCGGTAGTTAAACCAGACCGGGGCGTTAAAATGTTAACAAAAGATTCGTCTCTAGTATTCACTGTATTTGCATTTACATTTATTCGCTCTTGAGATGAGCCTACAAGAGAAAAGGCCAACTAGTACTAGAATCTAGAATATGTTTTCTGCTTTTCCTCCGAGTTTGCTGATTCAATTTGGACCATTCTTCTTAGTCTTGTGTTTTGAAACTGACATGTTTTATGAGTTTTCTCTCGCTCGGGACCATTCCCCATGTATAAAGTGAATATCTTGTAAGTGTGTCCGTATGAATATGTTTGCTTAGTCGGTCCTATAAGTCAAGATACTTAAAATTGACTACGGTAATACTTGATTACAGCACAGTTTGTTGAGGACACTTCTCTCGAAATTTAGATTCGTCGCATTGGTCCTAAATCACTTCATTGAAAATTTCTTTTTAAATTAATTCTTCTACGCTGTTTTGTGAATCTATACTACAGTACAATAGTACAGAACTATTTTAAAAGTGGTAAATTCTATACAACGACTACGACAGTGCTTATTTATAAGTAACTGAAAAGCTTCCTTAGGCTTTTCTTTTTCTTTTTTTTTGCTAGTCCCTTGGCTATATCGACGAAACTAGCGCCGCCAACCAATTTACACTGATTGTGGCGACAATATGATATTTTTTAAGTAAGTAAAACATTACAGACACCCCCTCTTTTAACCCCTCTTTCGCAATAAAAAGTTGTCATAACAACCGTGATACGACTGATCAAGAGTCATAATACTGGTTATTTTCATACTGTGCGTATTACATTCCTGCGGAAAAGCCCGTCTTAAACCAACCACCAGTCACAATTCTACCGCGCTAAGTGTTTTCTGATTGGTCGGTTTTTCAATTTAGCTCTTTGGCCGCCTTCCAATTGGACGAAATTGGTACTAGCTTAAAACTTATTTAGGTGGTAAATTCGTAGAAGATTATTGCATTGTGATTTAGTACAGTCTTGTCTTCGTTGTTTTTTGGATTTTAAAGTATAATTATTCTCCTTTTTCTGTTTGTGGCTGCTATCGTGTCTGCCTTTATTATACTTAAAGAAAAATGAAAGTCTTTGTTTAAGACAATAGGTACGTGTGTTTCAGACAATGAGTAATTTGCCGTAAAAAGAGAAATTTCTAGTAACTAATTAATGAACATTGTAGTTCTGGGGCTAATTTATTGATATTATGTCACGTCTCGTTGGTCTAGTGGGCTCAGTACTGGGTCCTGATTGGGGTCTGGGGTCGATTCCTGAGTCGAGCAAAAAATGTGTTTCGAAGTTCTTGTTCTCGAACATAGCTCGGGTTTGTGATTACCAACTTGCATTAGGCAAGCGTGGTGCGATTCTCAATCTAATCGGCATTAAGTACCTAATCATCAAGATTCCAAAACCAAATAATACCAACTTTTTTTTTATAATTCATTAATTCAAATAAAACTTACAGGTTTTTTACGTAATGGATTGCAGTTGGCCTTTAAGCAAAAATTTAACTGTAAGTTAAGATAAAGACTCTTATACCCACTTTCATAATTCCTATTAAAAAAAAACACTTAAAATATCGGAAAGAGCAATTCTAACAAAATTCGTTTCGGTCATAAATTAACTTCCATAAGCTGTACAGGCGCAAAAAAATGCCCATACGTCCCATATACAAACGCCAACACCCCAAACTTGAACTTAACTTTATTTCAACCCCATAGTGTCCAATATCCATTGAGACATATTTGGGTGAGTATTATAAAAAAAAATTGAAAGCCACTCGTGATCCTAAAGACTAACAAACGTAAACGATACCGTCCGATTTGGTGTAGGGTGTTCAACGACAATCATGGTTCGTTAAACCAACATCAAATATCGTAAGCAACATATTTTACACAAAGGCACCCCATGGTGTTTGAAACTATTGGTGGGGTGACTGTAAGTGCGTAGATTTGGAGGACAAACCGGAGCAACATTTTGACGCACGATTCGCTGCTTCATGCTGATAAATTCAGGAGAGCAGCAACACTAACGTTACTCACCAATTACCTCTGATTTAAATGGACAATAACACATTTTGTTAATAAAAAAAACACCTTTTGCTATTTTTACTGTCATTCATTAGCTTCGGAAAATATTTTTGACCTTACAAATACATGTTTTTTTTTAGTTTATTGCTCTTTAATTATTTATTTTTGGGCTTGGTCTGTGCTATTGTGTAATTCTGCCAATGTCAAGTCTTTACTTTCAAAGGTTATTCATTTTTAAAGGTAGAATTTTACGTATTACATAAAATAAATAGCCATTATTTAAAAAACATAAATGTTAATTATGTTTTTTTAAATATATCTTTGCCTAATCAAAAGTAAAAAAACAACTGATCGAATTTTTCATAATTGCACAATTGTTTTGTGATAATTGGAAACATTCCACGTGCTAATTTATAACAAAAGGAAAACACACGAAATTGCAAAATCAGGTCTAATCATGAGATGTTGTATGAATGTACATCTACATTCATCTACACTTCATGGTCACCCTTAATTCCCCTTTGTGTCACCCCCCGTATGCTAATAAACGAGGAGTAAAAATGCAAAACGCTCCAATAGGCGGAAGAATGAGTTTGTATGGGAAGTAAATTAGGAGCAGGTGCATCCGAGGGCATACAAACCGGGTTAAACTGGAAGTGCACCATCTGCCCCTGTGGCGATTTTATTTAATTTGCCCGAGATAGGGGAATTACCATATATCCCCAATACAGAGTGTATCTGTGAACATGTCTGCCCGTACGAAGCGATTCGCTTCCACATTTATCATCATCACCATCATCATCATTTCAGCCAATAGACGTCCACTGCTGGACATAGGCCTCCCCCAAAGTTCTCCACACAGATCGGTCCTGTGCCACCCACATCCAAGGGACTCTCGCGACCTTCACGAAGGAGTGGAACTCCCTGCCGAGGTCAGTTTTTCCCGACCACTATAACTTGGACATCTTTGAGGCAAGAGTGAATAGGCATCTTCTAGGCAAACGCGTGACATCCTAGACCTCATTGTCACTTTCCATCAGGTGCGATTGTCACAAAATACATATTGACACAGAAGGCTGACTGCCCACTAATAGCTAAAAATATGTCATGTACTCAGGCACGGTCAAAAATGCCTTTTCGACCACATTAATCCTTGCTTATGACATAAGATTGTCAAACTGTCGAGGTCTATGGTAGAGGCCGCGCGCTTATGTACTCATGCCGGGCAACAACCCTAGCATATGTCAACGAACTCTTCTAAATTCAAAATCAGGTCAAAGTCTAACTTCTATGTGTAATTATTTTGTGCGATTGTGGTCAAGCGTTGGCCTAAAGTCTAATAAAAAAATGTACATACTTTTAACCACATCTTCTATCAACCATTCTAAACAACATTTATTCTACGATTTATGAAAATTCGTCGATTTTTTTTTCGACTCACCATATGAACTCAAAATGAACAAGTCACATGAGTATGACCGACTTTGTATGAAAGGTTGAAATTTTTTTAGTCAAACTTCCAAAAGTCAAATGTTGTTTTGCCGACAAAAATACGGACAGGAAGACAGACACTTTCCCATTTACAATATTAGTAGGTATAATAATATTAGTATGGATAATTAATTTTATTAAATAGCGATTTTACAATTTTTTATGAAATGTTTACACGTAGGGAACATTTATTATTATTTGGCCTTAAAGTTAAATAAAATTATAACGGCGGCCCTAGATGACCTGAAAAAAAGTCCAGGGAATATCGGCTCGGCACCATATGAAATCCGCCATAATTGAATGAAAACTGGATATCTGTACAAAAAGGACATTATAAGAGTACGCGATAGTTAAATCGCATGGCGTGTTACAGTGCGTTGTTGGTTGAAAGGGGGTTGAAATATAAAAAAAAAACAAATAAATTGTATGAATCGCTTTGAGGCTTACAGATTTAGTTTTTGATTTTGATTATCTACTTTAGTTGCTGACTTACCTTCGATCATATAAATCCTAGAAACGGTTTAAACGCGTTAGGAGTTCCGCCAAATGAAGGCTCGATTAGCAAAAGAGCGCTTTTTGACATTTTCGGAATTTAGAACCAAGTTACTATAGATTAGGGTCGAAAATAAAATACCTACTACATTGTTTTCGACCTCGACGGCATATTCGAAATTCAAAATGCCTTTGGTTGTAATGACAGCGTTGTTTTTTTTTGTTTTTTTTTTTTTATAATATAAGAAGGCAAACGAGCAGCGGGTCCCCTGCTTTTGAGTAAACACCATATTGGGAGCACTTTTTAACGCTTTTATTATGGGACACAATGAAGTTGTGTATAGATAGATGACCAATAAAGGCACTAACTTTTTTTGCTCCAATTCACAATTTTTATTCCCCACAAGTAATTTTCCGGAGAATATTGAATTTACAAAAGATTTAAGCCACGGACTGTTGGACGCCGCTTTTAAAAGCCCGAAATTAAAATTTTCACTCATCGGAAATAGAGGCTGGTTTTTTGTTTGGACCAATTATTTTTTTGCATTGCCGACTTCCATTACAGTTGGCTTAATCTGGGTCGTTTATTTTCGCTTCAAATTGGGCCCTTTTATTTATTTATCTGACAACCTTTTTTGAGATACTTTGAACCTCTTTTGTCTTTGCCTGTCAAGTCGAAGGAATTTGAAAGGCTTGGGAAATGATTCTTTTGTGAAAAAGAAAATGAGTATTGTTCGGTAAAACAAAATAATTAAGATTGTGAAAAAATATCAATAATGTCATCGATATTTTATATGATCAGTAGTTTTACTGCTATCAATATTTTGAATTTCGAATATAACTTCGGGGTTGAAAACAAAATGTAGACTTACCTAGGTATTTTATTTTCGATCCTAGTGCATAGTATTTGGTTTCAAATTCCGAAAATACGTTCTCTATTGCGAAGGGAGTCATCATTGGCCGCGACACTTTTAACGCCATTCACGCTCCTGCGTTTCGTTTCTACGATCCAAGAATAATGTACAAAAATAGTTGAAAATACTTAACCTAGCCTCAAAATGGCAAATCGTGGTTGCAAATACCCGAAATAACCAACTGTACAGCAGGGTATTTCTAGCCTTATCTCAACTGGAATAACACACGGGATGGCTTGTTGCTATTAGGTATGAATCCGAAAATGTAGTTCTAAAATAGGCTCTTTGACAATGCGAAAAATAAAGTGTCAATTACTGTTAACAGTATAGATTAAGAGTTAAAAAATGATTATTTATTAACGTAAGTTGAAAATAATGATTAATTTATTTAAAAATCTGTTAATAAAAACAGCAATTTTTAAACGTTTATCACGTGACACAGAACGCTCCTGAGTTTATCATGACGTCACCTGCGTGTAAACTTCGTAGTTTCGTTTCTTGTTAACAACAAACAAATAGGCCAGCTGTCACAGATAATACCAAAGATCACTACGTTTACAGCAAGTGACGTCACCGACCGCCATATTGTCAAAGTAGCGTTTTGGCACAACTATGTAAAATATTGAATATTTAATTCGATAGTTTCAGCTAATATAGACTAGAATAAAAATACACTTTTACTGGGTTCATTTAGACTCTCCTACTAAAACATGGATTTTAAAAAAACCTTCAAATTGCCTATTTTGGCCGCCATCCGACATATCATTATGTTGGTTGTGGAGAAAGATCGTATTTTTTATAAACAAGAGCGGCTGATCTTTGAGGCAAGTGTAAACCAGACATCTTTCCTGCAAATGTCCATTCTAGCCAGTCAAACTGTCGAGGTCTATGGTAGAGGCCGCGCACTTATGTACTCATGCCGGGCAACAACCCTAGCGTATGTCGACGAACTCTTCTAAATTCAAAATCAAGGCTGAGTCAGCCTTCTGTGTTAAAGTCTTTATTTTGTGAAATTATACTCAAGCTTTAGCTTATTAAAAAGCATTACAATAAAACGGCAATTCTACCCAGAAACTCAAATTCTACTTCACCTATTAAAACCCATATGAAAACGCTATTTAACAACCGATGTGGGCCAACTAGGGACCTAATCCGGTCCTCGTATACCCAGATTTATTGAAAATTATGTTCCCTTGATTATTGGGGTGCGACCGATTTCTGGCCACAAGCAAACCGCCGCCCAATTTGTAAAATGTAATTTTGTAGAAAATTATTAAAGCAATTATTGTATAATATATTTCTGTAATGTCTAGTTGCACTTCGTGAAACTTCGTGAAGAGGATTGGGTACGTAAGCCATATGCGAGCACACCAACGACAACTGGCCAGGAGTTGAAGCAGTCGCCATGGTCGAAAACGGCCGGACTACATCATCATCATCAGTTGCACTGTTTTAGTTTTCTATGTTCATCATTTTGTGTATAGGACTGTAGGATGTAGTATAAGGTCAAAAAATGTTTGGCGATTAAAAAGAGTTACTGACGAGTTTCTTGCAATGTGTACAGCTTAAGCAAATAAAGATTGATTTGAGTTTGAGTTGAATTTTGTGCAATTATGTATATCTATCTATCTATTTAACCGCCAACTCTTATATAAAACGGGAACAAGCAATATACAGAAAGCAATCAAATTTTTCTTACACCGTTTTTACCATACAAGGCTCCTAATTTGGTGTGAAATCGCTTTTTGTAATGTACCGTATATTCTATTACAGAAAGACAGTTGGGATACGATTGCATTTCTTTTTTGGAGCCACTTCTTTCTATCAATGTTATAATCGGAAAGATGTAGCAATAAACATAGGGGTGACATCGAATTGTAAAGGTTTACATTCACTGAACTTTCCTCGCCACGATCACAATGCAAATTATTCCTCGGACCCCTGTCAAAAATATGTTACTTTTGGATTCGACACCCAAGTGAGCAACCTTTATCACACACACGTGTGAGGTTGGCAGCACACTTGTGACTCTACTGGTGTTGCAGGCACCCGATTCTCGTACATGTGATATTTATCGAAAATAAAAATTTATCAAATAAATAAAATAGAAAATAAAAACTCTCTTTTTATTTTATGTATGGTTTTATAAGATACTAGAGGCCGCCCGCGACTTCGTCCGCGTGGAAAAGTAACTTTTTACCCCCCTTTCAACACCTTACAACCCCCTTTTCGCAATAAAAAGTAGCCTATGTTCTTTCTCAGGGTCTAGATTATCTGTATACCAAATTTCATTTAAATCCGTTGAGTAGTTTTGGCGTGAAAGAGTAACAGACAGACAGACAGACAGAGTTACTTTCGCATTTATAATATTAGTATGGAAGTATGGATTCCGCCATGTTTTTCATTTCGAAAATCACGAGTATTGGGGGCCCGGTGTCTATGGGTGGCGGCAATCGCTTACTGTCCTCCTGTCTGCTCGTCTGCTACTCTCACATAAAAAAACATTAATTTCTGTTAATTTTATTTTGAAATGTTTGAAAATGGGTCATAGAGGCAGTAGAGCGACAATGCACTATTAGACTAGCGACACTTTACATCCTTCATCAAACAATACTTAATGAAGGCGGTTGATTGATATTTGAGGAAGCCCCAACATGACATAAGGACCTGAACCTTCCTGTCTTCGGATACCCTTAACGTTTGGACGCGTAATTTTATCAAAGCCTTTTGCCGATTTGGGACCGCTTTAACCTAAAGGGTCCTATTGTTAGTTGATAATACAGTTGGCGCTAGGGATGTGATCCTGTGATTTCTTAAAGGACATATCCCTCTGGCTTGGACATTGTACAATGATTGAACAAGCTGAGAAAAATCTAGTGATTTGAGAAAAATACCAAAAAAAACACTTAAGTTTATTTGGTAATGGTCACCGTGGGAGAACCACGCTTTGCCAAAAGTGGGGTGAATCGACTGGAGTGATACCAATGTCTCATAAAAGACCGGCGTGAAGCAGCGCCTGCGCTGTGCGAGTACTGGAGGCCCAGTCAGTGGGGACAGGGGCTAAAAGTTTGGTAGCGCACATGTGACTCCACTGGTGTTGCTGGTGTCTATGGGCAGGGGCAATCGCTTACCATCAGGTGTTCAGTCTTCTCGTCTGCCGTCTGGTGGCATGGCAAGTTTCATATAAAAAAAAACTCCAAAGAAAGGCCACTTATTTGACTTCCGACATTTTTCCCACCCCTAACGGGATCTTCAAACTATCCTCGCACGAATAGACTTATCCGCTCAATTTTCATTTACTTAGGCCACATCGATGAATACTCCCTCCAAACTCCGTAAAATTGCGCCTCCCAAATTAATGTAAAACATTTTCCGAATTGGATTATGTAAACTATGTGGAGACTCTAAATATTCAGAGGTCGTTTTTGCCACAGAGCAACGAAAGCTCAGAGGCGGCAGATGTCAACGGCTGGTGCAATTTTTGCTAATCTCTTATTCAGACCCATTTGGCTTTGCGGGTGTTTCTGTTATGTATGCGGAACGATTATCCCGCTCCGTTTTTATTTGAACTTTAGTTAAAGTAACCAGCAAAGTTTATTAGAGTGCAGTGGTGCAATATTTGCACACTGCGGTTTCTCTGACGTTAACGTCGTAGGGCGGAATAGCAATAATTACGACGAAATACACGTTTTAACGTCTAAATTTGTATTTTCCCCTGGTGTTTGGTTTCGCTTAAATGTTCATTTAAACGCTGAGCAAATATTTAAGTTTGTAACTGTAAACAAATATTTGACTAATTAAGTTATATACACGTGTAGTCATTTTCAGTGGCCAGTTTCACAGACATAACCAAAAGTGGCGTTATCTTAATCGGGGGTTTTAAAATTTACATCAGCATCAGCCTGTTACAGTCCACAGTCCACTGCTGGATTTAGGCCTGGCTACTCGCGTCCAACTCTTGCGCAGATCTGTTTTAAAACTTACAAATATAATGCAACACGTAAGTTTTTAAACTTGTTATAAACAGGAGTAAACGCGAGGATGTTTAACGTCGTAACGCCCAGACAGCAGACACAATGGAAAATCGATTGTTTTATGCCTTTTAAAAGGCTTATGGGCCTTACGACGTTAAATGTAAGTACATTATAGCACTTACTGTTTAACGTTTCGACTGCGTTATACTCGAGCGTTTTCCCCCGAGCGGTTAGATTATACTTAGAAGAAATATTGCTTAACTCGAGATATTATTAATAGATCTAAACGTGAGTATCATTATCAACCAAACCACATACGATTTCGATATTTCATAATAAACGTACCAATATTATTTCAAATTAATTCATTGCTGACTTAGGTGGATTGGATTGAATTGTGGCCTAATATCAAAGCTTTATGCTTCATTATTAACGGCAAATAAATCCTGGAATAAACCTCGTAATGTGCTTTTAACGTGAAATAGCAGAATATTGACACCGGTAGATGTCGTTGTGGTTAAATATTAACCGATTCATAATCATGGTTCCACAAACCGCATGATTTATTATTATGATGTCAAAAATCATATTAGTACACTTCACTATTTTATTTAACTACCTATGGATATTGTTCAATGCATAGATATACTCGTACATACATCATCTTACGTGTAATTCCTAGTTACGTCCAAAGCTGTCTCTTTGGAGCCCGCGGTACGGATGTGTTTTGATGTGATAGATGACAGATCAGCAAACGGATCACCTGATTGCCGCCGCCCATAGACTCCCACCAATGGAGTCACGGTGATTGGGCCTCCGATATCCTCACTCATTCGGCATTTTTCGATATTGCAAAATAGATTTATTTTTATGTCTATTTTATTATACATTTTCTGAAATTGTCATTGGTCTGCGGGTTTTTTTTTTTGTAATTTTATGCAAGGGCGATTTTTGCTATGAATTTCATCCCAAATCTTGTATCGCCTAAGCGAACCCCGAGATCTAAAACATCTTCAATTTGCTAAATAATTTTATATTGCTAACCTTGTTTATTTTGCTAATTTATTTCCTTATTTGCCATGTTAATCGCGTATGTAAACAAGCATAGCCCCTCCGATAAAAACATTAGTAGCATTTATAACGAAAGTGGAAAATATGGAAAGAACTTATCTCCAACGCCTCTCTGTTCATGTCAAGTGTTATAAAAAGACTTACGAAAGTCTCTGGATGTAAAATTTTATTTTTCTTGTTAAAATCGTCGTCGGGAAACAAGGAGCAAACCTTTTTTTACTTTATTCATAAGCGTTTCTACTTTCACAATTTGCTCTTCGTGTAACAGTCTTATTTTGAGCTGAGTGGTATCGCTAGAGAGACTTATGACAACTTAATTTACTCATTATTTGGATATTAGTTCAAGATCTTTTGAAAATAAGCAACAAAACAATCATATTAAATAGCTTTTATTTAACATAGAGCCTCACATAAATCCAAGAACAAAAGTCTAATATAGACCTGAAAAATTTACACGCTTGTTGGTTGTGGACTGGCCACTTATGCCGTATGCCTCACCCAATTGGGTGTCGTCATATAAAATTAAATTCCGACATAAAATATTTTATTGCAATAATTGTTTTATTTGATTTTGGTCCAAAATCATTACATATTGGCAGCCAGCAGGACGTCGTCCTAGAGGCAGGCCCAAAAAGAGATGGCGTGATGACTTGGACCACTTCTCCAACAATTGGCAAACCACCGCTGCAAACAGAGTGCATTTGGGGGAGACCTTTGCCCAGCAGTGGGACAACGTAGGCTAAAAAAAAAATTCTTTTATTTAGAGATCCTATAATGTCTTAAGTTTTTGATCGGTTAGGTTAATAAAACTACCTATTGTGACCTTTTGGTTTGGTGCCGAACGAGCAAAGCCAGCTTGCTGTATAAACTTGTTCCCTTAAAAATAACATAATTTAACTAGACAATTAGGGTGTTACTTTCTACTTAAAATGTGCCTTCAATGCCAAGCTATTATTTTAAAATCCCAAATCAAAACTGCACCATTTGTATATTCTACGTATCTATGGGTGTCTCAATCCCTCAAGCTTCAAGAATATATTCTCATTCACAATGAATCCAGTCGGTCGCTTTTGGCAACAATCGTCCAAAATTTATTGTTGTTTAGTAAGTACGAGTAAAGTGAGAGGTTAACCGTCCTCACTATAGTAGTTAAATTTATAAGTATCAGGTTTATCTCAAACTCCGTAACCCCAAACACTTGGGCTGCCGTAATCGAGATTATTCAAAACTGCGTTTGTCGTAAACATTGCCTTATTACAAACTTGCCAAATTAGGGTGGGAGTAGACTAGTAACTTTATGCATTAAATAAAGCTTAATACAACAACTAATGACATAAGGTTGACCGAAGATCTGGTGAAGGTCATGGGAATCAGAGCTATTACGTATGAAAATCCGCTAGATGGCGTACTGTAGAACTGAGGTCCACCTATGCGGGGATTGGTTATTTTTGTCATGAGATGTCAAAATGTCATTAAACAAACAATGACGTTGAAGTTGGATCTCGATGTATAGTATAGTTTCGAAATGTTTGGATGTTACTTTTTTGATTTGTTTTGCTCTTTGGACCTAGCTTCTCGTATTTCCTGTGAGCATTTTTCTTTATACATTTCATAGCATAATTTATACTTACCGGTTGCTTTAAATTGTTTCAGGTAAATTAAATAGTTGCAGATACTCTACTTTAAGATTTGGAAGTACTACAACGGGTATGTAAGTATTATAGGTGAAAATTTCATGAAATCAATGACATTATATTTTTTACAAGACCGCCAACTTCCAGCCTTGGGGCTAGACACTGAGAATTTCCGAAAAGAAAAACTCAGGTACAAATTTTTGGCCCGGCCCGGGGATCGAACGAGGCAGTCAGATTTTTATTCCATTCATTCATTCATCATTAGCAACCCACGCTCGTCCACTGCTGGACATAGGTCTCCCCCAATGCACGCCACTGCTCCCGATTTTCGGCCACTCTCATCCAGCTCACTCCAGCCAGCCTTCGAATGTCGTCATCCCATCTTGTAGCAGGGCGTCCAACACTACGTTTACCGAGTCGCGGTCTCCACTCAAGGACTTTATGGCTCCAACGGTTGTCAGTTCTGCGGCTAATGTGATACAGGCAGTTTTATTCCATGGAATCACGGAATATCATTGTGTTCGAGCCCTTAGAACAAAGTTCCCACAATTAGTTGAAAGCCGGATTTAGGTGCAGACTATTTTGCGCGGCTGCGATCAAGAATATAATTCCCCGGATTTACCTAATTAATGAACTTTTGGATCATCCGGCGGGTTACGATTTTTGGGGTCTTAAATGGGAGTTGTAATTTCTTGTGTTATTGTCCTGTTATGACATGGTTTTAGTAGGATTAGAGGGCAAGTTTGTTTCTAATGGCAAGGGTGAATTGCAAGACATTAGCATCCGTTTTCACTAATATTTCTTCTAACCATTCTGAGTAACTTTTGTCAGGTAACCTTTCGATTGTAGACGACGATAATTTTATAGACAACTGTAGAAACCTTGTGTTGAGGATGTTGAACCTTAATCACCACGCTTGTCTAATGCGCGGATTGGTGATCACAAACCCGAGCTATGTTCGAAAAATTCGGAACATACTTTTGCTCGACCCAGGAATCGAACACGGGACCTCGAGATCACAGACTGGTACTTACACCACTACATCAAACGGGGCTTGTCAATTTTTTATCTGCATCACTCGGAAACTAGGTAGGGCCTATTTCCGTAGACATTTTTATGTTACGACTTTTAAGTCAAACGAAGGCGAGTAAACACACCGCGGCGATAACCTATTCTATCAGTCAACAGATTATGTGATAGACAAATAATATTATATATCAGTGCAGTGTATCTAAGTCATTTGAAAAGGGCAGAATTAAAATAGTAGTCTGAGGATACGGTGGTCATAATGAAAGTGTCATTCTTTGACAGTCTTAGAAAAGATAAGCCAAGGCTAAATCTTATTCTCATTTGGAATATACCGTCTTTTCCCGTAACGTGACTAAAGGAATGTATGAGCGTTTTGTTTACAACTGTTTAGCATATAGATTGTTCCGGGTGCCTTGAATTCTAATATGGATAAATTACTGCCTGTATCAAATTTCTGACGGTCGATATGAGGGAAGGCTTGTGTACGCAGGACCATCTTGATAACTGAGACTATATACTTGGGGAGAATAGATGTATCACAGGATATTGTGTTCTTTATAGACTGGGTTAAGGCGGAACAATTCCGTTTCTTATATGTCAAAAGTATAATATTGACATGTCTCTCAAACCACAATATGGCGGAATTAACGGGTCGGAATCAATCGCAGGGATTGTGTGGCTAAAAACTGTGCCGTGAAAATGATGTTGACAACTTGACAACCATAGTTGACCACTTGACAACTAGTGTATTTTAGAAATTCTTGCAAAATTACTTCTCACCGCACCTCAATAATATAACAATGTTTATGGATGAAAGAATGATGATTATATTTTTTAAGGTTCGGCAACGCGTATGGAAGTCCTCTGGAGTTGGAGGCGCTTATGTACTTTCCACAAAAGGCGCACGGTTGTTAGTTGTACAAATGAATTACGTGCGCACATCCAAACATCAGTTGAATATCAATTTAGGAAATTTGACAGGTTGTGGTAATCTGATGTGTGGCTGTCGGTAAAAAGATATTAAAATACATCGAAGTCTCCAAGGTACCACTTAATAGAAACTACCACAGCTTAAGAGATAGGTCCAAGAGTTGTCACGCAAAATTATACAAGCTTGTGATCTAATCTTTTTATCGTCTTCCTCATATCAAATATGAGTATATCAAAACTCTAGTTTACGTTCAGAGCGGTTGGAAAACTACTAGGCGACCTTAACTGCTCTTTCATAACTCTATTGGGAACTTGGAAAGTCCCTGCGCCGCGCTGGGACAGTAAAGTATGAAAAAATAGTTGACAAAAATTTTGCGAACTAGTTTTCCGCTCACACCTTTGCCTCTGTGGACTAAATTATGATTAAGTTAAATACGGTCATTAAAAAAATAATTTTAGTTTAACAGTTCCATCTTAATTGGCTTAAAAAAATCTTTGAAGGTAGAAGTGAGGATTTAGATCAGGGTTTCTTAAAGTGGAGTCCACGGAGCAGCAGCTCATAAGTCCACAATTTAACGTACAAAGTGAGGTCAAACAAGAGCATCCTTCTGACTAATTTAGTTTTGTTTTACCTAATTAAGTATTGGTGCCTAAGTGCAAGTAAACTCCCAATAAAAGCTTTTTGTGCAATAAAACTGATTACTACATAAAAGGTTTTTTTTCCTAAAATATTCTTTGACAGGGGTCCGTAGAGGTTTTTGAATTCAGTTAGTGGTCCGTGACTGAATAAAGTTTAAGAAACCCTGATTACATACGTACAATACGTACATTTTCAAAGCGTTACGCTATTATAAATGATTAATTATAACTTTTTCTAATTCTATTGTCCTAATGGCAGAAGGCCAGTTGGCCGTCCGAGATATCGCTGGAAGGATGAGGTCGGAAAAGATTTGCGCGGGCTCTCGGCAGATGACTGGCAGGAGGTGGCGCAGGATCGACCAAGATAGAGGCTCTTATTATCGGAGGCCAAGACCAGCGGTCTTGGCCTCCGATTGGCGGGGTCGCAGCGCCAACCTAGTTAGTTAGTTAATTAATTATTATTTATGATAAAGACACACAAAGTACGAACGTTCCAATTACCCACCGAAATTAAAGTAAACGTCCCATACATTAACCTAAAACGGGGTAAATCGAAATTAATTAAACCGACTAGGAAAATACTTACGGAAAAGTGTTAACGATCGCGGAGGTATGGCATTCCGGGCTGGTGTTACCACATTAAGAAACAATTACCACTAAAATTAACTCCTTTACTAAAACTTTACTTACCTAAAATTAACAAAAAAAATTAAAAAATAAATTTATGAACTCAAATAAAAAAAAATTAAAATACATCATATTTTTTTTTTAACTAAAATAAATTAATTAGCATAATTTTGTAATATTTTGTGCAATAAAGAGTATCTAGATAGACTCTATCCGAGATAGATACCAAGGATAGATACATATCTATCCTCGGTGTTGTGGCGGTATTGCTTACAATCAGTTGATTCTCCTCTGCGTTGGGCCCCCAAATATTAAAAATTCCTCTGCCGTGGGCCCCCAAATATTAAAAAATATATAAAATACATCAACAATTATGTATTGTAATCTTCAAAATTTACTTTCCTATGTCCAGCTGTGGACATTTATTAGCTAAAATCATGCTGATTATGTATGTAGCCAGAATTTTTGTTTAGTTCTAGGACTCTAAACTCAAAACGCTTTGGTGTTACGACTCTAAAAATTCTCCCCAAATCTGGGGTTAAAAGTTAGTTGGTAATACTGTCCCGGCCGCGGGTCATAAAATACCCTTTACCTCGCAAGTGTTGAAAGTAAATATAGGCGAAAAGAAATTCGCTCCACGCTATCCGCAAATCTATCCCATATTTCGCGCAAATATCGTGTACAGTCGCGATTTGAAAGTATCGCGAAACATTCCACGTAGAAAAGAGTGAGGAATGTGTTTTGTTTATTGCAATAGGCTGTTTTGGTAAGTGAATGTTGCAATTTGGAATGCATTGAAAGTGCTGCATGCGATTATGGCAGCCCAAGGCAAAGTGAGAAACGACTGCGGTCAAAACTGGGTAGCATTCCTATTTTGGATTGGTAGAAAGGTGTAGCTTTATTTATTGCAACCAAAGTTTAACAGTATCGATTTCGATTTTATCAGGTATGCCTTTTTTGTTCAATGAACATACAAATAGCAAGGATAAATACATTAAGCCCATCTTGATCAATCTTGGGTCGAAGTATACCAAATCGGCAAACCAAATGCTAAGCTTACCTCTTGGCTAGTTTCCCTACCTTTGGAGTGATTAGCTGGTCCTTTTAAAGTCTTGGAAACTATAATAATTACCTAATTCCCCATTCATCGTCATGTCGCACTCTTAGAATGACTTTTTATGTGAGAGGGGACAGGCGAGCAGGCGGATCACGTGATGGTAGCTTGCACTCTTAGAATGACTTTTTATGTGAGAGGTGGCAGGCGAGCAGAGACGAGTCAACTGATGGTAAGCTTTTGTGGTCACAATTGCTCTGCCAAACTTTAACCCCCATTCCCCCCAATTCTCTGTCAATTAAATCTGTTTATTTCCCTCCTGATTCGCAGTACATTCGGCAGAATTATTCCATAAGAATGAATACTTAACATTGGTTCCTCTAATTCCAAGAATCCACCAGTTTCGGATTCCTCTTGATAATGAGTGGCAATGCGAAACACGGCCGAAACAATGCACCATGAAGAGCTGACCGAATATTCGTGCCTTTCCTCACAATGAGCTGTAAACACGTTTATTGCAGCCTAGGGCTCTGTAAAATAGTGATGTCGAACAATCGATACTTTGACAATCGATAAATAAATTCGTATAACATCGACTGGCCGGATCGCGCATTTGGTAGTGACCTTGCCACATATCTCAAAGGTCCACCCTGAACTAGCATTCGCACTTAAATATGCCAAAATTGGTTCGATCCCTACCCTGGACTAGCATTCGGGTGATGAACACTTTAGTATTATTGTATTTGTGTTTCCTCTGTTGTCTGATTATATGTATGCTTAAGCTACTTAGTACGGAGTCAGGTCATTAAGCACATTTTTCAAAAATAAACTTGACGCAGTATTCGAAGGAAAGATAAGGGTGCAATAGACTAGTTGTATCAGTAATATGTAACACACTATAGTTCATCCATACTAATATTATAAATGCGAAAGTAACTGTCTGCCTTTCTGTCTGTTACTCTTTCACGCCAAAACTACTCAACGGATTTAAATGAAATTTAGTATACAGATAATCTAGACCCTGAGAAAGAGCATAGGCTACTTTTTATTGCGAAAAGGGGGTTGTAAGGGGTTGAAAGGGGGGTAAAAAGGTACTTTTCCACGCGGACGAAGTCGCGGGCGGCCGCTAGTTGACTATAAAATAAAATATCAAACGATTATTCGTTTCAAGTAGGCACTATGGTGGTACGATATGAAACAAATTTTGGATCAAGACTGATAAAATGCCGTATATAACGATTTTTTTATTTTAATTAAAGTGCTTCGTTGACATAATATTATCGACGGGCTATCGACACTATTGGTATCAAGTAGCTTATTGTTACAGCACTACTGTATATGGCATAGTGTATTTCTTTCCGTTCGGAATATGTATGAAAAAGTTCATGATGTCGTAAAAGAAACCGCCTTTGAGGTTCCATTTCGAGGTTGCAAATGTTGGTTTGTCGTTCATTCCGTCGTTCCTTCGTTCACTCGTGTTTCTATAGCTAGGGTCGCGGTTATGGGGTAATGAACGGGGTTTAGCAGATTCCATTTTTTTGTTGTAAAGCCGTTTTCTGGGCGGTTATGCTAATTTTAAATTGCAAGTGCTTGGACGGCTGTTTAAGAACGTTTAATAAAAAAAACTTGGAGATTAACCATAGAGTAAGGTAGATTGAGATTCACTGATCAGAGAGGGTCGATTCCGTCCGTCTTTCAAAAAATCAGATGCATCAGAAACAAGTAGAAGACAATAGGGAAATTCTCATTGATGTGATCTAGTCTAGAAGTGTTTCTTAATTGTTACAAAAAAAGATACGCTAAGCTCCTCGCTCCTATATTTCTCTATTGTGATTTAAATTTTCCATCGACGCCTCAAAATTACGTGTTACATATTGTGTCCAACTCCTTCAATATCAATAGAAACACTTGAATAAAGTCCCTCATCATCATCATCATTTCAGCCAATAGACGTCCACTGCTGGACATAGGCCTCCCCCAAAGTTCTCCACACAGATCGGTCCTGTGCCACTCGCATCCAATGGACTCCCGCGACCTTCACCAGATCGCCGCTTACAATGGGCCGCTTAAGAAGGCTCAAGGTCACTCAGAGGGCAATGGAGAGGGCTATGCTCGGAATCTCCTTGCGTGATCGTGTCAGAATAAAGTCCCTATCCGAAGCAAAAAAGGAAAAACACGGTGTTTTTAAATGTTTAATTTGAAAAATTCCGTTTTCTGTCAAACATGCCTAATTCGACTTCATGTGCCGACCGTGACCTATAATTTACACAAACATCATTCCAAATAGTAAAACTACCCAAGCAAAGGGTTAGAACAAACTTAATTTAACTGAAAGCTAAAAAATCCAATCCCGTAGCTTTGTGAAGAATACAAACAGGAGCTCCGCCCTGACTTTGAAATTTTATAAAATATTAATTCCCTTTTGTAAAGGGTACACAGAAGATCAAATAACGAACAGAAATGCCCTTTGCAGAAAGCCTTTGATTTAAAAATTAAGGAGAGCATCTCAGCAGAAACATCCAAGCGAAATATTTTACGGATACTTTTAGGAAATCAAATACGAGTTAGGTTCGGTTTTCAACAGAATAACTCTCAGCTCAGCGGAGTGATTTGGTGTACCGAAGGCCCAATAGAGGGGAAAAGGGGGTTAAAAGGTTGGCAGCGCACTTGTGAGTTCGCTGGTGTTGCGGGTGTCTAAGGGCGGCGGCAGTCGCTTACCATCAGGTCATCCGTCTGCTAGTCTGCTTCCTATCACATAGTCTTTAATTTCTATTCATCATCATCATCATCAGCCTGTTGCAGTCCACTGCTGGACATAGGCCTCTCCAAATGCTCGCCACTTTGACCGATCTTCGGCTACTCGCATCCAGCTCCAGCCAGCCCTCTTGCACAGATCGTCACTCCATCTGGCCTGAGGTCGTCCTACACTACGTAATTAATTTCTATTGGACGTTCACAATTCCATACAGACTTATTTTATCGATCTAGCTCAGATTGGATCAAAATGTGTCTTCCAAACGGGAGGTTGTAGATTTGAATCCGAGCATCTGCCTTTAGATTTTTTAAATCTGTATGCGATTATCTACCATAGCTTAGCATTCCTCGTCACCTTTTGTCAAGCAATACCTCCACGTGAACTAATTTAACTCATCACTCCATCTAGATCCTGGATACCGAAATGGTGTGAGGCTCTGCAGCCATCAATTCCGTTGTCAAATTACACTCGGCGTTAGAATGCAAATTCGGCCATAAAGAAACCTGGCATATCGCGAGTTGGCTCGTTCGCTCACCACAAGCACAAAGAAATGGATGACAGTAAGTTATCTTCACACACGCTTCAAAATGTTTTCTACAATATCAACCAACCGATTCGGGTACGGGAGCCAATCTTAACGATCACAGAAGTAGACTATATTATAGTGCTGTGTGTTATTAAATACAAGTGCACTCTTTTTTTCTTTTTTTATCGGAGGAACACTCTAGTGGCACGGTAGAAAAAAGATCACGCGCAGGACCAACGCCTTATCGTCCTTTCTGAGCCACGGGGTAGAAGACCACCAACTTCTAGACTTTGAGCTGGTACTGAGAACCTCTTAACAGAAAAACTCAGGTATAAATTTTGGCCCGGGTATCGATCTCCAAGCGCAGCCATCACTTTGAAGTGCGACTGGCATCCGTTGCTGGTAGGAAGGAGTATCTCTCATGTCTTGTATTGATATGCTTCTCTGCTAAAAAATGCTCTTCGTGTCTAAAGATACCAAAGTAATAGTTTCAATAACTGTGGAGTAGGTATATTGTTTATTATTATTATAGACGGGAATTAACGCGACGTAATTTTTTAAGCACATAATTATGTACTTACTGCTTGACGTTTCGGCTGCGTTACAACAGCCGTGGTCACAAGCGAACTGGCGGTGCGCGGCGACGTCTGCTGGGGCCCGGCGGTGGATCTTCCGATACCCTCACAGTTTCACTTATAAAAACGGCCAGAGTTACACGACGCATTCGAGCTCTTATCTATGAGCACAGAGACATTTTTACGGAAGACGAGTACAATTTTCTGTACAAACCAAAAATCGTGCAAACCGCCCAAACTTTACGGACTGCCTAAGGTACATAAAAGCAAACATACCTCTACGGCCTATCGTTAGTCAGATTGACTCCCCGACATATGACTTGGCGAAGCATGTTGCTGGAGTGTTGCAGACCTTAGTTGGGAAAACACCGTCTTTCGTAAAAGACTCGTACCATTTCAGGGATATCGTAAGGAGTATACGTTTGGAACCAGGAGACATAATGGTGAGTTTCGACGTGGAGTCGCTTTTTACGAATGTCCCACTGAAGGATTGCCTGGAAGTGATCAAGGGTAAGCTTTGTGATGAGGAGTTACCGAAGGAATATATTGTTCTGACTGAAAATTGTTTGGACGGAAACTACCTTCTATTCAGAGAACAGTTTTACCTCCAGATCGACGGAGTTGCAATGGGTAGCCCTCTGGCACCGGTCATTGCAAATATCTGGATGGAACATTTTGAAAACACAGCATTAGCCACTGGACCTCAAACTGTGAAACTCTGGAAAAGGTATGTGGACGACATTTTTTGTATTATTAAAGGTGGCCAGCAGGAAGTCGAACAATATTTGGTACACCTGAATTCGATCCACCCGAAGATAAAGTTTACCTACGAAATGGAAAGGGACCGATCATTGGCTTTCCTGGATGTGCAGATTAGAGTAAAGGATGACGGTACATTATCACATGGAGTTTACCGAAAACCCACGCACACGGACCGATACCTACACGCCTCTTCGCATCACCATCCTCGGCATCTGCAAGCGGTTGTATCTTCATTGACCAATAGAGCTCATAACCTCTGCGACCCTGAACATCTTCAGTCTGAGCTTAGTCATGTTCAGGAGGTACTCAAGCAAAACGGATACAATATGCCGCGGATGTTGAAAAGGCAGAAGAAAAAGGAAAGATATCCTGAGGTTAACCGCCAGGCAGCATTTTTACCTTACATCAAAGGCATAACGGACAAAATTGGAACAGTACTCAAGAATTTCTCCATTAAGACTGTATATTCTCCGTTATGTCGAATATCTAAACAGTTGCGGTCACCAAAGGATATAATACCGTTCCAGACTCCAGGTGTTTATAAAATCGATTGCAGCTGCGGTAGTTCTTACATCGGACAAACTAAGCGATCAATCGCCGAACGTGTCAAGGAACATATCGCAGCAATTAAAAATCGACAGGCGAATAAATCAGCGGTAGCGGAACATCTTCTGGAAATGGGAGTTAATCATTGGATGGAGCTACATGACCCAAAAATCCTCTCCACTGATCGGCACTATCACACGAGGATGGTACGTGAAGCGATTGAAATCAAGAAATATAAAAATTTCAATCGGGATGACGGATTCAAAATTTCACCTACATGGAATCCAGTGATTAACAAATGCAAACCCCGTACTAGGCCGTTGGAAACGCGAATAAACACTGATACTGTGAGCGTGGTGTGTCGGAGTGGCTTCACTGACATTGTATCCAGTGGTGATTTTATAAGTGAAACTGTGAGGGTATCGGAAGATCCACCGCCGGGCCCCAGCAGACGTCGCCGCGCACCGCCAGTTCGCTTGTGACCACGGCTGTTGTAACGCAGCCGAAACGTCAAGCAGTAAGTACATAATTATGTGCTTAAAAAATTACGTCGCGTTAATTCCCGTCTATAATAATAATAGTTATAATGCAACGCGAAAATTTAGGTATATTGTTTACCACATGAGCGATTGCGCCTACATGGTACACGCAATTATTGATCGTGTTTTTTCCAAATTTTACACCTTTTTACTTTACTGTACTATGCTATACTATGTCACACCATAGGAATTTAAACGACAATGCACAGTAAACATACTATAAGAGGTCGTTACTCTGAGGAAATACTAATAAACGTTATGCCTTGGCAGAATGTTCGGATACACGCATTATGAAACTCTTATATAGGGTTGCCACTGTTTTGCCAAGCAAGTTTAAAAACCTGGATAATAGATATCTTACACGACATACTAGTGTAAGGTCTAAGGTTTCTTAGAGAAATTTACCTTTGCCTACGACTAGATCGATTTATGGAATAAATTGGCCAATTATTGTTTTTAATTCTTCCCGGTTCGATATCCGGGCAACAAATTCAAGAAAGATAAAAAAAATGAATAAAGCTTTATTTATCTTTAAAAATAAAGCAATGTTCCTTTCAGTAAAATGTGCTAACTCAAGAATTTAAGATAGTTTCTCTCCAGAGCCCAATGTTTTTTTTACACTATCAAATACACATGGCAAAACGCTAAGATTTTAAAGATACCAAATAATAATGTGTGTCGAAATCGATGAAGTCCTTTTAGAAGTTATGATGGCATATAAAGAAAACTTGGATGAAAATATACACGAAGCCGTATTACATTCTAATCTTTTTGTACTTCGCACAAAGAAATAAAAAGAAACACTATTACAATATGTTCATAATAGGTTTTATTTGATGGTTTGCAACCCTACCCCTTCATTCAGTGTGACAACGAGTGTGATACCAAACATGAGGTATTTTTCATTACATTTGCTGATTTATGAACCAATTTAGATGTTCTTTTCGTAAGGGGGGGACTTAAGTGAGGTAATAAGATGTCTCTTACAGCCGACACAATCGGACACATTTACACATAATAATTCAGGGAAATGCGGATGCCATATTTCATCCACCCCAAACTCTTCCGTTTTGTGTATTTTCATTTGAATCGAGTTTAAGCTAGGTATTTTCTTGACGTAATTTTTCAAGCGTATCATAGTTTTTAGATTCTCAGGTAGTGATAGTAATTGTAGCTCAGCTCCAAAATTAAATCAAGTTTAAATCACTTAGCAATCACGGTATTATTACATCAAAATACTACGCAAGATAACTTCCTTGACTGTTGTATTCCAATTATGCTATGATTTATTTCGGCGAGCTATACTGTTCGACCTAAAATGCAAATTGGCCGGAACGCTACCGTGCCCCGTGTAAACGCGTTTTTGAAACGATTCGCGGGTATTGCAGCTTTATCTAAATAGGGCAACGCACAATGAAAATGTTTTGTAACGGTAGAGCAAGCTCTTCCAATACATATGATTATAGCGTCCTGGATTCTGTGAGAGTACGGAACCTTGGTATAATATTTTTCTACTTTAACCATCGATATTTATAATCTCTAGGCTGAGTGGAAGCCGCGTACTGGAAGTGGCAGCCGTGGCAGCTCCGTGGCAGTCCATCTTGTGATGGACCGACGATCTACGGGAATTGCTTGGATGCGGGTGGCACAGGACCGATCTGTGTGGAGAACATTGGGGGATGTCTATGTCCAGCAGTGGACGTCTATTGGCTGAAATTGACTTGTGACTCCACTGGTGTTGCAGGTGTCCATGGGCGGCGGCAATCGCTTACCATCAGGTGATCCGCCTGTTCGTCTGCTACCTATCACAAAAAAAAATTATAATCAAGCACCATTGCGCCATAGAGACAGTCGAACAAGAAGACGTCAACTCGTTTCACATCTTTATGAAAATGGGATGGATAAAATAAAATGTAGGTAAGACTTCTCTGCAGTGGAACGCGGTAAGCTCTTAATTGTAATAATTAAGAGATAGTTGACCTATGTAGCCGAAACTTTTAGATAAATGAGCAGAAGTACAAAGTCAAACTTCGCGTTGGTGTATTTGCGGGCTTAAAACAACCTAAAAGTTTGGACTTAGGGTTACCTTGGAGGATAGTGTTAAGTGATGTGACTGGAAATACTAACTCGAGTTAAGTCGATTTTTAGAGATGTTTCCGCCCAAAAGTGCGAAGTTTTGGTGTTCGATTCATGGTTGACCATAGCGACAAAACTACACTAGTTATCTTCGTCTAATTTTAGTGTAAGCACTGCTATAATTAGGGTCCTAACTAGTGTTGCGGCCGGGAAACATTCCGAATCATTCGCTTGGAAAACTTCCGAATAGATCTGAATTATTCCGAATTAATCGGAATAATTCGATTAAGGAAAAAATCGGGATTATCATAACAAAAGCGCGTGTCTGGTACTCTCGCGAGCCTTCATGAACGATGAATCATCAATCAATTCATGAATGATGAAGAGGTTCAACCCATGACCATCCCAGCCATACCCCCGCCTACATGGCGAGTCAGGCAGGCTGTTCTTTCCTTGCGGCTTGGATGAGAGAGAAAAAAAAATACTCTAAGACACATTAGGTCCAACTCATTGGTGACGATTATTCTGCAAGCGAGTATCAACTATGGATGGATGGAATTGTATGGATTTCACAGAAAAACATGCCAAGGACAGAGAACAGTGTGATAAATAAAAGAAAATGCTATAAACATTTTACAATTTCAGTCTAGTTTTCTAGATACAAGAACTGCATAAGTAACTTTGTAAACCCATACATTTACCCCCAGATACAAAGTTACATTTGCAGTTAAGGTACCGAAAAGAAAAAAAATAAGAATATCTACATTTATAAAAGAAACCTTACTACAAATGTGATAAATAAAAGAAAATGCTATAAACATTTTTCAATTTCAGTCTAGTTTTCTAGATACGTTAACTGCATAAGTAACTTTGTAAACCTATACATATGCCCCCAGATACAAAGTTACATTTGCAGTTAAGGTACTGAAAAGAAAAAAAAATAAGAATATCTACATATATAAAAGAAGGATCCCCTTTCTTTTATATATGTAGATTTCTCTCTCTCTTTCTGTTTTATTTTCATTGTCAGGCTCTTTAATTGCAATATGAATGAATTATCTACTTTTATAATAATAGATTATCATTTTTAAAACTCCTCTGCGAATCGGTAATTTCACTAACAAATTATGAAAACCTGACTGTCTAACCAGTAACCCGAACACAGGAGAAATCTTCATAAAATATTAGTAATGATCAGTTCACTTCGATACCTTCATCAAAAATCCACAGAACTATTCAGCTCCTACTGCGAATTGTTCGATCGAATTATTATCGAAACATTCCCTGCGGGGGATGAGAGGGGGAATCTTTGCGGGTGAAAACTTCTCCAGGGAGGGCCACCCGCCCCGCACCTCACGCAGCTCGCACGAACAACAGCACAGCGCGTGGTGCACGCACGGAACACCAATAGATGGCGCTAAGAATAAGCAATCAAGCAAGTAGTTCGGTATAGTTTCCGAATTCCGATAGATGTCACTATGTATTTTTGCATCGCGCATGCGTTTGTGCTCCCGGATTTCTATAAGAAACGCTAGCTGCTACAAGTAAGATTTTGGACAAATTTACTTTTCAATCTATATCATGTAAACATCACCTAACATTTACTTCGATAATTTGAAAAAATCTGTCTGAAAGAAGTATTCTGCGAACTATTCCGTAATTATTCGGATTAATTCAGAAGTTTTGCAACTGTAGTCCTAACTAAAGAATTCAATATGAATAAAATGTCTGACTGTTTGTCTAATCTAAAACAAGTAAGTCGTCATACTCGACTAAAGAAAAATAAATGTAGTCGGGACCCATTCTAGAATCAGAGGCATACATACAGAATACATACATCCACCCTTCTTTCGGCAGACGGGTAAGACAACAAGTCAATATTGTTTTAGTCTTTCATCGGTACTAACCAGACTAGTAAGTCTTGGTAAACCAATATGTTTGTCAGAACAACTAACACGCAAAGAATCTTCAGCTACGTGGTCATTACGGCTTCAAAATGTCGGAATTTTAAAAACAAGTTACACTGATAAGAAGCAACACATTAAATCAGCCTCGATGGCGCTGTGGCTAAGGTGTTCGCCCGAAGCGCAATATGTCCCGGGTTCGATCCGGTCAAGTAAATTTAGGAAACTACATTTTTCTAAATTTTCCTGGCTCTGAGTGTTCTAGGTTGACGGCCCCAGTTAATTATTGTCACCTGGTACTCATAGTACAGGGGTTGCCCTTGTTTGAGACCAGGTTGATTGGTGTGATTATCTGGCGCATTTAAATAGGCTTGAGAATTTAAACTCAGGGAAACTCGAGTCATGTGACTCATGTGCATCCTGAGTTGGCGCATCACTACTAGTGTTTAAGGGTTTAACGAAGTGTGCAGCAACTTACCCGAAATGCAGCTAAGTAGTATGTTTCCACCTGCCGTTTTATCTGACTTATCACTTACGTAGAGCAGTTTACACTGCACCACCCGTGCCACAGTGGCGTGGCGACTATCGTATGTGGAAAATTTAGTTAGATAGCGTTCTGTAAGACTTAGATCCGTCAGGCTTGTTTCCAAGGTTAGAGATTGGAAGTTTTTTTGTATAAAATGGAGAAATAGCGGTAAAAAAAACTATATACAAGAATTTAGTTTGATATTTTTTGTCATCAGTCAATTAAAGTTAGATCTAAATTTGATACGTAACTTGATTTTAAAAGTATTACATTTACTAAATAATTATATACAATTAGATAAATTCATGCAATTTTGAGCAACTTTTCTTTTGAAACCATTTTCATAAACGCATTATTTAATATAGCTATCGAACAAAGGTCTCCCGTGATGAACACAAACTAGCACGCTGTGACGTCACAGCGTGGCAGGGCCGTTGTATGAGGTTTATTTTATGTGATCTTTGAATGGTGATATCTCGGAGAATATTCATGCTAACAGAGTAATCTTTTGCCGATGTTTCTACTTTGGAGAGCTTCTTTGATTACTAATCAGAAAAAAAAATTGGAAACAGGCCTCTATAATTTTGTCGTGATATTTGAAATGTCCCCGAGGCAGACCGAGGCGACGATATGGCGTGATGAGCTCGACGCTTTTCTGAAAGACTGGTCTACCGCAGCCCAAGATTGGACTAGATGGAAAAAGGGCAGGGAGGCCTTTGCCCTGCAGTGGAACATTACAAGCTCATAATAATAATAATATGAAAATGGAAATTTAAGTTCTGGCAGGCCTGTCACACTCCGCGTGTAGGTATCGAACTTGCAAGTACCTAATCAGTAGAAATCACGATCAAACGGCGATGGAATTTCCACTTTATGTTATGGTAGCCTGAGTCTTTATTTTCTATAAACGGATTTTAGGAGTGGGCTTTCTGTACTTGTACTATTAAGTATTCTGTGGTTCTGGTCCGAATCCGAGCCTATGGATTTTTCAGATCTACCTGCATAGCGGACTCAAGAGTTCGCTTGTGACCACGGCCGTTGTAACGCGGTCGAAACGTCAAGCAGTAATTATAATGAATCATTTAAATATTCTCGCTTTTAGTCCCGTTTATATCAAGGAACAGAATCCATATTGACAATGTTTTGCGAAACGTTATAGTTGTTGTACCGTAACATGATGTCCGAAATAAAATATGAAAAGCGCTACGAACAACGCGTGTAACTGTGTATTGTGATGTGACCAACAATCGGAACGATGTAAAAATTGGTGTCGTGTTTTGTCCGAATGTTGGACGGAGCGACAGATTGGCGACGCGTGTGATTTTCAAAATGAATGCGACGTATTTGTTTGTGCTTGTTTTCGTTGTAGCAGCCGTTGAATGATCATTTTAAAATGAAGGTTTTTAGAATAACAAGTGTTTTGTTTTTGGCGTAAAAAGTCCTGCGCTGGATCTCGACAGCCTTACTTTCTTATTTTCTTCTTGGCGGTTTTCCCCCTTGTTCCTCTTCATCAGCAACCCACACTCGTCCACTGCTGGACATAGGTCTCCCCTAATGCGCACCATCGCTCCCGATTTTCGGCCACTCTCATCCAGCCCACACCAGCCAGCCTTCGAATATCATCATCCCATCTTGTCGCAGGGCGTCCAACACTACGCTTATCGAGTCGCGGTCTCCACTCAAGGACTTTACGGCTCCAACGGTTGTCAGTTCTGCGGCTAATGTGACCAGCCCACTGCCACTTCAACTTGCTAATTCGGTGGGCTATGTCGGTGACTCTGGTTCTCTGTTCCTCTTACAGTGGCACTTTTGCAGGGGCGGCAAAAACGCTCTGCAACCGTCCGATTCTAAATTTGAACGAATGTCATGATAGTCTAATAACTCCTACGTTTGAGAACCCCTGACCAACTCTTAAATACCCTATTAACCTGTATTAAGACCAATTGCAATGAGTGAGAGTCTAAATTGATCCAGGCAGCACGAGACTTGTCTCATGAATGGATCTAGTGAATGAGTTAATGAATGAAGCATGTGGCTTTAAATTACATTAATGGACGAAGTCATGGCGACCTATTTTTTAATTTAAATTACGAATTAGTGTTCAACTGTCGTTTCACAACTATACTAATATAAAAATAATTTAATAAAATAATTATAAAAAAATATAAGTTTAACAAAACGACATCTGGGGGCACGGTAGTGCCCCCGCCAAGTCGAGCATAAAAACGCCATTTCTAATTTACGTATCTAATTAACTACATTTCTGATGTTCTTACCAACAAGTGATCCGTATGCGTGATTGTCGTCTCTAGTGTGAAAAAAACTTAAGCCTGATTGAGCAGAGTTTTTATGCAATTCTATTCGTGGATGTCACTCTGCTCCGCCCCGCTCTACCTCAGTGGAAACGCACCCTTATATCCATATTAATTACCCCATTTGACTAATATGTATTTATCCTAGAATAATCTTATTAAGGCTGCGTTTCTACTGAAGTGGAGCGGAGTGGAATCCGACAATAGACTTATTCAAAAACTTCGCTACTCTACAAGCAAGCTTCTTCTGTTGATTTCACTCCTCTCCACTTCAATGGAAACTTAGCCTAAGATATTTCGTAGTGATAATGTAATTCTCAAATCCAGTGTTAGAACCTAGGATATACATGGCTCGAATGACTTGAGCTGCCAAGACGAGCTTATACCAAATTTATGCTAACTATATGCCGTTGCGCAGCCAAAATCGGTTAGGTTAGTCAATTGAAACTGATTCTGAACGCCCGACAGTTCGTATGTATCATGCACTATAAATGAGGAAATCAGTGCAAAATGGTGTAACCCACATTTTTTGTTGATACGGTTTTGTTGATGTAAAATACATTTGTTACATGAACTTTGAATTCAATTGTGGCCTAAGTCACATTTTGCTATCTATCAACAGATGGCACAGCACACTTTGCTTTTGTTCAAATTGAATTCCAAAAACATTTAATAGAATTTTATATTCCTCATTATCGCCTAATGAAGTAGTCTAGGGTTACACCACTTTTGCGCTGATAGCCTCAAATGTTGTGTTCGAGCTGTCACTTTCAAACAAGAGACGCAAGCACAGCCCGTGCGAAAGGAGAAATGAATAAAGATTCTGAAGGTTTAGATAAAATGAAACGGAGTTTTCAATTTCGTTTCATTTTAACTAAGCCCTTTGAACAGAAGGATGATTACTATTGGGCCATAGACGTATCCTATAGATGGTGAAGGCCCATTTCGAGATAGAGGTATGACTCAAAGATTCGAAGATCAGAAAGGTTAATCCAAAGATTCTTTATCTGATTTAAACCTGCGACCTACCGATATGTACTGAATCTTCATTTTAAAACTTTTTCAATAATGACGCGTTAAACAAGTACAAAATCCTAGAAATCTAATCCGGTTTTAGACAAGTTTCAACAATTTAGAAATCCCACCCAACAAATCATTTTAGTACTTTCCCATTGGTCCTTAACAACAATGTCCAATGCCTTCAGGCACTTTCAAACTCTAACAATCGACCTAACAGCCCTTCCGATAAGATTAGCAAGATGTAAATTATCTGAAGTTTAAATGATTCCGAAACGGCCTTTACTGACACAAAGCTTCGAATACGTGATTCTGTATATTGTGCTGTAGTTATTTACAGAAATTGGTTAGAAATATTATCGGAATGGTCAAATGTATTGTCGTTAATCATTAGAATTGCTATAATAATGATATTATGGAGATAAATTGCTAGAATGGATTAATTGGCAGAAACAGCTTTTGAAATTTTGAATGAACCAAAAAAAAGTAAGTATAAGTAAAAAATAATGGATAAAAATAAATAGTGATAGATAATAAATTAAAGTATTTGTAACAAGCACGAGGCACAGTCAAAATGACCTCACTTCGTCTGATGTTAAGCGGCCGTGAGGTCCAAGTATGAAATTGACAAACCGAACAGAACAAACAAAGTATCTATTGAGTCTGTCATCCTCACCCTAAAGGCCGAGAATATTAGTTGTTCCTTTAAACAAAACCGTTATTTTCCTTAATTTTGTTTCCCTCAATTGTTTAGCTGGTTTTAAGTAGCCTGTCAAAGCAATTTCTCCCCACTACATTGTCAGTAAGTAGACTTAATCCTATAAAATTACCCCTGTTCTTTTCTTTATTACGAATCACTGTTTTTTCATCTTGTCAATTAGGAGAATCTCAAATTGTAGCCACAATGAAACAGACAAAAACAGTGAGGTAAAAGTAACTCTTTACTCCCTTTTGAATTGCTTACAGTTTCGTATCTGGGTGACAGGTGAGCTACGTTTTCACAAATTACCTAAACTTGATGTTTCCTTCTTCTACAAAAATGCACATTTACATTTTTGACATAAAATGCGTGTTAACAAGCAAACAATGTTACCAACATAGCTAGGATAAATGATTTGATTGATTGATTGATGCAAAGTAAAGTGACTTTAGTCAAACCCTTCCTTCTCACTTTCTTCTTGCTATTTGTGGACTCTTAGATGGCATGAGGACTGAAATATGACCGTTAGAATATTTTCAGCTAACCATTCCTCTTTGCAGTAGCATCAAGGCAAGTTAGACGGAAATTTTTTCACTGCTGCTTCACTCTATAAGTATTTTACTGTGTTCCATGGGTTAATTTGGTTCCCTCCTTGTCTCTCTTCATTCTGGTGACGTTGGTTCTTCAATTAAAATCAAATTTATGTCCCCTTTTGCCTTATTATTCTGTCCTTTTAATATGAGAACTTTATGTTATGATTTAAACGATGGAATATTTAGTTCGACATTTATTTCAGGAAAATGTAGATAGCGAAAAGGTGTTTCATAATTTAACATTGACAGAGATTTAAAAAAAGAGAGCTCAGTGGATGCAAATGTGCGCCTTTTAAACGAGAGGTGGTCTTTATTGGCGAAACCGAGCAAGGATCTTGATTTTTCTATTCCATGTGCGTATTTGCACCATAAACTCGGCTGTTGGAGAAAACATCATCTGGAACCTACACGTTTCGGAGTTCCGGATGACATTTTTTTTCAGGTGATAGGTGCCAGACGAGCAGATAGATTACCTGACGGTAAGCGATTGCCGCCGCCCATAGACACCTGCAACACCAGAATTGTCACAAGTGCGCCGCCAACCTTTAACCTCCTATCCGCCCTCCACTGGACGAAACATAGGTCTTCTGTGAGCCGAGAGTGATTTGTGCCGAAGCGTGGGTCCCCTACGGTAAGGTTTATATCAACTGCCTGTAACTTGGTCCTTGACTTTTATCGATGCCCTGTTCTTAAAGGATTAAATTAGTGATTCCTTGCTAGAGGAAATTGAACCTTATCTTGTACCTCTGCCAGGACATTAAGCCTATTCTACATTTTTATGGTCTTCATATGAGATACGTAATAACATCATACGACTAAAACCATGCTAAGCTAGAATTACGTACGCCTTGTCTAGGGTTGGCTATCACTAATGGGAAATCTTTATGTAAGTTTCATTTAAAAGAAAGTCGTATTTACTTCACTTTTATATTAAAAAGACTGGTCCGATTTTAGTAGTCTTGCAACTTATTTTATGTGATAGGTAGGCAGACGAGCAAACCTGATGGTAAGCAATTGCCATCGCCTACAAATACGCATAACCAGAAGAGTCAAAAGTTCTTCAAGGATAATTATTAAGATTCACATTGACTTCACATAAAAGGTCCAAAAAGACCAAGGTGAAACACTATGATACTAAAATTACAGCCTAGTCCACATTTTTCCTTGGACGATTGGCAAGAGGTGGTTGAGAGTAGAGCGGAGTGGCGAATTCTAGTGTCAGAGGTCAAGATCCACTTTGGGTCGCTGAGCCAGCGTAGTATGTTGATCCTTACTCTCAAATTAATCCGTCGGTATCATTAGCAGGCGACAACCCTACCCGTGACACCGATCTCCGTAACGAATGGCACAGACGTGGTCGGAGGCGTAACATGTTTTTTATTTCCATTGTGTGATAACCCTGCCTGATTCGACTTGATTGGCTCTTTGACCTCTTGTGTTAATTGTATTCCAATGATTTAGGGACTATTGACCTCTTGAATTAAGGAGGGAAGGAGGAAAACTGAATATAAACAAAAAAACACTTATTTGGCAAAAAAATCCTCCTAATAGATATTCGGCTACAGCGGCCATTCTTAATCAGCTACGTACGTAAGATATATTACTAGTGCTCAAGTGTATGCGCAAACATTGGAGCACTGTAAAAAAATACCTAATTAGACGCTTTTATTTGATTAATAACTGGCCTGACTCTTCATCTTTCTTCTTTTTCTTCTTGTTGTAAAGTTTTTTTCTTTCCATTTTTTTAAGTGAGGACAATCAATATAACCTCACTCCGCCTGATGGTAACCGGCCATGAGATACAAATATGATTATATAATATATAATTTTCGAAGACTCGTAGTTTAATCTTGGCTGAGGTACACTACCGTGTGCCTAGTTTCAAAGTATCTTTGTACATTGTACCTTCGTCTTTATAAGTTGTCGTAAATATCACAAAAGTCTTAAATTGGGTCATTGAACTTCATACAATGCGGGTTTATAATTTAATATTTATTGGACGGTAATTTTTAAACACTTTTTACTGCGGGGATATTAAACTGGACGGATCCATAAATAAAGTAGCTAAAGAGAGTAATGTAAGATTCATGATTATAAGTGCTTTAGCATATAATAATGAATGAATGAATGAATATTAGCGTTTATTTCACGACACATACATACATTTTATGAAACAGTGCGATACTGCCAACTTTTAGACATGGGACTTTGTACCAGATTTTTTCTGTTTAGCATTTGATACTCGAACTAACGGGTTGTTTTAAATTGTTTCAGGTAAATGTTTCAACACTGGCAGTTAACGGTAGACGAAAAAGATTTTGTAAGTATTGACATGTGGAGAGCCCGACATAATATGGTAAGTGATTTCCGCCGCCCATAGACACCTGCAACACCAGTAGAGTCACAAGTGCGCTGCCAACCTTTAACTCCCTTTCCCACCAATTTTGCCTCCGGTACCCACTCACTCGGCGAAACACGGCGCAGGCGCTGCTTCACGCCAGTCTTCTGTGAGGCCGTGGTCTCACTCCGGTCGAGCCGACCCTTTCATACCGAAGCGTGGCTCTCCCACGTGTATTGTAAAGGTTAGACGGCAGTCTCTTCACCTTTTATATCAACTTGAGATCAAAAACTTTTGTGGATTTCGGATTCGACTTTTAACTTAATGACTTCGTTTTCTTAATATCTCATTCTTGTTAACATCCTTTAATGGCTTTAATACACAATTCTCTATGTTTTCGCCAATTCCTACCGCAAAATAAGTAACTTTCCGTCGACCCCCAACGATCATAAAATGTAAACTCAATTCTTGAGCACCTTGCGTATTTTGCTTAAGATTTCCTCGGTAAACGATAAAATAATAACATTTTCGAACAAACTCCTACAAAACTTACTACGGTGAAGTTTGGAAGATTACCAACGAGTTTGGGAGTATCCGAAACTTACCACGTGAAACAGTTTCCGTTACCAAAGAGGATCAAGTTACCTCTAAACGGGGGGAAATATAGCAAATTGAATTGCTGAGTATTTTTGTTTTTGTTGTTTAACAAAGTTAGGAAAACAAAGATAAATTTACAACTGAAATTATACACCAGGGCAGAATTAAAGTAAACCAACTAGGCTTTTTTTCCTTTGTGGTTGTTTTAAAATGGTCGCAAATATTTAAAGTTTATATTTTAACTAGACTGGCGCTGGGACCCAAAGTGAGCTTAAGCCTCCGATAATAAGAGCCTCCATCTAGGATAGTCCTGCGCCACTTCCTGTCATTAATCAGCCTTGAGTCCACGAAAATCTTTCTCAACTTCATACCTCCAGCGATACCTTGGACGGCCAAGTTGAAATGCTATGCCTTTTTCACTTAAGCCAGGACAGTCCTGATCGGTTGCATGATTGCGCTTATATGGACCCCCAGGGCATTTGGTTAGGGTTAGAGTCCCACACACCACCTTCTTCCCCACATGTGAAAAGGTGAATGTGATTGGTAATTGACTTATGTAAACGGTCATTATGGCAAAGAACATACATACAAATAAGACCCATAATCAACCTTTTGTCGCACAATTCTATACTTTATAATAACTTTCTTCCCAAAATAACCGATCATAATTAAAAATCATTCCGCTGCCCGACAAAACTCCCTAAATTATAAATGACATTGTCTAAAAAGTTAAAACCAACTTTGAAAGTTAAGAACTTTCCAACCAAAACTTGTGCCGGTCGCAGACAAGCCAAGTTACCTCCACATAACGAAAATCAAATACAACAAATTGAAATCCACCGGGCAAACTCAAACATTGATCGGGACGAACGAGCGTTTTATGGAGCGAAATTCAAAAGCAAAATATTTATTGTCTGCGCTTCTCGGCTCGTGTAAACACACCGTATTTTTAGTACTTTTCAGAACATATAGACCCCAATAAAGTCTCCGTCGTGGGACGATCCATCGCATCGAGTTTATCTGAGATGGGAATTCCACTCGTACAATGCTCGATGGTATAATGGAAAAAGAATTTGAGAATTACCTCCGTCTTTGGAGTTGATGCGGAATCTGACGTGTCATTAAAGGGATATTTCGGATCAGACTACAGAACGAATGGAGCCATCATCATGAGGAGTTATCCGAGATATTGATGTATGAAAGGAGACGATAAAGCGAAAAGTACTTATAATATTTTGGTTTACGTCACTTACCTCTTCGAAGTCAGTCACATAGGCTTATAGGTAAACCGAAAAATCAAAACACTCGCGCGATGTAGTCGACTACTAGCGCCATCTATTGATACTCATTTGCGTTAAGTCCCGAAACGAATTAAGGGTGGGCCACTAGTCCCTAAATGCACAGAATATTTGTATACCTACTTAGCTTTTATGTTTTTTTGTGCATTAACATCGTAACGCCCAGACAGCAGACACAATGGAAATCAATTGTTTTATGCCTTTTGAAAGGCTTATGGGCCTTACAACGTTAAATAATCTGTATACCTACAAGAGAGTGCTGCATATTTCTACCATTAGCTCAGCGCTGAGGAAACCTGCACGTTCCAAGTAGTTCTAAAACGCGTACTATGATTGATTTAGTTCTCCTGTTAAAATGTTGTGAAAGACCCTCCTGCCATTTCTTACCTGCCTTTTCTTCTATTTGACTACAGTCTTAGTTTTCGACTCTCAAAGTCTTACACTATTTCGGTAGCTTGCACCAAGATCTATAGTCCCTCTTTGTTCTACAGCGCCCATTACACTCCGTTTTTCTCTGTCTATTCGCTTTGTTGAAAGAGGGAAAATATCTGTGTTGTTCGGGTCGTGTAAACACACCGTATTTTTAGTACTTTTCAGAACGTATAGAGCCAATAAAGAGTCCGTCGTCGATCGATCGTTGCAGCCATCGAGTTGAGACGGGAACTCCAATTCTTTCCAATGGTGGAAAATTTGTCCGAACTGCTATTGCGTTTAGCTGGTTTACGGGACACAGTTGGAAAGCACAATCGACATATTAGTATCTAACTTTATGAAACTGTAGCGCGGCAGATTATACAATCCGACTGCGATGCAATATTAATAAACATTTTTTTGTGTTAATTCACACAACGTCTCATACATTGTCCTGACTCCGTACTAAGTAGTTAAAGCACTTGTGGTACAGTTACAGATAACTGACAACCGAGGATTACAAATATAATACTTAGATGCTATATAACACCCAGACACTGAAAAAACATAAGTGTTCATCACACGAATGTTTGTCAAGGGTGGGAGTCCACGACCACGACCTTCATGTGTAGGTGACAGAAGAGGAGTACGGATCACCCGATGGTTAGCGTTAGCCGCCGCCTATAGACACCAGCAACACCAGCGGAGTCAAGTTCTTCAAGGAGTATCTTTTGCATTCAAGTGTACTGCTAACCTTTTAACCCCCTTTAACCCGATTAGGCCTCCGGTACCCTCTCTCACTCGCCGAAAGACAGCGCTGGCTTTACGCCGGTCTTCTGTGAGGCTGTGGTATTACTCCGGTTGATCCAGCCCTTTACTTAAGACTAGTGGCCCTCTCTTCGTTTCAGGGCATTAGCTCCACTTTTTGCCAATAGATGGCGCTAGGCGTTGATTGCAATGCGCTAGTGTTTCGCTTTTTCAGTTAGTATATAAGATGACGTGTGTCAATGTCTATATAATTTACCCCTTTATAAATAGTATAGAAGAAGATCAAGATATAACAGAATACCTATATTTATCTTTGTCTTCAAACAGAGTAGAAGCCATTCGTCCAGGTTTCGCACTTCAGGAGACAGTCACGAACTCACGACGACCACAAAGCCGTAATCGCGATTCCTTCGCCGCACGAACCTTATAAATCCACCTATCTCCCATTATTTACATAATGTTCTATTATACGAAGTGGAGAATGTAATTGTTGGGACTTGGGACACCTTTAGTGAAAGTATTGTATTTGTGACGTAGAAACGGGTCTACAACTTCAACTTTTCAACGCAAAGCACACACATCACATCAATTTCCGCAAAAAATACCCTAAACTGTGGAAATAAAAATCAAAATCTCCTAACACGAATCCTTCCTTTCACCTCAATAGTTGAAAAATTGTCGCGCAACCCAGCACGTGTTGTCGTATTTCGTTCTCGCAACTAGAAACTATGGCTGAACTAAATTAGTTTCGATGCTTGGAAACCGAAGGCAAATACGGAGAGACGAGATGTCGGTCCAGTTATTTGTTTAGACTTATCTTGGAGTGGATTTGTTGGCTAACATTTCTGGCGCTGCGATTTTCAGTTTATTCTGCATCGTAATTTTGATCCAATTCTTATCTAAATCGAACTAGGTTTTCACTTATTTTCGTGACGCTGAGGTCGGAAAAAATATCGATTAGGTTGTGGATTTCGCATGAACATTTAAAAGTAAAAAAAATAAGTGAGGGCGGGCCACTAGTTTTTATGGATAAAAGCAAAGGGTCAAAGACAGCAGACTGTCTCTTCGAAAACTGCCTGTCTGTTCTCGCAGAGTGAGAGTGAGTGAGCAGGTTTTTTTTGTTTCTTTTTCATTCTATCGTTTTTTCTTTGGTTTATTCGCAAAATGTCTCTTTCGAAAAAAAAAACAAGTATAAATAAGTAACTATAACTTTAATAAATGATTTCTTCAAAAGCATATTTATTTTCTAAGTCCCTATCGCGACATTTCTGCGAAAGAGACATTATGCGAAAGCGACCTTTTGCGAAAGAGATATTATGAGAAAGCGACATTTTGCGACTGAGAGACATTCTGCGAAAGAGACATTTGCGAATAAGCCTTTTCTTTGTTGAAGAACTCTTCATAGTTTCTTCAAACTGGAAGCTCAAACATCAATCTTTTCGTCATTCGTCTCTGCCTCGCCTAACTCAATTCGACTACAATTTATATACGTGACTGCACCAGATTTATTTAAAAAGATTTAAAATACAGTCACCTTCACAATGTCGTCTGCCATGCAGTATGTAGGCAAAGCGTGACCAGAAAGCATTTTCATTTCTATTGTCTGTCTCCACAGTAAGGTTTCAGACGAAACTGAATTCAATTTCAAAAATGGCAACCACGCCTGCTTATAAACTGTGGCCAGGACGGGATATGAACTTGAATGCTGCAGTCTATATTGCCCTCTGGTTAGGGTGGCCAGTCTTGTTAGCATTACATGAGACCTGATTGGATTTTTAGTTGGCAACTTTTTTATGTGATAGGTTCAGACAAGCAGATGGATTAAGTAAGTTTGTTAAACATTTATTGACCACAAACAATGGATACAATAGAACAATAGATAGGACACAGAAGACATTAATTAAAGATGATTATAAGAAAACATGACTAAAAGAAAATCATCAACACAAGTCCACAATTAGATAAGGTGGTCAATAAGGTCCAAACTCAGCATATGCTACAGCTGCTTCATTAGAGCCACTGCAGCGAAGGTTTTCAGTTTGGACCTGATTACCTGATGATAAGCGTTGCCACCGCCTATAGACACCTGCAACACCAGTAAAGTCACGAGTGCACTACTAACCTTTTCTCCCTTTTCTCCCAATTGGGTCTCCGGTACCTTCACCCATTCGACGAAACACAGCGCAGGCGCTGGTTCACTCCGGTCTTCTGTGAGCCCGTGGTATCATCTATCAAGCCGGCCCATTCATGCCAAAGCGTGGCTCGTCCACGGTTAAAAGTGTGAAAACTTATCTAATATATGCAGTGTTTTAATTGCGTTATGTCAAGGTTGATGACGACGGAATAGGGAATGGATAATTTGATTACAAATAACCGGATAACATGAAACCCCCTTTTTGGGCTCCAACTAAGACAAAGGTAGACTTTACTTTTTTGATTCAATTACCCTTTGAGGTTCTTCAAAAAAGTGTTAAGGTTATTAGACTTCAGAGCAGACTAGTGTGCTTTTCAAAGGCAGTTGTCTCAAGTGTATCGAGATTTCGGGTCTAGTCTCCAGAAAAATGTGGATACCTTAGTGGAATATGTTTTACTGAGAATTTCCCAAACCGAATTACACTTGAGCTTGGATACAAAGAAGTGGAATTTTATGAGATGTTTATTCTGACATTGGAAAGAATAATATATCTTTAAGCTATCTCGTTACTTTTAATTCCATATACATTACATTATTCCAATTATAATGACCACGGAATCAATAAATTATCACTTCTTTCTTGTGACTTAAAACCTCAAAAGGTACACCATGGTACTTTAGAAGCTATACCTTTTTAGGACCACAAAATATTTAAACCACATTATAAACCACATAGGTTAAAGATGGTATTCTGCTCTTTTATTTTTCATTATTTTTTTATGTCAATAGTAACGGAATTGACGGTTTTCATACTGTGTGTATCCTTTTGCGTCAACATTAATCTACAAAATATCATAGTAAGTGGACGTTTATTTTGTGACTGTAATATCCGTTAATCTACGTAACACTGGTAAGCCTCTTACACAATTCCAATTTTCGTAATGGAAATCCGAGAACACCAATTCAATATTTACAAAGTTTCATTCCAATCCGACGTATAAAATAGAATATGTAACCTTCACATGGGTTTCACCTGGCCCTCTTTAAGGTATTGCCGCACAAATGAACGTCACCGTAGGAAGTTGTTACGCGAAATTAATTGCAGTTTAAGTAATCTCTCTCAGTGGTTAACAGTGTTAAATTAATTGCTTATATTCGAAATGGGGTTTTCCGCGATTTATGGCGTTGATTTGAATCCCCCAAGCCTTTTACGAGCCTTCATTTCCTCGATCATAGTTGATTTATGTGTTAGTAAAATGTGATAAACGTATTGTTTTCCAAACACCGTATTTTTATTGCGAACACTCTTTATTTTTTATGTTTCCTGATGCAGTGTTAATAAAATGTTTTACACGTTGATGTACGTTTCAGAAATACAAAATGGTTGTGATGAAATTCTAATTAATGTCGTAAAAAGTTTGAATGTTTCAAAGTCACTTTAAATATTTCTATAATATTGTGTTGTCTATGTGTACGTTTTGTTTTTGTTATAGATGCTGCTTGTACTAAAAAAGAACTTACTTCTAAATTTTTCAACACAAAGTAACGTGTCTCTTTATTCACTTGACATTGGCAGAATCAAAGTGCCCAAGATATAAAAAAAAATACCTTTAATTTAATGAACTAGGTACTTTTTTTACTCCTATACCCGTCCGTGCTACATGTTCTATCGACACACAGCTATTGTTATAGATAACGTTAGTTAACATCTACCAAAATATTGATACTTGAAAGCACCAGGTATATCAGTCAATTCGCAGATCTCTTTTAAATCCTCACCGCTCCTGTTCGTGTGATTGATGAGGTACATGTATTTTCACTCTTTCACATATACTATGTAAGTTTTAAGACAAATCAGAATGATTTTGATGAATCATCATATCAGCCCACATCCACCCACTGCTGAGTAAAGGTCTCTTCTCTATTACGCCACTGTCTACGGTCCCCAGCCAGCCTCATCCATTGTTTCCCCACTACCATTACAATATCATCAGACCGATGGGCAGGTGGTACACCCACAGGACGTCGTCCCAATCTTGGCTGCCATACGTTAATTTTCATAGTCCACCTATCATGTATAATTAGTACTAGCGGCCGCCCGCGACTTCGTCCGCGTGGAAAAGTAACTTTTTACCCCCCTTTCAACCCCTTACAACCTCTTTTTCGCAATAAAAGTAGCCTATGTCC
Organism: Cnaphalocrocis medinalis; assembly: GCA_014851415.1. Classification (NCBI taxonomy): domain Eukaryota; kingdom Metazoa; phylum Arthropoda; class Insecta; order Lepidoptera; family Crambidae; genus Cnaphalocrocis; species Cnaphalocrocis medinalis. The sequence goes on from CM026294.1 coordinate 5,702,784, forward strand.
TTACTCAGGGTCTAGACCATCTGTCTACCAAATTTCATTTAAATCCGTTCAGTAGTTTTGGCGTGAAAGAGTAACAGACAGACAGAGTTACTTTCGCATTTATAATATTAGTATGGATATTGAAATAAATGATGATCATACAATATCACATATAACAACCTAAATTTATGATAGAAAGAATAGAAAAGATGGAACTGAGTTCTGCAGTGAATACCCTCAACCGTTGGGGTAGAAAAGTTCTTGAGTGGAGACCGCGACTCGGACAGCGTAGTGTAGGACGGCCTCCGGCTAGATGGAGTGACGATCTGTGAAAAGCCTTTGGTATAGACTGGATGCGTCTAGCCGAAGACAGGGTGAAATGGCGAACATTGGGGGAGGCATATGTCTAACAGTGGACTGAGACAGGCCGATGATGATGATGACCCTAAACCAGAAGCAGTGCCCCCAATTTTTTAAGCCTATTTAAGAACCACTTACTTGTAAAGTTACCTTTTAAAAAAGTGTTGTTCACGCTTTATGTAAAATGTCCAACGTTAACCATCTAGAACACTATTGTACCTAACTAGGGTTGCCACGTGGCAGAATAAAACAAAATATAAATATTGCACTTAAAAAATCCTCGAAGGGTCAGGTGGGACCCGAACCCACAACCTTCTGCAGACCGGGCAGACTACTTTACACCATTCGAACCCCTTACTAAGTGACGAATTTCGTAAGTGCTTAACTCGCCATGAGCTGACGATAGTCTCATCATATTGTAGGTATACTATACAAATCCAGTGGAAACACTATTACAAATATTTGCCACTAGTTAAGATGAAACTGCTAAACAAATATTTTTTATTTTTGGTATAGCAATTCTTTGCAATTTATTCTTAAGTAAATATTGCACTTAAAAAATTCCTCGGAGGTCCCACCTGAACCCTTCGAGGATTTTTTTTAGTGCAATATTTACTTAAGAATAAATTGCAAAGAATTGCTATACCAAAAATAAAAATTGAAGCAAAATATAGTTCTTTAGGATTTTTGATCCGGCCAAATTAGAATGTGTGTCTGCTAATTTTGACTTGCCTTCTGTTAGGCTTTTTGTGTAGGAGGACTAAGACTTGTAGATTATGCGATAAGCCACCGCGGGACCTTAACATTCACTTGCTAGTAAGATAAACATTTAAGAATTCGGAACGTTAACGATTATGTTAGTATTTTTATGTTACCATTTCCTTCAAAATGTGGATATCGGATACTTTAGTGACGATTTTGCTGTCTATATCGGTTATGTTTACGTATGATAGAGAGAGCTCTTTAATTTTTCATACAAATTGTAGCCTCCAGGGACCTCCAGTGGTCCGCGGACCACCGGTTAAGAACCACTGGTTTAGAGCAAAAAAAGGTCAGTGCAATATATCAGGCTTAACTGGTTAGATGCTCTTGGCAACCCTAGACCCAACAACAAAATTGAAGGACTCCATTTTTTGTGAATTCACGCCCGTGGTAATGAGGTACAAACCTTCAAAAGTGCACCACAGTTTTCAGAATTCAACACTTATTACCCCGACTTAAGAGTGAATAGTTGTCAAAAGAGTGCATCGACTTGTTGCTTGTACAGTCAGCTGTCGTGTCATTGAACTCGGTAACGAATGATGAATGTACTGGGCCGTTGAAGTACTCAGCTCATTAAGATGCTTTCGTGGCCATTAAGGCAAGCGGAACAGAAATTATCTGGGATTTACCTGCGACGTTAGACGGTTTGTCGATTTAAAAATAGCTTTTTAAATTAGTGGCTTAATGGTCGTGTGAGTCATATATGGGTCATAGATTAATGCTGCGATATGACTGGTATAAATCTCGTGTGTCGTTTAGTTTATGGAGTTTGACACAGTCATAGTAGTAAATTAGCGCGGTACCTACCTACTGATCTTCCTCCATTTGGCTAAAGTACCCAATGGTTTGAGAAATTAATTTATTACATTAGTAAAAATCCAGTTGGGAAATATTCCGTCCTTTTCACACGCGCTGGGTGCATCTTAATTTGATTGCGAAATATGGGTCTACAGAACAACAGATAAATGTATGTGATGTTGTCTTAATTGGTTATTGCAATTTTAGAATGTTATATTAAGTTGACGTGTTCGCAAGAAGCGCTAAAAGGGGTTCGATTCCCGGTCAAGTCAAATTATCAAATTATATTAATTATTAGTAAACTACATTTTCTAAATATTCTTGGGTCTGGGTGTTCTGCCGACGCCCCCGGTTAATTTTCGTCACCTGTTACTCATAGTACAGAGGTTGCCGTAGATTGAGACCAGGTTGATTGGTGTGATTGTCTGGCGCATTTATTTATTTATATTTTATTTATTTAAGAAAAAAGACATGTATTTAAAGTTATTCTTTTTATTGTTTCAGGTAATTTCACACGTGCTCGACACCCTTTTCAAGTAATTATAAAAAAACATGTGGGTTACGAATATTAGTCAACAGAGAGGTACAAATATTCGGACCGGTCCATTAATGCCGTAGCGTTGCTCTCCCACAGAAAGTAACGTTATTTCACACCTCAGCGAAATGTCAACGGAAATATAAAGAGAAATCAAGTTTTAACGACGTTTAAAAGTAATTGGCATGATAAGCTAGATGTCGACGTAGCTACTAAGTGCTCAGATCTAGAATCTAGATGCGGAGTTATTCTAACGGTGCGCGTGCCGTTGTACCAGTTATAGGGAGTTTTACCCTAGTTCTTGGGGATTTGATTTAGTTATGTGAGTTTGTGTACATAACGTTTAAAACTAGATAGATAGATGGTAAGATACTCTTTATTGCGCAAAAGATTACAGCTAGACTAATAGATACGACCTACAAACCTTCAAAAAGCGAGCGTATTCCTTCTTAAAAGGTCGGCAGCGCATTTGCGACTCCTCTGGTGTTGCGGGTGTCCATGAGCGGCGATAATCACTTACCATCAGGTGATCCGTCGGTTCGTCTGCCCCCTATCTCATAAAAAAAAAACTATGGCTTTATAGCCCGTGGTTCGCTTAGACCATGGTTCAAGATTTTGGGAGTCTGGTAAATACAATGAAAAGACTGCCGTCTGACCTTTTCAACTCTTTAACAGGGGAATCAGACCAACCAAGTCATTGTTACTCGTTCAGAAACTATCCAGAAGGTGCAGGTTTCCTCGCGATGTTTTTCCCTCACTGCCTAGCTAATGGTAGAAATACGCAAATAGATTTGGAAAATCCACAGGTCCCGTGACACACGACCCGCATAGGTGCGTGCGGACTTCTCTTGAAACTCTTTATTTTTTATGAGAAAAACTCTTAAGTTCCAGGGAAAGCCATGCTTCGGCATGAATGGGCGGTCTCGGAGAAACCGCGTGAAACAAAGTTAAAATTTTGATTTAGAGGTTGCCAATGTAGATACTTTGGCTTCCACTGGTATCGCGGGATTCCATAGACGGCGGAAATCCTGTACCATCTGGTAATTCTCATCCTGCCTACCTAATCACACAAAAGAAATCAAATAGTTAGGGAAAACCAAAACCTTTTGCTGGCAACACTGTAGCCTGCAGTTTTCTACAATCAGAGCGGCTTGTTAACGTGCTTATTTGAGATGACAAAATGCCGACGAGGCGAATTGAGAAATAAGACGGTTAGCTGCTATAAAACTAGTACAAAATAGTAATTTGTTACTAGTTTAAATGAGTCCAGTAAAAAACTGGTTAAAACCTAAACCAAGATTGAACTGTTTAAAGGGATTTTTGAACATATAATACACAGAAATCCGGCGTGAAACAGCCCCAACAGCAGAGATTCTTATGGATTGGTGAGGAAAGGGGTTTAGAGGTTGGTAGTTAGTAGCGCACTTATGATTCCATTGGGAATGTTCCAAGGAATAAAGTCCGATTTGCAATATGTTTTATATAGAAGATAGGACTTTGTTCTTCGGAGGAAGCGAGTGGTTTTGGGTAATACATGAGCGACAGCATTAAAAAAAACCATTTGGCAATGCATTTCATTTCTGCAATCTGCCTGTTATGACGAATACGACGTACGTGCCCCACATCAAAGTATACAAAACTGTATTTTTTTTCAATCGACTCTCATCTTACTGCCAAAGACATTAAGTTGAATATTAATTGGAAATTTGACAGGTTGTGGTAACCTTAAATGTGGCTGTCTGTACTTCCGTAATCCTCAAGGTGTGTCTCATGAAATGAATACATTTTGTTACATCCCGGAATTAATTTATGTTTACTAATATAGGAAAACAAAACTGTTCTTCAATAAACCGTTCATGTAATGAATGAAACATAATAACTATGTTGTCCCCAAATTCGAACCTACACCTAGTTCGATTTTAAAAATAACTATTTTACTTTTGTTTTCTAGTTATATTACGAAATAGCGATTTCCTATGATAATCCTTAAACACTCGAGTTAGTTCCCTACTAAATAGAAAATCCCCAAACAACAAGCACACATTTTTTCCACTCAGGCACTGAACCATAAAACTCCGATATCGGGACAGGGTTGCGCCGGAGTGCCAAGATGGGAGATAAGCCTCCCGAACAGTTCCGAGGACGCCCGAACGCTCCCGACCGGGGAAGGAGGTCATTCAACGCTTTTCTTAAGGCGGGTACGCATTTGGTTTGAATGCCGCTTGCGGTTGATAGGGAGAAATAAATTAACTATTGAAATGAACGCACTATGTTAGGTGATGTAACCACTTTCCACCATAAGGATCGATAGTCTAAAATATAGAATTTTATAGTATCTGAGAATAAAACGAAAGATGTACCTAAGACATTAGTAAAGCCCTTTTTGTGGTTCTTTAAAAAGGAGTGTTAAGGTTTTTAAATCGTCAGCAACACGTATGCAAGTCCATAGGCTGCAATATAGTCGCTTATATTCAGGCGAGCTGCACACTTGTTTGCCACTGAAATTGTAAACAAAAAATGTAAATCGTCTTGAACATACTGCGAGGAGTGAAAAGTTGAAAAACCTTATTAAGGCTAACCAAAAAAAATATGAAAAAGGACCAGTTAACAATTAAGAATGAATGAATGAATATTTATTTTCAGATTAAAGCATCCATATACATATAGATTACAATAAAATAAAATTAACAAAAATCACACACACGCACACATAATTATTAAACTTAATTATTATGGTATTATTCACATACTACAGGTATTTGTAAAACCCTGAGGTAAGTCCGATCTTGGCTATATCCAAAAAAATCCAAAAATCGCCTGTTTATACAAACATTAATACACAGTCATGACCATTTACAAAAAGACCATATAACATCGGAGCATCCCTAGTCTAAAAAGGGTACGCCAAACACCATGACGTCACTAGTTTTGCCTTAAATCGTAAAAAAATAATGTGCTATTGTGTAACGATGTTTTATGTCTAATATCCATCAAAGACTGAATAACGCAACGCAGGCATCTTGCGGTCAAGTGCCCACCCGCCTTAATCTCCTATCCCTTATCCACCCACTGAATCACCGTCTACCCGTCTCCCTCCCCCATATTTGAATACTTTAACTTATAAAGGACAGTCCAGCAATGATTTAGAAAAGCTATGAGGGCCCATCATTTATGCTAGGGCAGGGTGCTTCATAGCATAAATTGAATTAATGTGATCATCAATTTCACTTGAAGTGAGGTCGATGCTCCTTGTATTTGGACGGCAAGTTTAAGTTATAGGGCTTCCAGACACTTTGTCTACTTTATAGGTCTTCGGCGGGGATATTTAAATTTTACAAGAGGTTTGCAAGGGAATTTTAAGTATTAAAGTGATTCACTCCTTACAGGTTTGATGAGGTCATCGGGTGGGCTCATTTGTCCATCATCATGAGCAACCAACACTCAGTCCACTGCTGGACATAGGTTTCCCCTAATGGAAGCTACTGCTCCTGATTTTCGGCCACTCTCATCCAGCCCACAACAGCCAACCTTCGAATGTCATCATCCCATTTTGTCGCAGGGCGTCTAACACTACGCTTACCGAGTCGCGGTCTCCACTCAAGGACTTAACATTTGTCAATACCTGCGTGATATTATGTTATACATACATACAAGTACTACGCTGGCTCAGTGATCTAAGGTCGGTCTTGGCCTCCGTTAAATTCCGTCATTTTGTTCGGTCCTATGCCAATTACCGACCAATCATGCACGTTTAGTGTTTTTAGTTCTTTGGCGACTTCGTCCCTCCAGCGATATCTTGGACGCCCCACAGGACGGCATCCTGTTGGTCATCGCAGATAAGTTGTCGCCGAGTGAGTGAGGGTACCGGAAGCCCACTCGGGGGGGAAGGGGATAAAAGGTTGGCGGCGCGCTTGTGGCTCCACTGGTGTTGCAGGTGTCCATGGGCGGCGGTAATTGCTTACCATCAGGTGATCCGCCTGCTCGCCTGCTACCTATCAAATAAAAAAAAAAAAGAAAAAAAGTTATTTCTAAGATTATTTATGTAAGGACTCATAGAAAAAAGTGTGTTGTATACACTGGCGATTAGAAATATATCACAAATTCTGTCTTTAATATAAGAAAACGCAGTTACACCATTATGTCAATTTTCGATCAGACAAAACACAATTGTCACATTGTTCTATTCCTTGCTAGATCATTATTCTTTTTTGTGTTAATGGCCTCTTTTTCAATAAGTATCGAACGCATCAAGCCATCTACTTAACCTAATTGGGCAAGCATGCATATCATCTCAGACCCATACAATTTGATTTTGAATCGATAATTTGATTAAGATGGATGGAGGTGAGAATTGATCGTCATCGAATTGAGAAGATCAAATTCTTACTTTTTATGAACCTCTATTATGTGTCTCGAGGTAGTTGGAATCTGAAAACCAGTAATGTAGAATAATACCTGAAGACGGTCTTCAGTTATTCCCGAAATTACCCGAAAATTCTAGTTTTCAGTTAAAATCATTCCTTGATATCGATAGCGTTTCATAACTTCGGTAGTTTTCGAAATTCATATTTCACCTGCACCTATTTCAACCCAAATTGTCAATATATGAGATAATGTATGTTTTTTATTGTTATCAAAAACTTGTGTCTCAACTGGAGTTGCAAGAGTCTATGGGCGGCGGCAATCTCTTACTATCAGGTGATGCCTTTGCTCGTCTGCCACTTATCACATAAACATGAAGCTTGTCATTTAATAACAATTTGACACTAACAGGTGCTTACAGGGCTGACTAAATATTGTACAGTCAACGCCCTTACAGTATGGATTTCCTAAAATTAGCGCTCATAAAGATTGGCCAATCCTCCACATTACTGAATTATATCTCCAATCGCTATCTCCCACAATTTCCTAGGCGCAAACTAGCGGATTCTCCACGGTTTCCGTCCAGCTTATACTCTCCATAATGCCCGGAACTTAGTTTAATTCCCGCATTAAACTTACGCGCTTTCAACTCTGTACAAAGTTGGTTACTCCTTGGGGGGAAATTTGATAGCACAGACTATGAGTATAGAGCAATTGAGGGCAGTGAGCGAAATGCTAATTGACTGCCTAATAAGTTTTGCTATTTCTTAAAGTTTTTTAGTTTAAAATTTTTCAAATTCGAGAACATAGACTTTTTGAATTAAGCGGATAGATTGCTTACATGTTTGCAGTATTAACAACCTCCAAAATAGAGCGAAACTGTAGATCTACAGTTTTGCTCTATTCTAAAATAGTTTTGTGCATTGTACAGAAATATTTGTTCGATTTTTTATAAACATCAAGGACAAGAAAAAGAAATTTTGTGAGAAAAAAAAAACTGTTCTTATTCTTAAAAAAATCTCATCGTGCTTTATTATTTAATGAAATAAAGAAATAGTATTATGTTTTGTGTAGTAGTGACACTATAGTGAGGTTATGAAAAATACAAGAAAAAATACGTCCCATTGTTTTCTCTTCACTACTTTTTTTTGCTTGGTGATAGCTAGATGGGTAGCTGACATCAAGCCATCCCTATAAAATGAACATTTTAACTTCAGATTGTCCATGTAAGGTATATTCTGTTTCCTTATCCTTAAATGAATATATAATTCAATCTCCTCAAAGTGGTAAGATTCGTATTGCATTACTTCACCGTTTCCCACTTCACTGTGTAAACTCTGATTGCTAGAATTTACTTTATTGTATTATTAATGAATGGAAAGGAAATGTTTAGTATGTGGGGGTTTCGAACAATTATCCTATAGGATCTGAATGGCATGTTGATTTGGTATAAATGATGACTTGCAGATGGATCCGGTTTCTGGATTTGTATGACATCTCAGCGATGAATGAACGGAGTTGTATTCGAATCTTTGTATGTGCTTTTGATCACGTGCCTATTGTTTAAAGTAACAAAGAAATATTGTAATAATACAATGACAAGTGGTTCATAACCTTTTTCAATAGTGTTAACCCAATTTAAATAAATAATCCCCCAACGATATTCGGCTACGGCAGCAAATTTTAACGATCAGCCAAGTACGTAGGGTATAATATAGTGCTCCAGTATGTGCGCAAACACAGGTGCTATTCCCTTACTCTCTTAATTCGATGGGACACCATTGTGACACGACCGAAGAGAGATCGGGCGCGGACCAACATTTGTCGTACTCGTACTTTCCGAGGAGTATTGTACCCCCCTGTACAATACTGCCACTTCCAGACTTTGGATTGACACTGAAAATTTCTGAAAAGAAAATTCAGGTACAGATTTTTGGCCCGGCCCGGGGATCGAAGTGCGAACCCGTCCTGGCTGTCGCTTTAAAGTACGTCCGCCTCACGCGGCAATCAAGCTGTTAACTTAACTCATTTTGTGTTCTATGTTTTTTATTGTCACTCATGTGACTCATTTCGTAAAGTCAGGAGACCATCCATGACCTAAAACGACGACCCTCATCATATCGGCTACGGCTAGATTCTAGGTAACCCAATACATGTATATTGCTAAGACGATGGTTATTTACCCGGCATCAGCAATGCAACCATTGCGTACAGCTCCGGATATTAACACCCTGAGGTCTCGTATGTCACCACTCGCCATGTCACCACCATCGTAACTCACCAACTCACCACAATTCCTCCGTACGATCACATCGCTGCTTCATATACCTCTACATAGGTATATGAGGTATATGCATCTTCACCTACGTGCAGCCCGTCATCCACATCGATCAATTACGTCATTAGTGATGCGACTAGTTGAATTTTTGCACTCGAGTCGTTTTAAAATTGCACTTGAATGGGCAAAAATCCATGTGATGATATTACCAAAATAAGTGGTATGTACTACTTGGATCCGAGCAGCTCAGGACGAAGTTTTTATGGATCGCCATTGTAAAATAATTAAAAAAATAAATTTTTCATTCGCTCGCGACATCTGTAGTGACACAGCATTTCTACTTCCAATTTATTGGTAACCGTTGACATGATGCGGAAGCCGCCACCTATCAGAAGTTTATTTGGTAGAAATGTGTGGTTGATTTATCCAGTACGAGGAAATTCTCGGAACTGTGAGGTCGCTTCAAAGTCTGTCCGATTCCTAGGAAACTATTGCGCTTTGAGCGAATCTGGGTTAGATTCTACAGCCAGCTAACCAAAGGTACAAGGGATTGAAAGAGAGTCTATGTGCGGGAAAGGGGTACCTTTCATGTAATTAATCATTTTTGTTTTTCTTTATGTATTAGGTGGCAGACAAGCAGATGGATCACCTGATGGTAAGCAATTGCCGCCCATAGATATCCGCAACACCAGTAGAGTCACAAGTACGCTCTCAACCTTTAACCCCCTTTCTCCCCAATTGGGTGGGCCTCCGGTACCCTCACTTACTTGACGAAACAGCGCGGGCGCTGCTTCACGCCGGTCTTCTTTGAGACCGTGGTATCACTCCGGTCGAGAGTGGCTCTCTCAACGTTAATTTACATTGTGTACCTATGAGATGTTGATTTAGTTATTCCTCGCGAACATTTTCACTCGAGTGATATTGTGGGACATCACTACGAGCCACCAGCTCCCAGTCACCGCCATTCATCATGAGACGTCATCTCGGTCTGCGGCGGAATGTTCAGATCAAGATTAAGATCGAGGGCACCGTCTTATTGTTTCTGGTAATGGACTAGTTTGGTTGGCGATCTCTGATTCTATGACTTGAGGTGTGGTTAGTATGAGTGTGAATGTCTTATCAACTGAAAGAAAATTGTTAATTGTCCGTGAATTTACTATGGGCCGTTAGGTCGTTCGTTGCCTATAGCAAAAAACCTATAAATATTTTTTTTCACCTTTGTCGCCAGTGGTGAAAAATCGCAAAAAAAAATCAAACTTTCCAATAGTTCCTTTTGACTGGCCAGTTTTCGCATTTGGTAGTGACCCTACCTCATACGCCAAAGGTGGGTTCGATCCTAACCCTGGAAAAACTTTCGTGTCAGGAACGCTTGTGTTTATTCGGTGTCTGGGTGTAATATATGTTATTCTTTGTTGTATGATATCTGTAACAAAGTGCTCAAGTTATAGTCCGAGGCAAGAAAGTGTAGTTATGACCTTGAGTGCGCAGAAACCAATTTTGATAGAAAGTCTTCATTTTTACAAGTGCGCAAAATAACGGTCATCGCTATACTTTCGTCCCAGCTATGCTTAGTACGTAGTCAGGTCAATGTCTGAGATGTTATGTGAATTTATTTATTTATATTTCATTTCTTTTATTTCCCTTTTTCTTCTATACAAATATCTTCTTCTTCTAACTTCAAAGTTGAAAGCCGTACAAATGTCCTACCAAGCTATCCGCTTCAGTGGGCTCCCTAAAATGCATCGAGTGATTTAAGATCCGATTGCAGATATGACAAACGGCTGCACTCCAATACGAATTGTTCAATAGAACCGACTGTGAGCGTATTGCTTCTTTTGGCGAAAGTTTTGCTCGTTTTAGTTTCGTAGGTCCACAGTGTTGATTTAACCAGAGAATTTATAGTATCGTTCGTTATGTCAAAATCGCAGATTAGTGTGTGTTGCAAGTGTCCATGGTATGGGCAGCGGTAATCGCTTACCATCAGGTGATTTTCTTTTTGAGGTTACCATCAGGTGATCCGTCTGCTCGTCTGCTACCTATCACATAAAAAAATAAAATTAAGTGGTGGGGGACACCGAATAAAGAGTCGCATCTGCATGTCCCTTCCTTGAAAGATATTTAACTATATTTTTACGCTCATTCATTTAGTTTTAATTAGTAAGTTAACGTTAACAATCATCTTGGAAACATTATCCCCTTTATTACAAAACGGAGACTAAAATTAGTCTTGGTTTAAAACTGATGCTGTCAGTTTTATTTGTCCTTTTGCGACAGCATGATTTTGAAAAATATGACTTTAGTCTCTTTTTTGCAATAAAGGGGGTTTAGCTACTGGCGGTTTTTGAACTGTGGTAGTTCCGCACCTTATGAATTGAAGCCTCCATCGAGTGGGCAAGTCTGATATTTCACTACAGATTTTGAAAGGCGAGTGATATTAACATAGATCTATAGATAGATAGATACTGCACAAAATACACCAAAAATACTAGCTAGTCCGTCTGACAACTATCACTTAAAAAAAACTTAGCACGAAAAACGACATGAATACAATGCGCTTTCTCCGAAGAACAAAGTCCGATCTCCTGTATCAAACATGTTGCAAATCGGACTTTATTCTTTGGAGCAGAAAGTTCGATCTCCTATATTAAACATATGGCAAATCGGACTTTATTCTTCAGAGCAGAAAGTCCGATGTCCTATATTAAACATATTACAAATCGAACTTTATTCTTTGGAGCAAAAAGTTCGATCTCCTATAATAAACATATTGTAAATCGGACTTCATTCTTTGGAGCAGTTGAATGACGTTTTTCGAAAAAGTTTACTGAGTCGCTAGAGTAGAAGGATGCAGCAATAAGAATTGATTCAAATTAATCAAGTAGGATCCTCTATTGTTGCTAAAAAATATAATAATCATCATCATGATTCGCCGAAAAGAAGTCAGTTTGTTTATTTATTATACGTGTTATTTATTGCTATAATATTCCGGGGTCGAGTGTACCTTCATCAATCTTTCAACGTATAAATATTTATTCTGTCTAGCTGGACCACACAAGCTAGAAAACTTCCTGTGTATCGTATACTGAGGAGGGAAGTCAGTAAAATTCATCATTTAACATGTCAGCAATACATCCCTGCCCTCTTTAAATATTGGTCCATCTAACGCACCTAATCAACCTGGTCTCAAACTAGGGCAACCCCTGTACTAAGACTACCAGATGACGTTAATTAACTGGGGGCGTCAACCCAGAACACCCAGACCCAAGAAAACTTAGAAAATTGTAGTTTCCTAAATTGATTTGGCCGGGAATCGGGCTTCGGGCGAATACCTTAGCCACTGCGCCATCGAGGCCGTCTGTTTAAATATTGCTAAAGTCATAAAGAAAAAATAACAAACTAATGACAATTTTTCAATATCAATAACTTCAGGTAGCATTTAATATTATCGTTTACCCAATATTCGAAATACCGAAACTACAGAGATTGCTAGGATAACCCGGGCTTAAAAAGACAAGAATCCTCAGGTAGGGTTTATTAATATTTGAACTCGTGGGCGGAAATTGCTTGTTTCCCTTTATCTGTGGGGGTCCAATTTCCCCTTATTTTAATCTGAAACCCGGTGCAAGTGAAGGCACGGATTCCGTAACGATATATTCGGCGATTCCGACTTTTTCGTGCTACGCCTGACCTTTTCGGTTTTCCGTGTCGGTGGATCTGATTTTTTTGCTTGGGTTACTGACATGGTAAAACTTTGTTGTGAAAAATTATGGCCGGTTTTTAAAATGGAAACCAAAGACGAAATGGCTGCATCCCTACACGAATTCGGATGAAAAGAAATGAATTAATAAATATATAAAAGTTATAGTTGTATCCGTTACCATTATTTTGAGGATAACTTTTGACTACATAAGGACTTGATTTATCATTTCTTTGCCTTGATAGCGCAGTATCCAACTTCCAAGGTCATATTTTAAAACAAGTGAACTCTTCACTTGGGGTCTTGAGTTCGATTCCCGTGTCGGACCAAAATTGCGCCTAAGATTTTTTGTTACGGAAAAGCACAGTAAACCATTGGTCCTGCAACCGATTCCTCGCCAGTCGCGTCATAAATAGGAAAATAGAGCTTTAGATATTTCATTACATATTTGGCCTTTGTATCGTGTGTACCATAAGTACTTCTTGTGGTCGACATTGGCCCCCAAAGCAGACATACATTCTGACTTCAAAACAACAAGTAAAAAAAATCTAAAACACTATATGATCAAAACAATGTGTATGTACTCTCGCCCAAGAAACAACGTTTTTAGTCTACATTTGAATAGAAGTATTTCCCTTTTCCGATCCCCTTTTACCAAAGCTCCAATACTTATTGATTGTACACCTCGTTATACCTACAAAAGACGCTTGTATCGCACTGATATTTTATACTTCGGCGCTCGTATGATGTTTTGCATACGTATTCAGCAGTATCTTATCTCGTGAGCGTGTTTAAGGCCCGTATTTATAAATCGATCTTAACTCTGAGATCGATCTTGAGAGCAATCTTGAGACGCTGTGCCAATTAATAGACCGAACTTAAGTAAAGTCTTGAGTTTAGCGTATCAACTGAGAGGCACGCGTATTAATAAATGAATCTCGGCACTTAAGACCTCTCTCAAGATGCATCTCAAGACTTCATTTCTCAAGTGTCGTCAAACCGTGACTTAAGATCGAGATACGTGGTGTGTTTTTGTGAAACAAAATGGATTTAAGAAAATATTTTGACTGAAATTAATTATTACGACGAGCTAGAACATTATGACCTTATGTTTTGGCCTAACTTCTATCGCATACCAAAAGATATGCAAGGGGCATGATAAATCCTTTCGAAATGGAGCCCGTGAAATTTCAAAAAAGGTTTAGATTTTGCCAGGATTCCGAATTGTATAATTTCTAGTACTTAGGTAGTATCTATAGCAGAAGCACAGGTCCATCCTAGTTCAGGCAAAGAAAAAACTCTTGTCCATTATATTATTAAGTTTTTTATGGTTATAATGCTATATCTGCCCTTATTTTTACTGAATAAACAATGTACAATGAATTTGAATAAAATTAGCCGACATCAAAATTATTAATGTCTGCAATGTTTGTCTCACTAATACTTAAGTAAGCAAAATGACTACAATAACATTATTGCGCATATCCGATTTATTAACATTACCATACTAGGTACATAGAGGGAATTATCATGAAGGATCTTATTACTAAGGCCAAAATTGACAACGTAATATTAACCCGACATCTCCGCGGGTCAAGGGAACACCGCGGAGGGTGTTTTCGTCCGATACTTTGCAAAATAAGACATCATTTTTAATTAGCTCTATAAACAAAAACACTTTACACGCACACACATACGTCGGCGTCCTTTTTTTTTTGGTGTGTTGACGAAAATCAAAATGACAGACAAAGTATAAACGCTGCTTGCGTTTTGTTTCTTCTGTATAGAGAATTAAAAAATATATTATTCTTTATTTATGTGGTCGTTTATTGTTTTAAAAACGTAACTAAGTAGTTATATGTAAGAGATTTAATGAAACATTTATATTTCATATTTTCATCCCCTATAATTTCAAAATATTTATAGAAAACGTAACCTTCTATGACAGTGCACATACGAAACGTTTCATCATTCGGTCAATCGTTCGTTCGCAACCATTAGAACTTGAGAGCTCGCTCTTGAGATCGGTATCAGGTGATACGCTCTCGATGATGATTTATTAATTAGTAACGATCTTGAGAGCGTTATCACACGTTGAGAGCGTATCAGCTGAGATCGCTCTTGAGATCGGTTTGAGAGCGATTTATAAATACGAGCCTAAGAACCGTTCTTTCAGTTCATATTTCATTCTTTGAAGTGTATTGTGTACGGGTTAAGTAGGAAGTAGGAGGGAGGCTTATTAAAATCTTTTATTACTTGTTGTTATGATTGTTAAGAAAGTAAGCATAACAGAGCGATGGGCCGACGCCCTGTTGGCTGACCTAGGTATCGCTGGAAGGCGTTGACGGAAATGATCTGCGAGAACTTCAGGCTAATGAATGGCAACAAGTAATGCAGGGTCGACCAAAGTGGCGTTCTCTTGTATCGGTGGCCAATATTCGGTTTGTGTCGCTGAGCCAGTGGGATAAGTAAGACCAACATAACTTCTCGAGCCCTTATCAATTCCCTCTCTCTCTCTTTGCAGATCACTTTCAGATTTTCACTGCAGATTTGACTTGATCAATCCAGCGTTTCGGTGATCTGTGTTATCTTACTTTACCCTAAACAAACAGCCGATTTATCTAGGCACTGGTCTACTTTTACACTGTGATTTTCTGAAACGATTTCATTACCCTTCAGCAGGTGGAAGTTGAAAATCTCCGAAGGAGAAAGCAAAGGTCCAAAGGTCTTGAAGCTTTAAATGCACACTTGACCTATCTGGAGTGAGGTCCAATACCGTTTTTGTACACAAGCTATTTTCATAAGAAACTTCAAGGGATTTATTCGGAGTTGTTTACATAACCCTTTTTGGTGCTTTGGGTTTTTCACTTTTGTTTTAAAAAGGTTTCGAATGTTTGCGACTGCTATTGTTATGTAAAAGTCGTCGTATTATACTGTTTTCTTCGTTTTAGAATAAGCAATTTTGGCGAAATGGTGGAATTGCGTTTTACGAGCGTGTTAGAAAAAGCGATGAAAGCATTAATCGTTTTTTCTTTTCTCACATCCCAAGCTTTTTAGGGAAAACTTACAGTTTGTTTCAAGATTTTCTTTATAGACATATTTTAACTCAATTACCAATAAGGTTCGCATTTTGTATAGATTAGCTCTCATTATATGTATTGCGAACTTTACATGCTTGATATCGACTGTTGAGTTGACTTCGAGCAGTTGAGTGCGTTTTCTGCACTTAGTAGTATTCCTAGTTAGGAGTATTTATGTAGTTACATATGACTCAAAAAGCAAGCATTTAACTTGCTTATTTCATGCGTGAAAACGGCCTGGTAATATTGACTATAATTTTGCAGTCTGCTTGATTGATTCCCTGAAGGTAACTGTTGACAGTTATGTATGTATCTATTTCCAGAAAAACATCCTTCTCACACAAATGACGGACATACAAACACAATGGCTATAAGACTCTCATCAACCAAATGGATATACGTCCTTTCATAGCATTAAGAAATTAATATCGCCAGCGGACGGCACATGGTTATTCGACGATGCCTGGCTTAAGTCGCTGACAGCTGACGGGGCTCAGACAAGTCATCCAGAAAATTAGCAATTTCATCTTGCTGTTACGATATTGCCACAAAAGATCTTAAACCTAACAATATCGACCTTGTATAATGCCGTTATACTGCTGGTAGTACTTTGAAGATTTGCTGGTTTTTTATTTATTTTAGGTGGCAGGCGAGCAGGAGGATCACCTGATGGTAGGCGATTGCCGCCGCCATAGACACTTGCAACAGTTGCAATATCAGTAGAGTCACATAAGTGCGTTGCCAACCTTTAACCACTTTTCCCCCTAATTGGGCCTCCGGTACTCGACTAGACACAGCACAGGCGCTGCTTCACGCCAGTCTTTTATGAGGCTGTGGTATCGCTCTGATCGAGTCGGCCTATTAATGTAGAAGCGTGTCTCTCCCACGCTTACTATCAGGTGATCAGTCTGCTCGTCTGCCTCGAATCACATATAAAAATCTACATTTTTGTAGAAGTGTTAAGTTTTGCGTGAGATATTCGTATATCTGAGCTAGATAAGTGATCGAATAGTCTTTGTAGACGAAGAAAGAGAGATATGATTTATGAAGGAGAAAAGTTGTAATTGATTAGCGATTGTCCCGTCTTAGAATTGTATGGTACAGTCAGCATCGAAACGATCTTAGCGTTTTAATGTATCAAAAATATCTGAGCATTTGGTAAATATTATAAAAGACAAAGTATGCCTATAATATGCCAAGGTATACCATGCCTATAATATGCCAAGGTGCATTTTCATTTATTTGTCGAGAACAATTAAATTTCACCTTATAAGGTATTTCGCTAAAAATGATTTTGTCAAATGCTCAGATATTTTTGGTAGGTTTAGCCGCTAAGTTAATTTTGATCCTGATTGCTTACTTGGGTAGAAAGATAGATAGATTTTCTGTATTGCACAAAAATACAAGAGTGTTATGTGTTACAACAACAACATTTTTTTAACCAAAAAGAGTGTATTGGTAAGGCAGTGCACAAAGATTTATTAATCCATACTAATATTATAAATGCGAAAGTAACTCTGTCTTTCTGTCTGTCTGTCTGTCTGTCTGTCTGTCTGTCTGCTACTCTTTCACGCCAAAACTACTCAACGGATTTAAATGAAATTTGGTATACAGATAATCTAGACCCTGAGAAAGGACATAGGCTACTTTTTATTGCGAAAAGGGGGTTGTAAGGGGTTGAAAGGGGGGTAAAAAGTTACATTTCCACGCGGACGGAGTCGCGGGCGGCCGCTAGTTTAAATATAAATTGTAAAGCTTGTCCTTTCATTATTGCTTCAACCCTAATTAATGATAATGAGTACATTTGTTACAAGTATAATATATTTCTTTTTGTGTCTAATACTCAGTATTGGACACAAAAATACACTCGGACACAACACTCTATCATCCCGTTTGACACTAACCATCACCAAAGGAACACCTCGTTATGATAATCCTGAGACTGTCCCAGAGCGGATTTATTGGCTCAGTAATGATGACTAGGATATCCGCGGATATTCGGGAAAAAAAAGTTAAATCTTTTTAGCCGTGGGAGAGCCACGCTTCGGCATGAATGAGCCGGCTCGACTCGATACCATGGGCTCACAGAAAACCGGCCGGGGTTTCGTTGAGTGGGTGAGGGTGCTCGAGCCCCATACGGGGAAGGATTGGATCAGCGATCAAAAATCCAAGCTATGCTCGAAAAAATTCGAACCACTTTTGCTCGACCCGGGATTGACCCCGAGATTACACTTAAACCACTAGACCAACGGGGCGGACTAAATTTATGTTCAAATAAATCCTCATTCGACTGTCACGTCAAATTAGT
This sequence comes from Cnaphalocrocis medinalis, assembly GCA_014851415.1. Classification (NCBI taxonomy): domain Eukaryota; kingdom Metazoa; phylum Arthropoda; class Insecta; order Lepidoptera; family Crambidae; genus Cnaphalocrocis; species Cnaphalocrocis medinalis. The sequence continues at coordinate 5,720,943 of CM026294.1, forward strand.
AAAGTTAATCAATCCGCAGATCTAGGTCACACTAATCCGTATCCGCGGATACGTTTTAAAAATCCATCACTCAGGTCCAAAGTAACCCAAATATCTTCCTCCCTTCGTGAGTCAAAGTGACGTCTTGGATGATTTATAGGGACCCCGATAATTGATTGGCCAGTCTCCGTTGTTAACCGAAATATGTCGGGAGAAACAAAGCAAAAATATGGCCAGTAGTGATGCGACGCGTGGGTCCGAGACATCGCACAAACATTATTCGAATGATTCCTTGATCTCTAAGACATAAACTTTTTGAACGAAGTTTTTCCGAAATATGTCGCAACAAACAAAACAAAATGCGATTGTAGGGTGACTCTGGTATGATATTGAACAGCTCCTCGGAGCACTCCCCATGGAAAAGTCTGTAGAAGATGCAAAGAACCAAAGCCAAAATCTCTTCGCATCTCCAACGACTCCATTGTCCGTGAGATAGATCCCCAACAATCCGGACAGCTCTGCAAGGCGTCAAATGGGTCCAGCTGATATTTTGGGGAACCTGCCCAAAGATGGGAGCAGTACTCCGCGTGAGGCCGTACCTGAGCCTTGTAAAGTACAAGCCGTTGCCCTGGCTGTTGAATTCAAATAAATAAAATATTTAAAAAAATATTCGAATGATTGTAGTATGATACGAATGATTGAACTCGAAAAGTTTATCCCGAATCGCATCCCTAATAGCCGTTACAAGAATAGATAGCCAATCGTAATTCAATAGCATTTTCAAGTAGCCGAGTTATTGGGAACCTTTCTTGTGATATCGCTTGGTTGGGGATCTTTGCAATAAGGTCATCTGTCTCTAAATTGATAAGGTTTGGAGTGTGTTATCGTTCTGAGTTGGAACTGAAGCTTGGAAGATTTTTACATCAGTCAGTTGATGGTTAGTTGGTGGTGTTTTTCTGTGCGATCGAATCCAAGGTGAGACAGAGAATCAAAGTCATTGACATAATTTAAGGGATTAGTAAGCTGTAATGACTAGGCTAGCCATATCAACCGCAAAAACCGCTGGGGTTAATGAGTTCAGGTGAGGAGACTGCGTCTTGGTAAACCATGTGTAGGATGCCTTCAGGCCAGGATGTGAGTAACCAATATGCTATGAAGTTAGTGATCATTATAAAAAAAAATCTTTACCTGCAAACTAGCAAATCTATGTATCTTTTTCTGTCCACTGTACTTATGCAAAAGAACAGTTCAGTGCGCTTTATTACAACTAGAATAGAGGTATAGTGTTCTTTCTACAAGAATTATTTACGGCTGACTGTAGTTACAAATTTCTTTATGCAAGACGGGAATAAGAATTTATATCAAGAATTTCTTGAAATTCGTTGAATTTTCCAAGACGCTAGTAAATTTTGTTTCTGGTTTATATTCAGAGGGGAAATATGGTACGTTTAAGTGAAGTCCGATGTTGCCTCTTTAAGATGTTTTCCGTGAAAGCCGGGAAAAAAATAACGCTTAAAAATATTTGTTTTCATATGTTCAGGAGATTTGAAAAGTGACGATACTTCGCTGCATCAATTGTGAATTGATAATTGTCAAGCATTAGAATATTCAGATAAAAATAACTTAGCTAGGGGGTGAAGATTACCAGATAGTGTGGCATCGATCGAATGGATAAGTACATCGGTAGAATGGATAAGTCAGCGTCAATCTAACCTAACCCCAGATAGATGGATTGGTAACATTCTCAGTTAGTTAATTTAAACTTCACTACTATGATCGCTCTACTCCTCAATCTTGCAGAGACAATAATTTTTTCTAAATTCTGACTTGATCTGCCTGCGGCTTTTTTCTATCGCCCAAAATTTATACTAGGTTAAAATTCTACGCGAATTTGATTTTAACGACGGCAACCCAAGCGGTTTCTCGCCAGCGTAGCACCCCAAAGGCGCTATAATATCCTTCGTATTAGTGTTAACCACAGTATCTAAAAGCCTTTGTTTAGTAGCTAATTAGATTATAGGGATATTTCATACATATTGGGTTGCTTATTTGAGGCTTTGTGGTTTCGATGTTGGGTAAAAAATTTGTAACTGACTTTTCTGTTCAGAATTTTTCAGTGGGCACCCGAAGTCTGGAAGCTGGCGGTCTTGTACTTCGGAAAGCACTAAGATGTCGGATCTGCGCCCGACCTGTCTTCGGTCGTGTCACACTGGTGTCCCATCGAATTAAGAGGGTAAGGGAATAGAGAGTGCACCTGTATTTGCGCACACTTGATCACTATAATAATATCCTGCGTACGTGGCAGATCGTTAAGATTTAGATCAGTGGCCTTATCATGAGTTTGAAATACTATCCTCGCTAACGAAAACTATCGCTTTGTTTCTTTCATTGTGATTCATTTAAAAGAGACAGAGCAATAGTTTACGTTATGTCAGTTTTCGATGTCAACTCATGGTAGCGCTACAGATCGCTAAGTAGCCGTAGCCGAATCTCGGTTGGAGGATTTATTTATTAAAGGCTTGATGACATGCATTCATTAAGTGATGATGAGTCACTTGCTGCTTTTATCTGGTCAGTCCACCTCATAGTTGATGACGTTACGAGTATCATTTCAAAATTTCCTCGACAATGACGTCATTTGACATTTATCGTACTTGAATGAGAACACGTTTCTCTTCATTTCCAAGTGTTGTATTATTTAGACATCATCATTATATCTTCCACGTTTTTACCTCCACCATCTCGTGTATAATACACACGATATTTGTTCCCACGTGTTGTCTTGTATAATCATGATATAATTTGGGAATATATTGTCATACATAAAATATTAGTTGCTTAGTAACTTGAGATTTGTGATTTAGATCAGAGTGTGATAATTTACTCATCAAGGGAATCATTACTCAAGAACCTACTGAATATTTGTTTTTATAATCTCCTAACCGATATTTTTGGTTAAGCCGGCGAAATTGAACAATCAGCTATCGACGCAGGACGTATGAACGAAATGAACAAGTGTGTGCGCAGACACATGTGCAATATTTTGATGGGACACCAGTGTGGCACGACCGAAGAGAAATGGCAGGACCAACGACTTAACGTGTTTCCAGATGCACAGAGGTACAAGACTGCCAACTTCCAGATTTTTGACTGAACTAAAAAATTCTGGACAAAAAACTCAGGTTCAGATTTTAGCCCGACCCAGGACCCTAAACGCAGCTGTTGATTCAAAGTGCTACTTAATAGCCACTGCGCCATCGAGAAAGTTAATCTAGAGTTATTAAATGTTTACCTAGTGATATTATGTAACTGGCGCATAAGTACCTAAGCTTTATAATTAACTCAAATAATGAATTTGAACGGCTAAAAATAAACCTGCTGTTTCATATTTAGTTTTCTTAGTTCAGTCTCAAAGACGAAACAAATAATTTATTCAGATATCAAAGAAGTTCTCAATATTTTATTCATGGACAAAACTAAAACCTATTACCAAGTCAGTAACTACAAAATAATATGTTTTGTCGAAGCTGGGAACTACCTACACAGTGTTAACTTATCAAGATCTGTACACAAAGAGATAGACGTCTAGTATCAGAAATGCTCTGTTGTTATCGTTTTGAAACGACAAATTCGGCCTCTAACACCTGGTAGTAGTTTCTATAGTACAAACACACGCGATAGCCCCTATTGAGGAATATGCCTACATTCTTTAACTGTGGGAGAGCCACGCTTCGGCATGAATGGGCCGGCTCGTCGGAGTGACAGTGGTATCACTCCGGACGAGCCGGCCCATTCATGCCGATGGCCCATTCACAGAAAACCGGCGTGAAACAGCCCCTGTGCTGTGTTTCGCCGAGTGAGTGAGGGTACCGGAGGCCCATCCGGGGGGAAGGGGATAAAAGGTTGGCAGCGCACTTGTGACTCCACTGGTGTTGCATGTGTCCATGGGCGGCGGCAATTGCTTACCATCAGGTGATCCGCCTGCTCGTCTGCTACCTATCACATAAAAAGAAAAGAAAAAAAATCTATTAGCATACCTTCTTCAGCTTATGTAGGTTTCCTCACTAATGATTTTTCTTCCACATACTTCCCAAATTGTGTATTTTCCGGTAATCGATGACAACATTAGAAAACAAAATGGTCTCTCTCGGAGCTTACTACACATTCAGTTTCAAAATCCAAATCATACCAAAGTCCGCGAACCTCAGTCTTGTGGAATAGTTTAGCTGCGGCAGTATTTCCTGACGGCTATGACTTAGGGACCTTCAAGAAACGAGCGTACTCCTTCTTAAAATGGCCGGCAACGCATCAGCGACCTCTCTGATCTTGCAGATGTTCATGGGCAGCGGTGATTACTTACCAGCAGGTGACCCGCTTGCTCGTTTGCCGCCTATAGTATAAAAAAAAAGTTGCATTACCCTCAAAAAACTACGAAGTTGAATGTCAAAACAACAAAGAGAAAAAACTCTTGGACCATGGAGATCCGGGAAACTTTTCTACTCTTCAGTTCTCCACTGTCGGAGTTTTTGTTGTCACGAAGTTTTCATAAGCGTGTCAATGTTTTTTTGATTAAAGCGACAAAGTTTTGCTTTAGTTCATACTGTATTTTACTGTTAAAAAGGAGTGTTACTACTTATTTATGAGACAGTGGGCAGACTGATGGTAAACGAATACCGCCGCCTAGGTACATCTGCAATACCAGATGAGTCACAGGTATGCCGTGACTGCGACTGTACCTGCATAGAAATATAGGGGAAAGGTTTTTACCTTTAAATTTTCGACATAAATCAGCTCAAATTTATTAGAAATAATCTTTATTCAATTTAAGTCCTTATAGAACATTTATGAATGTCAAATATTATGTATGCTACCGCTTTTTATATTCTTATATTATGTATGCTGTTTTTGCTTCATAAGACTATTAGCAACCGAAATCGTAGGCGTTTCGGAGATATTTGAAGTTTTCAAATGTTCTAACCATAATCCTCACCAGGGTACCTTCGTGTCTGTGGAATATCTTAAGGACTTTTTAGAGATTTGGTATTCTGTTGCGACTTTTTCATGACTATTTTTAGAACCTAAACCATTTCTATAGACTTTAAATTAAAACGCTTTTACTTGTACCAATATTACCGACTATTGTCAATATCGTTTTCATTGAGATTTTAAATATGAAGATTACACTTTGTAGTACACAATTGGTGATCAAATCCGAGCTATATCCGAGAATTTTAGTTCGACCTGGGAATCAAAACCCCACATGATAATGACATGTGGGATGACAGGCTCAATAGACTTTGTCTGTTCTTTTGTACCTGTCAATCTCACATTAAACGGCCGCTTAACATCAGGCGGAGTGAGGTCATCTTGATTGTCCTTAATGTAAGGAGTAAGGAGTTCGATTGATGTGGACTACCCGAGCGCGAGTCGCTTGTGCTGTGGTGTTTCATGCCCCATTTGGGGAGAAGTGACATTGAGATGGGCTAAAGACACAGACTTTGTAGGGAGTGAAGAAACGCACCGGCGAAAGAGCCCTTAGCAAGTACCTGGTGAGCGTCTCCCAAGATTCGGTCCGTATGCCGAGACGGTAGGAAGGACCATGGGCTGGTGGAGGGACCTGTGTCCTTAATGTGAAAAAAAAACTTGGCGATACAAAACTTTAACAGTATTTCCTACTGTCGCAAAGTTTTCATAGCCAAGTGAATGTCGGACATCTGCGGGCGTGTCCGAGTTTTATTCGACGCCTCCACCAGCTCGTAAACAGTGCTTTAGACGACACATTGTATTTTTATTGTCTAACCTTTGTAAGGGGTGATTTTAGGGATCAACTTTTATGAGCGCTGTAAAGTTGGAAATAATTAGCTAGGAAAGAAAGTGTGAACACATTGTTGGTTTTGCAAAGACAATGATATCGCAGATTGAAGTGCCTTTTTATAGTGTTTAATGTAAATGTATGTAATAGATGTTGTGTCGTGTTGTGATATCCAAAATAATAATAAAAAAGTACTTATGTACATTTTTGCTGTCTGTATGGTTTTCTATTGAAAAAAAAAAGAAAAAATAACTGAAACCTAAAGTTAGACTATAATTTATTAAAACAAAGCAGGTCTCAGTAGCAATGTCTTAAAAATACTGGCATAATTACATATTTCAGCATAATTTTCTGGGTTGGAATAAGGACTGACAAAGAAAAGCTATTATGAAAACTGTATTTTAACTATAGCGGTTAAGACGAAAAAAATATAATTAAAAAAAAAGCCTACCGTTCTCATCTCCCATAGTTCCGATCAATCTTTTTTTTATCAGAAAATGTCGTACTTACACGAAACTTCATACAAGCACCGCTTCCGAAAACTCATCTCGCATCAGCCTTGTCAATAATTTAAATATTTCATAGTACCGTTTACCATAAAACGCGTGTCATGGCATCGTTGGCACGTAAACACCATCAAAGAGGTTTATCCGTCGCCAACCGCGTTATCGAGATTTGATCCGGGTCGGCACCATAGTGTGGGGGGGACCAGTGAACCCTTGGATTAGGTCCTGCAAAAAAAAATATGACTTTTTTTCTTTTGGGCTACTCACGGTAGCAGCTCTAGAGACACCTTTTTTGGCTGCTACCGTATCTAGAGACACTCTTAATTCTGCCAATGTCGAGTTAAAGAGACACGTTATATTTTGCAAGATTGTCCAGTATCATGAGTTTATAATATCGCTGGATTATATTATAAACGAGTTATCCGATAACATCTAAAACAGACTAAAAATTTGACTGAAAATTGCTGAAAAAATTATGCTATACACAAATCTCATCTCGGCGAGTAATTTTAGCAGATACAATCAAAAGCAATCAAATGAACAGAATATTTGGTTGGCACTTAACTGCTTTTGATTTTAGAGGCTTCAATTCCAGATTGCGTCCAAAAACGGTCTTTTGAGAGCTCACACTTAGACCTTGATTCAGGCTGTTAAGAGTCTGGTAATCACAATGAAGCGACTACCATATGAAAATTTTGTCGCTCTCAAAAAACCGGGTTTGTTTGAAGTTATCTCACTGCCATTTCCTATACTTTCCGATACTAACCGCGACAATGATGCGACGTGACATGGGTGACTCACCAGCGCTGATTCGTCCAGAATCAAATAACATCATACCATTATAAACCTTATTACTACATGTATAAGACTCAAGTTTTTGTCATACAATACGTATTAACTCTTGTATGTATGAATGGGCCCGATTGAAAGAAATTCCTAGAGCAAATACACTTGGACGGTGGTGATCAATAAAATTGTTTATTAGTCGGAGATAGTGCAAAAGATTTTGTGGGGAATAAAAGATGGACGGAACTGCTGATATATTCATTGGCTGACGTTTGATGTCATACTTCCGTTTCAAGGAAGTCGGTAAAAGGAACTCTAAATATCTTTCTTTGGGTGTCATCTTTTATTTATTTATTAAGGACAGCCATCAAATCTTACACTAATTACATCATATTTACTTACATACAATTTAAGCCTGAGAGCAGATTCATTACAGGCTGCCACATCAAGCTAATGTGAGTAGACTGAAGAAAAATTTAAACATAAATTAGACTTATAACAAATTTACACCTGAAAGCTACAACATGAACGAATCAAGTTTAGCCCTCTTTAATTTGTGACTGATACATATCATCATACATAACCCTCCTTTTGCTTTGCCGTAGTCGGGTAAAAATATCAACGCCCGCAGTCCTCTTCAGCAATCCGTTGTATTGACGGTGAAGTCTGCTTATTATTGAGTGATCTTCGAAGATACAAACCCTATGAGGTAAGCTGATGTTCAGCTGTGGAAGTCCTATGGCTGATTATGATGAAGTTTAATACACTTATGCTAACTATCATAGCAGTTACCTCAATAGAAGTAGCAGACTTAACCCTAAACTGTCTGCAGTTGAAAACATAACTGTAACATTAATATGAATTCACGACTCCCGGGAAGTTGCAAAAAACGCAGCCGTTAAAGAGCCCAGGAAAATCCCGGAATTGTCTTTGCCAAATTGCTTGAGACGGAAATAAATTCCCACTATATTTTTCGAGGTTAGCTTATTGTGTCTAAGGAAACGACTTTTTAGGGTAATGGGTGCGGGTATTTTTCTTTTCACTTTTTTTCTATTTTCTCAGCTGTGCGGTAGGAAAAAGGTTTAATACTGGTGCAACACTTATCATCTAGGGTTAAAGTGGAGCGTTTTGTCTTTAAATGCATTTTAAGATTCCTTGATGGTCTTAAACTTTAACTAGTCAATAGTAGAAACAATATTTTTTTTGTGAAAGTTTCTTTTTAACCCCCGACGCAAATGCGAAGGGGTGTTATATTTAAGCTTGACGTGCCTGTCTCTTTTCTGTCTGTGTGTGAGTTTGTCTGTGGCGTCGTAGCTGCCGAACGGATGAACCGACACAAAATAAAGATATTGACACAGAAGGCTGACTGCCTACTATGAGCTAAAAATATGTCATGTACTCACGCATGCGCACTAAAGGGCAAAAACGCCTTTTCGACCACATTAATCCTAACTTATGACATAATAAGATTGTCAAACTGTCGAGGTCTATGGTAGAGGCCGCGCGCTCATGTACTCATGCCGGGCAACAACCCTAGCATATGTCAACGAACTCTTCTAAATTCAAAATCAGGTCAAAGTCTAACTTCTGTGTCAATATCTTTATTTTGTGGAACCGATTTGAAGTTATAATAGTTGAGAGTATTCTTAGCTAGATTAAATGGCCGCCAACACAAAATGATCAGTTTTATATTTTCTGAAATCTTGATATTGTATCAAAATTATAATATTCTATCTGTCCTTCTTATGTAAGAATATTGTAATAAGTTTTGTCATAATATATTAAACTAGCGGCCGCCCGCGACTTCGTCCGCGTGGAATAGTAACTTTTTACCCCCCTTTTAACCCCTTACAACCCCTTTTTCGCACTAAAAAGTAGCCTAGGTTCTTTCTCAGGGTCTAGGATCATCTGTATACCAAATTTCATTTAAATCCGTTCAGTAGTTTTGGCGTGAAAGAGAAACAGACAGACAGACCGACAGAGTTACTTTCGCATTTATAATATTAGTTAGGAAGTTAGGATGTACCTACTGGATAATTTGATATTCTATTCTCAGTAAAGCGTTTGGAGCAATTCCTTACTCGGAGTAAGAAAAGTGTACCACGAGTTAATGCGAATAGTTTCATTCCACTCCGTTCAAAAATTAAACCTCCACTCGACAGCAATCTTGCCTCCTAAAATTCTAAAAACTCCGAAACACTCCACCACTTGCAGTACCGTAACGAAAACTGAAAATTAGATTCACTACGGTCTTTCGTCGAAAAACTAATTCTGGAGCAACCGGAGGGTTAATTTTTAAGCAACCCACGAAATCGGTGATCATATAAAATTCACCGCTTATAGAATAGTTTATAAACGAATTCAGTAAAGGGGGTTAACTGTGTCATAACCTGAGCTCACCTCCGCAATCAGGGGAGTGTCTGGACGTTGGAGGTCGGGCGACCCTCGCGGGACTCGGACATTCCATTTTCAAATTGCGACACCGTAAAGGTTTCCTTCTGAGAGCACTGGCCTTTTATTTTTTTAAGAATTCTCTTTTTAAAATTCAGCTGTTTTAGTTTGTTTTTTCTTTTATCAAGAAGTAACAAAGGCATCGAAATGCAATGGACTTCATTTTTTATTTGTATTATCATTAAAACTATATTTTTTCGTTATTTAACACTAGAAAGAAGAGACTCAGACTTTCAATGTACAATATCTGGTTATATATTACATTTAAGGTTTCCTTTTGAGAACATACTTATTTCCCGCGCTGGCTCTGCGACTCCAACCGAGTATTGGCCTCCGAAACAAGATAGCACCAGTTTGGTCGATCCTGCACTAGTTCCAGCCAGGCATTAACCTAGAGTTCTGAAGTTCTTTGTAGAACACTGACTTTTTACCAATTTATTTATAGGGCGTTTTCGAGCGTTTGCTAGTCTACTGATGAAATAAAACTAGATTGGGCTTTTGTCTCTTTTAGACATAAGTATACAGGTAGTGTTCATAAAATGGAATCTTCCCTTTTCCACCCTTTGTTGGTCTTTTAGCAGGTTGGCATCTTTAATCTATGATCGGATTATACAGTGCCTACCCTTTGTCATCAATCCGCTAAACCAAACTTTGCGTAATGTATCAATAGCTTTATATTTCAAATCGTTCTAAAATCATAACATAAATAAACATTTTGTTAACATACAATACCACATATTCATCATACAAACAACTCTGATTCGATTTGATGCGATCACAATTTCAACGCACGTTCAACAACGAAATTAATAGTTGACATACAGACTTCCGCGAAACAGTTCACTAAAGTAAAAAGATTGGTGCAGTTCACTCATGTAGATCAGCAGCAGAGCTGCTCCAATAATGCGCTAATAACTTTATGACATTAGCTCAACGTTTGGCGTCGCTCAGAGTATAGAAGCATTGAGTGCTCTGGCCTTGGTTAGCTCCTATTATTTGCATGCTTTTGCTTGCTTGCTTTGATTTAATCAAATTAAATATTTTATTTCAAACATTAAATAAATCCATACATTTGAAATTATGAAAATTATAAATTAGAAATCAGTCAGTTTATCAACTCCTGTTTTTTTTGTGAAAAGAACTTGTTAAGTGAACTAGTTCATTGAGAAACGCAAGTCTAGTTGGCAAACATTTCTCTATTTGCCACTCAATCACAGAACGCTACACAGTGCTATTTTTATTTCCGTATTTTGTGAGTGAAATGAACTTGTTGACTGAACTAGTTCATCGAGGAACAACGCAAGTCTAGTTGGCAAACATTTCTCTATTTGCCACTCAATCACGGAGCGCTCAACAGTTTATTTTCCTATTTTCCCTACAAACAGCCCTATAAATCCCTTTGAATGATATCAAGTTGGTTTGGAGATATTTTATTGTCTCTGCCATAACGTTAAATAGTGGGGAACTGGAATGGAAACATTTTCAGTGGTAGTTTTAACTATTAAATACTTTGGCTATTGTGTTTTTATACCTTTGATGTCAAGCGCAGGATGTTTTAGCAGTTTTAGGAACAAGTTCATTTAATTTTAAGTACAGTCAGCCACACATCAGGTTACCACAACCTGTCAAAACTTCCTCAATTGATATTTAACCTAATGTGTATGACAGTAAGATTAGAGTCGATTGAAGAAATTTGACAGTTTTGTATACTTTGATGTGACTAGAAAGACGCTGTTTTGTTTTTTTTTTATTTATTCGGAATAACAACAGCCGTTTTACAATATTGCTAAAATATCATTTTTTATTTGTATTTCAATCTACTGGAACTTCATGTTCCTACAACGTTATATAGAGCTTAAATTCCAATTACCTTTTTGGACTAAAATACAAGTTTCCTAGGTTGATCAAAAGACAAACATAACGGGTCATATGTAAAGCTTTTTTGACAAGCAATTGACCTCGATCACTCCTCATGTTAAGTGAAGATGAGATGTAAGGTGGGCCATGCTACTAAAAATGCGCTGAAAGAGTGTATTCTATTCCACGCCAAAAAAAAAAGAAAAAGTATAATCCGCTTTCCCTGTTCTATGAGTACTAGCTGACGTTTGCCAGGGACTTGTCGTAGCACTCCCAGACACGAGCAAATTTCGAAATCCTTAGTTATACTTCCTTCGTAATCGATCTTGTTTCTTTAGCTGACTCAATCGAAATACCGCTGTTCTTATTTAGGTTAGTTTGTTTCCTTATGCCAATCCGTTTAGTGTTTCATTTAGAAGATGCTAATTAAATGTTTTAGTAAGTCTCTCTTAACCTCATTTCGTTCTTTACTCGTGCGTATAAGGACCGATGATGCGTAACGTAGACCTGATTTTAAGGTAGGGCAAAAGAGCGAAGCTAATTTTTGCGTAAATTCGCCAGGTGAACAATGATTTAATAAAATTAAATCGTCATACCTACCTACCGGAGGGCATCCTCCTATCTCTATATGGCGATTTCTGTTACTTTACATGATTATGAATCAGAGTATAAGTAAGGTGTTCAGTGTTTTGGATGTATAAAACCTCATTCGTTTAAATAAAGAACAATTTTTTGTTTGACATCCGATTGTCTTTTGTTAGTTTTTGACCGACTTCATTACACGTACATAACACAACGTAAAAATATATATGAATTTTTTTATCCGGTTTGCTTCCTGGGCAGTACAAGCCCAATTAAAAGAAAAGTATGAATGCAGTTTTGTCTTTAAAAAAATAAAGGAATGTTTTTCTTACAGTATAACATGCTAACCCACCTTTCATTTTAACTCCAAAGTCATGATTACTTGAATTGTATCAAAGTATTGACAAAGCATGCTCATACGTTTTATAAGTCCTCAAGTTCTCTTGTCACAATGAAACACGGCCTCCAAATAAACTTCTGTATTGGTTGAAAAATTTCGCATCTCTCTCGCAATATATTTTCTGGTTTGAAATTCCGATTGTCTCAGTTTTCCTGGTACTGCGAATTTCAAAAAGGAAGTGACACAATCCTATTTATCAAATGCTTCTGTTTTACTAGCATAAGGAATATCAGTAGCTCTTAAAAGGACCTTAAAAATAAAATAGTTGAAAACTGTGCGCCTTATTAAATTGTTCAACGCACTGTTTTGGCAACCTTGAGTCACAAAATAATTACACTCAGAAGTTAGACTAACCTGATTTTGAATTTAGAAGAGTTCGTTGACATATAATAGGGTTGTGGCCCGGCATGAGTACATAAGCGCGCGGCCTCTACCATAGACCTCGACAGTTTGACAATCTTATGTCATAAGTTAGGATTAATGTGGTCGAAAAGGCGTTTTTGCCCGTTAGTGCGCATGCGTGAGTACATGACATATTTTTAGCTCTTAGTGGGCAGTCAGCTTTCTGTGTCAATAATGTATTTTGTGCTTGAGTTCCGTATTCCGTAAACAAGGTCTCCATAGTGACCATCGTCTTTCCATACCTTACTACTGGTAGTTACACTGTGGTTCTAGACTTGCAGGTCAATGTTAAATCTAGTTGCATTCCTTGACGTTGATATAATGTCAACTGTAAATCTGATAAGATGTACTTTTATAAAAATTTGTTCTTATTTCATGGAATGTGTGTTGACTCTTGGCACTACACTATGCAACTTAGGGTTGAGCAAAAAGTAGGTACATTCGTGCAAACCTTCGAGATCGGAAAAGTCTAAAGTCTACGTAAAACATTCGCTTAGTACCTATTAGAAAATTATTGAGAAATATATTGGTTAAATGATTTCTTTTCCATATTTATATTTCTAGTAGTAGTCTTTTAAAGCATTTATTTCGACCTGTCGGAAAGTGTTTTGAATCTCTCGAAAAACTATCGCAGTAAAATTGCTCATTTAAAACGTTTTCATCAAACACTTTTATGTTTCCTGACTTTTCGCCCGTTACAAATTCTATTAAGGTTTTACAGTGTATTTTAGCATAATGAAATTCTCTGTTGAAATTGTAAAACTTGTTCAAATTCTTGAGCAGTAGAGCAATTCGGAAAATTAATGTATACGATATAAACTTAGTGAGTTGGGGATAAGTTTATTGCCTGTGAACCCGTTTTGAAATTAATATGTGACTTAATTGTTTAGTAGAACATTATTAGTAGTCTGTAGTAGAATCAGCCTTTATACCACAAAATAAAGACTCTGAGACAGAAGGCTAAATGCCCACTAAGAGCTAAAAATATGTCATGTACTCACGCATGCGCACTAACGGGCAAAAACGCCTTTTCGACCACATTAATCCTAACTTATGACTTAAGATTGTCAAACTGTCGAGGTCTATGGTAGAGGCCGCGCGCTTATGTACTCATGCCGGGCAACAACCCTAGCATATGTCGACGAACTCTTCTAAATTCAAAATCAAGGCTGAGTCAGCCTTCTGTGTCAAAGTCTTTATTTTGTGTTTATACTGTCCCATTGCAGGGCATCGCTACTATGATGGGATTAGGCTTAATCACCGCACTTGCCTAATGCGGATTGGTGAACACAAAGCCAAAGAATTGACTGTCTCAAGTAAGCAGGGCACATTTCGAGGAGAACATATGGTCGTTGGGGTGGAAAGGTCCTTGAAAGGAGGCTACGTACAGGGAATCGTAGTCATGGCAAGCCCTCCACAAGTTTGTCCAACGATTTTGTGAAGGTCGCGAGAATCCCCTGGATGCTTGTGGCACACGACCGATCTGTGTGGAGATCATTGGGGAAAGCCTATGTCCTGCAGTGGACATCAATTGGCTGAAATGATGATGTCACGCGAATTTTAAAAATATGGAAAATATGGAACGAACTGCCACCTGCGGTATTTCCGGACCACTACGACCTACAAACCTTCAAGAAAAGGGCATATCTCGCTCTAAAAGGCCGGCAGCGCACCTGTGAAGCCCCTGGAGTTGCAGGTGTTCATGGGCGACGGTAATCGCTTAACATCAGGTGATCCGTATGCTCGTCTGCCCCCTATCCTATATAAAAAAAAAATGCATAAGGAGTAGATAAGTTTCACACTCTTCTTCGCTTCGACTCTTCGCTTTTTACGTCACCATTTTTTTTTATTCTTGCTTGTATACCCTTATATAATTACCTATTAAAATTTGTCAAAAGTAGACACTCACTTTTGACTTGACCTTCATTCGTTCTTCTAGTCTAACCTATCACCTTCAAGTACTTTGATACTATAAAAAGATCAAACCACTTAAGCTGCTTTGTAAAAATTCGTTAAGGATTAATTAAAAAGAAATACATGTTTGAACGTACAAACTGATGTTGAAATTAAACATCTTTTTACCAAAGCAATTATGATTTTAATTTTATGGTTACGCCTTAAATAAACTCCTAAGTAATAAGTAACTGCTAAGTAATGGTACAGAATCTACAATCTACAAATAATTTTAAAAAGTTACATTCTATTATTATTATAGACGGTAATTAACGCCACGTTAATTTTAAGCTCATAATTATGTTTTATTTATGACTAGTGGCCCGCCCTCACTTCGCTTCGGGACCGTAATTCAGAAATGAACCAACAGATGGCGCTGTGTCCAATTACATCGCGCAAGCGTTTCGTGTTTTCGGTTTACCTATAAGCCTTGTCGTTGTCTATTGAAGTTATCTCTTTATAAATAGTATAGAATATAGGTGGCAGACGAGACGACGGATCCACTGATGGTAAGCGATTACTGCCGCCCATAGGACACCTTGCAACACCAATGGTGTCACAAGTGCGCTGTTTACCTTTTAACCCCCCTTCCCCTGGACTGAGCCTCCGGTACCCTCACTCACGCAGCGAATCACAGCGCATGCACTGCTTCACGCCGGTTTTTTGTGTGGACGTGGTACTCGTATTACTCCGGTCGAGTCGGCCCATTCATACCGAAGCGTGGCTCTCCTACTATCAAATTTCCTGAAATAAAAAGAAAATGAAATGAAATAAATTTATTTGCGTAAAACATGGATGGTCCTCAATTTATTTTGAACCTAATGCATATGACAGTAAGATGAGAATTCATTGAAGAAATTTGACTGTTTTGTATACTTTGAAGTGTGGCTGTACGTACATAATTATGAGCTAAAAAATTATTTCCCGACTATAATAAACAAGTGGTTAGCTCAAAATATTTTTATTCGTATTTCATAACTGCCAATTTACAAACTGAGATTTTCTTTTTACACAAAGTTTCACCATAGTTTCTGCGCCAAGCCACTGGCGCCATTCCAAGTGTTTTCAGATTATTAAAAAGTTATCCATATTTGATAGAATAGACGGAAGTTTCTGGACAACTAAAAGTAAATAAGAAATAGAAACATTCTTTATTTAGTTTCAGTTCATAGAGAATGTCAAATATCTGCCGCTGATTCGGAAAATAGATTTCTACCGAGTAAATCAATAGTTTCTCTTTTCAAATATGAACATTATAATTTTCATTTTCATCATAAGTAGTATAAAAATATTAAGATAAAGACTACAGTGCACTGTTAAGTCATCTCAATGTCAGTCCCACCCATGCGAAACTAGCTCAAGAGCCGACCATCTAGCTTACGTACTCCGTACTAATAATTAGTAAAAGTTCTTTGTAAATAGGAGATTACCAATTCTAAAATTAAGTACTTACGAATTAAACTAAATTCCCCAAAAGACTAAAAAGAAAATTAAAATAGTAAAGAATTTATAAAATACTTTCACTAGAAACATTTTGCATACAATCTCCCTTAATACGCTTAAGATAAAACATTTGAGCTTTTTAAAAATAAAATACATATTTTCAGACAAAATTATATTCTGCTTGCGCATTTAAGGGCGGTTAATTTTTTTCTTCACTAGCGCCACGTATAATTAAATTTATAATATTAATGTAATTCAATTCGTCGTCGAATTAAAATAAATTTGAAGAAAAATAGTTCGTTGGTAACATAAGTGTTACGTTAAGATTTATCTCTGTCTAAAGAGCAATTATATTTTGTTAGTTATTATTTCTTACCAGTAAATACAGTATGAGTGGGCCGGCTTGACTAGATACCACGGGCCCACAAAAGACTGGCGTAAAGCAGCGCCTGCGCTGTGTTTCAAGTGAGTGAGTTTATCGAAAGCATAATCGGGGGGAAAAGTGGTTAAAGGTTGTGGCGACTTGTGACTTTACAAGTGCTGCAAGTGTCTATGGGCGGCGGCAATCGCTTACCATCAGGTGATCCGTCTGCTCCTCTGCTACTTATCACATATAAACATTGAACATGGATAATTTTGCACCCGTGCGAAGCCAGGTGGCTTATAACGAAGACGTTCCGTAACGAATGAGAATATACCTGTCACATTCAAACAAAAGCGCGTACAGCGCGTGTGAAAGAGAGGGTAACTCCGATTCGGTCGTAACGTTGACTTCAAATTAGACCCTCAGGGCAGGAGATCAATTCTCGGTTTTCGCCTCCTTTGTCGAATCGACTTCATGGAACCCACTACCAATAGAAGAACACAGATTACAGTCGACATTCCTTATTTAGTTCTCTTATTGGTCGACACGACATAGAAGGCGAAAACCGAGAATTGGCCTCCAAGTCGACAGGGGTAAGTAAATCGTGGCGCTAGTATATCAAACAAGGGCCCTTCACCAGTCTCTCGAAGACGAGGTTTAAACGAATAATGTTTGCCCGAAGCCAACTCCAAAATCTTTATTTTCTCAAAACTTTTTATCGTTTAACTTCATCGGAGAATAAAGGGGACTGATAAAGGGTTTTAAAGACTTCTCAAGCTGGTTTTGTGTTAACAGCTTTCCATTTTAGGAATTTATTAAAAGTTAGTCTCGATGGCTTTCATTTTTGTAGGTTACGATAAATCGATAAAAATATTCGGGTTTTTTACAACAATCTGTCCACTCACATCGAGTGTGCCCCTGTGCTCCGATGCAACGATTTTGGATGCAACCGGCAGATGTTTTGAAAAATTCATGCAACAGCTAATAAGTAGGTACATTGACTTGATCCCTATCTAAGTTGCTACTCGTGTTACGGATATCAGTTTGAACAAACACAATTATTATCACACGAATCTTTCTTCAGGATCCAACCTTTGGCATAATTAGGTAGTCACACAAAAATGTTTTACTTTAGGAGATTCTCAAACATGCTGCTCTCTCTCTCTCTCATCTCATCTCATCATCATCATTATCTTAGTGTTTTGTCTCGGTTTTATCCCAAGCTACCAGAAACCAACCCCCGGGTACAGCGCAGTTGTGACTCTACTGGTGTTGCAGATGTCTATGGGCGGCAATCGCTTACCAGGTGATCCGTGTGCTCGTCTGCCACTTATCATATGAGAAAGCTGTCCTTTGTAGTCGTCCGTCTTTTTAACATGGTGCTATCCTCTTTCTAAATAAACTTTATGACAGCGACAACAAGTTTGACAAGTCAAAATTAGAATCGCTTGAGTTCCTACTCACCCAATCTACTAGATTTATTCAGTTGTCCTAAAATCCTATAAAATGTTTACTAAAATAACTCATGTTTACCCGTAAAATTTTCATAGATGTAACTTTTTAACTCCAGTACTTTGATGTTTCCTGTGTAATCACTCGTATCTGTTTTTCGTTTGCTGCGGGGTCATTAGCCTTGAGTCCAGTGCGGTTCAGAATCAGTAAGAACCAAACCAAAGACACTGACACACACAGATTTTTTCGTCATATTATTTCGATTGTCAATTGTCAAATTAAATTTTCTCACTTCTTGTAAAATTGTATCTATGTAAAAAAATAAATATAAACAAGGTTATATTTATTTTTAAATCTTAAAAAAATAGAAACAGTCATCAAAGTATACAAAACTGTCAAATTTCCAATCGACTCTCACCTTTCTGTCATACACATTAGGTTGAATATTATGTGAAGTTTGACAGGTTGTGGTAACCGTAAAAGAACACGGGCATTTTGTACACTGCTCCACATCAGACTGTGGCTAGTTAGCAGCCCGAAACCGATTTAAACTGTACTGTAAAACTGTTCAATGTACAATATTGACACTGGCTGTTTTTTATTTGCAGGTAATAAACTCCCAGGCGCTGAGTAACCGGCGATTTGCGGAATGTCGGTTTGTTTTTAAAGTTGTTTACTCGTTTTTTGCTACACTGTGGAAGATTTTGCTATTTAATTTGTTTGGTTAAAGGTTAGGGAAATGACCCGAACCGGAAAACATACTTGTAGAATGTAGATACATAGTCGATCATACATTATGAGTCTTGTAAGATAAAAACAGTCCAACAAAGAAAAAAGGATAACTTTTTGTAAGACGAATGTGTTTGTACTACACTACTAAGGGGGTTAAATGTTTGGCAGCGCACTTATAACTCCACTAGTGTTGCGGGTATCTAAGGTCTGCGGCTATGGTTTACCATCAGGTGATCCGTCTGCTACCGGCCATCTCAGAAAAAAAGTAGGTAGCTTATTTTTTAGATTCCGATATTTCGACGCTGTTGCAAGTGAATAGTCGCGGTGTTACTAAATTGTCAGGGGCAGACATATCAGTCTACCTTCTTTCGAAGTCTTTGAACCTCTGGTACCACTGCAAACTCACTAATTTCCCACATCTGTTCTCGACGCATTCGCTGTGAGTGTTTTACTCGTATTTAAATGTGTAGGTCATTTTGTATTACAAAACATTTCAGAGCGTAAATTCATATTATCATTGCCCATGTTACATATTGTTTCATCTCACGTCTCGATTGATCTAAAATTAGTTCGCCATAGCTACAAACGAGGGGTGCCCCTAATTCCCGAATCCCAGGGGTGGCGAACAATGGCCGATATCAAATTGGCAGCATTCAGCCATAATAGCATTTTATTACAAATACTGCGCCGGCGGCGCAATATACGGGCGAAATTATCAAGTGTTATAGTGAATAGAATTCGATGGGGCGTGGAGTATGAAAGGTTGATCCACGCCTAGTTTTACGGTAAATCTATTGTGTTAGGACGGCCTCAGGCCAGAGTGACGATCTGCGCAAGAGGGCTGGAGCTGGATGCGAGTAGCCGAAGATCGATCAAAGTGGCGAGCATTTGGAGAGGTCTACGTCCAGCAGTGGATTGCAACAGGCTGTTGATGATGATGATGATTGTGTTTAGAGGGATAGCAAGGAGTCTACAGTAAAAATATTGACCGTGGGAGAGCCACGCTTCGGTAAACGACTTAAAGACACCCAAATTATAGTAGTCGATTATCGTCTGATGTAATGTAACAGTTACCTTTCACAGTCGTAGTTGTCACAGAAAACCGGCGTGAAGCAGCTCCTGTGCTGTGTTTCGCCGAGTGAGTGAGGGTACCGGAGGCTTATCGGGGGGGAAGGGGATAAAAGGTTAGCAGCGCACTTGTTGCATGTGTTCATGGGCGGCGGCAATTGCTTACCATCAGGTGATCCGCCTGCTCGTCTGCTGCATATCACATAAAAAAATCCTGCAGAATTAAGCGGTGGGATCTTAGGCTATAGGTAAATGTGACCACGGCGAGCAAGTACGGCGGTCATAGAAATATATAAGTCTCTGTTCTTTCAAAATAAGGCCCCCTTTAAAAGTAGGTTTACAAGTTATAATCAGCTTACGTCACTATTTTCTCCCCAATAAAAAGTGCTACCACTGTCACTTATTTTATAGCAATAAAATAAAATAGTGACCCCTAACAAAGGGATTAGTTCTTTGCCCCGTCGGGTCCGTTATTAGCCCTATGGGGATTGCCCTGGGCGGCCATATGCCACCCTGTGACGTCATAAACAGCACGCTCCAATGCGAGTTTACGCTGGGGGCAACAAGATAGGCGTGGTTATGCAATTTTGGCATAGGTTAGTTAATTGGCTTTTGTTTGAATGAAATAGTGATTTTGTGGGGTGATTCTTACTTTTTACTAGGCCCCTGTTAGTTTGATATTTGAGTACGTCAAAAATACTTGTAAATAAACAGTGGAAAGCCAGCTGCGAGTTGGACTTACCTATGAAGGAGGCTGCATTTAAAATTTACTTCTATGTTTGAGTTAATTGAAGGAAAATTCTAGTTTACGAATTATAACGTACGTCTGGTATTATAAAAACTACTTATTAGATTTTTTTCAAGCCATTTTTTTTATTCGTTTTTATTTATTAAAATTATAATGCGGCTTACAAAATACATTACTTACTTATTGCTTCCATAGTGAAAAGCGGTAGTATGCTCGAAGCACAGTTGGGTCAATTTACAAAACAAAGGATGTGAATTTATATGTCAGCTTATTTATTCAAAATTTTGAATCACCAGGGTCCACTTTGGCACTATTCGCACAAAGGAGTTCAGGGCGCCCATCCATAATCGCAACACAGTTTGCACTATAACGCCCCGTTTCCACAGCTGCCATCTCAATATCTCGAATTAGTGCTGGTGCATTTTGAAAAGGTGCCAGAAATTGGTCTCTGGATGAAATCATGTAGAATATAATTCAGATATCACAATTAAGGACAAAAATAAGCTTAAAAATCATTTTTTTTAGCTAATTTGTTTTGAAATTATAACTGAGTAGGCTGGCGTGGCGCCACGCCATATAATAAGAGCCTCCATCTAGGTCGGTCCTGCGCCATCTCCTGCTAGTCATCAGCCTGGCATTAAAGATTGTTTTATTGTTAAGGCAATCGGGTCACTTGATGGTAAGTGATCACCGTCGCCCATGAACATCTATTAGATCAGAGTGGTTGCTGATACGTTGCCGTCTTTTTAGAAAGGAGTGCGCGCTTTTCTTGAAGGTCCTTAAAACATAGCCGTCGGGCTGCTGCAGCCAAACCGTTCTGCAAAAATGAGGTAGATACAGTGGTAGAAAGTTCCACGAGAAACGCCCAGTACTTAGTCGCCATCCACCAAGATGACGATGGAGTTGACCATCGCTTGTGTGTGCAAGCTCTTGCACTTTTGACATAAATGGCGCTATAAAATTGATATTAGGTGTTAAAAAGCTGGGCGTGGAACTTTCGAAAATAGTGCTAGGTTTAGCACTTAACGTTAGTTGTAGGGCAACACTAGCTGTTCTACACGCTGGCAACATACGCCGGTATCACGCCCCGTTTCACGGCCCGACGGACGAGTGTTTTTGCCACGCGTCTGCTAATTGCCGATAACTTTTAGGTGAAACGGAACGTTTTTGTTGGGAGAGTAATTTGACAAAAATAATTGTAGTGGAAAATTTAGAAAGGTATGAATAAATGGTTATTGTTGATTGATATATTTTTCAGTCGTCATTAGTGTTTACTATGAAAGAGTGTCGGTTCGTTACTCGTACAAAAGATTAGAAATTTCCGCCAAGCGAATGGTAAAATAAAATGGAGTACAATGGAATGGTAGAAATTCGTGCAATTTTTATGACAATCGAGCAGACGGTTCACCGGATGGTAAGCTGAGATTGCTGCCGCCCATTAGCCACCTGCAACAGCAGTAGAGTCACAAGTGCGCTGCTAACCTTTAACCCCCTTTCCCCATAATGGGGCCTCCGGTACCCTCGCTTACTCGACGAAACAGCGCAGGCGCTGCTTCACGTAGGTGTTTTGTGAGGCTGTGGTATCACTCCGGTCGAGCCTGCCCATTCATGCCAAAGCGTGTCTCTCCCACGTATAAATTGTATAATGCTCGGATCCGAACCACGTCATATACTTATCTGCACCAACCATAGACGCAAACAAGCAAGGGTTGTCAAAAATTTGATTTGATTCCGATAAACGCCAATATATTGGCAAAGATAAATCTAAGCAATAAATAACAGCACTAGTTAATAAACAAGAGATACAAAATGGGGATTGTCCTGATAAATTAAAAGATAGCCATTCTTTAATTGCCGGATTCCGCACGCAATGCAGTAAATTGTAAACTTTATCGCTACTACTAGAACATTACTAGACGACTTGTAATTCAGTGTTCTACATTTTTGGGATTTTTTATGGAGAATTAGCAGCACGCCGAACTATCGCCCACGAGGAGTTAGATCGTTATGTTTTGGATGATATAAAATATAGAGTGTATCTGTGTAACATTTACATCCAATTAACGACTTCTACCAAACATCCTGAACAACATTCCAAAGCCACCCAGAAAACATTTTAACTGTGGGAGAGCCATGCTTCGGCATGAATGGGCCGGCTCGACCGGAGTGATACCACTGCCTCACAGAAAACCGGCGTGAAGCAGCTCCTGTGCTGTAGTTTCGCCGAGTGAGTGAGGGTACTGGAGGCCCATCGAGGAGGAAGGGGATAAAAGATTGTCAGCGCACTTATGGCTACTGGTGTTGCAGTTGTCTTCATATAATCGCTTACCATCAGGTGTTCTATTTGCTCGTCTGCCACCTATCACATAAACAAAGCAGAATACTCTTTTAGAACGCAAGTCTCTGAGTAAAAAATAATAATTATTGGTTATTCAACGTTCTTTTATAATGACATCCGAATTTACATACTAAAGTATTAACTTGCAGCTAATATAATAATGTTATAGAACCACAAATCTCCCCAAACCGTTACCGTAACTTTAATAAATTGAAAAGGGGATTAACATAAATCCGCCCGCAAACATTTATGACTTCTAATAAGCAAATTGATAGCAAACGAATCCTACTAACCGACAAAATTAAATTTCCGATGGAAATAAAACGAACATATTTCATCCTAACGCAATCTAATTTAGGAAATGTATTTAAAGATCTAATGAAAGAGGGTGCACCCCTAATGGGCAGGGCTGTCAGGCTTCCGTCAAAATTAATAAAAAGTGAATAAATGTTCCTCAAATAAATGTATACGAGTATCACCAGGTCTAATAGAAATGCGGCGAAAATTAATAAGTATATTGCACATACTTATTGTTTGACGTTTCGTTCGCGTTTATGCATGTAACACCAATAGAGTTAAAAGTGCGCTGCCAGCCTTTAACCACCTCTCCCCCCCAATTGAGCGTCCGGGACCCTCACTCACTCGCCGAAAACTCAGCGCAATTTCTTGAGCCTCTTTTTTATTTTTCAAACTGCTTTTCGATTCTCTCGTATCTTAAATGTTTTTTTTTTTTGAGGAAAATCAAAATGACCTCACTCCGCTTGATGGTAAGCAGCCGTGAGATCCAAATAATAAGGTTGATAGGCACAAAATAACAGACTAACGTTCCAATTGAGTCTGTCATCCACACCCTGAAGGCCTGCTGAGATGCCGTTTCACGCCCCGCCTAAACAACCCGAATTAAATGGTCCGGCTTTAAGAGCTGGCAACCCTATGCACCCTTAATGGGCAATCAAAGAATGGACATTATGTAGTTATTTATGTAAAGGGACAGGGCACGTGACGATTGGGCTTGCATTTGGCACCCTTCACTCATAGGGTCAGGGCCCTTATGCCGCCACTCGATAAGACTAATAAGAATTTTATAAGATATAGAGTTAGGAATAAATGTGAACTACTCTTCGTGGGGTTATGAGACTGGAGGCCAAATTGGGAGGTAAAGGGGTTAAAGGTTGGCAGCGCACTTGTGATTTTACTGGTGTTGCCTTGCAGGTTTCTATAGGCGGCGTCAATCGTTTAACATCAGGTGATCCGTCTGCTCGTCTGCCTCCTATCACATAAAAAAATAAAAATACTACTAGCACTAGTCGGGGAAGTAAGTTAGCTAATTTTACCCCACGAAGGTTCATTCTCATTTTTGCCAAACAAAAATACTATTCGCTGACATGAGAGCAGTACCAGGAGAAATCCTGTAAAGTGCTACTGAAAAGTATATTTGGAAAAGTATTTTTTGTTTTGGTATTTCTCCTTGATAGAATTAGGTATTCTATTCCCTAAGCAACATTTGAGTTTTGACGCGTGACAAGTAAACTAATATTGTTGTTGCGGCTTGTAAAGGGCAAAGGAAACTATAGAATATAGTCCTAAAATGAACGTTACAGCTTTATAGAAAACCGCGCAACCTATTAAGCTTTTCATACTGAATTCAGTTTCATCCGTTTTGGTAGGCAAAGTAACTGGACTGCTACAAAAACTTTTGAAATCTCTGATTTCCTATTTCCCGCTCTAAAACCCAACTTTTGAAATTGAAATGGTTTTAACTTTTAAACTCGACACGTCTGCGTCCGGCACTGCATAAAGTATGAATATCAATATCGTTTAAACGCACTCTAATCTAATGGTGTAGTACGATCACGTAGACTCATAACGTCAGATGAGGCGTGAAGCCAACTCCGAACCGAGAACGCCCGAGATTGCCCGACCGTTTTGAAATTCGAACGTCACTCTGCGTTCGTCCGCGCGTGCATTTCTTTTTAAAAATATTCCTAGTTCCAAATTTGAAGCGACTATTCGGTAGTAATAAAAGAGAAAAAGATTATAACTGGACGGAAAATTGAAATTAGAACGTGCCGATTTTAAATTCTACCATTCGATTGCAAATTAAAATGTTACGTTCCAATTTTAAAACAAATGCCACCTAATTTGGCTAGTTTAGCCACGTTTAGGCGCTGGCAATTAATCAAGACACACTGTCATACACGGTCAAACGTGTAACATTTTTAATTAATTGTTTTTTTTACTGTTACTAATTGAATTTCGTAGTGTCCATATTTGGCATCCTAATAAGAAAATAACATAAAACGTTACCTTTGTCACAAATTGTATAATAGTGGCTTTGTATACTGAGATGAAAAACCTAGGACGTAACTCAGAGCAAATCTCTTAGCTACCCTTGAATATCTGGCTTCATTTTTCTCCCAACATCTGTCTAGAGATATATGGTCAATACGTCCATACATTAAACCGCCTATTCTATTCGTTTCTCGATCTACGACGCAGTAAACAAGAAAAAGGTTGATCGTAATAAAATGGATAAGCAATAAATACAGGGGCGATTTTTCGGGGGTCCCATCGGCCCCGCGGTTTTTACCCTGGCCTTCATTAATCAGAGGACCCACTGTGCATTAGGGATGAGGAAATTATCGATTATTGTGATAAAATCGATTTGTTTTTTTTTAACGAATAAACCACGACTTTTCATAATGCTAATTTGTACCAGACAAATTAGGTGTCCTTGTTATTATCCAATATTACCTACACGAATTGGATGTCATATGTGAAATTCTCAAATTCTATGCTTCTGCAGGGCAAAGGGTTCAATCATAGAAATCAAGTCAAAGCTATTATGATTGGATTAGGCTTAATCAGCACGCTCAATTCCGTAGTCTATATTATACAACCACTAAGTGATTATTAAAATGTATAATATTTTTTTATACAATCCATGTGCGCCATTTTCTAATCATAATAAGAATATGGACAATAGTCGATTATTCTTAAATCAAAACCTTATGATTACTTTATTTACTAACATTTAAGTTAGTACATATAATCGAGCTTTAAGGTCTGACAAGACTCTCTCGGCTTCAGATAAAAAGTTTCGTAATTTTGCTCTATAAACCACCGTCCGTATAGTTGGGCTATATTATAGCTCACCTTACTCTGATTATAATGACTAATCTTAGTCACATAAAAGGCAGTCTTGTTATTGACAGGTGCCCCCCTTCCAAACAGATTATCTTTTAATCGATAAACGTAAACGATCAACATAATCGATTTCCGTGTAGAATGTCACATCCCTACTGTGCGTCAGGAGTGAGGTATGGAGTAATTTTTATCATGCACTTTGTCTACGTCAGGATACGGATCTGGAATACGTTTTGATGCGGTGACGTCATATGTTACTACGGCACGAATTGGGGTTTTTTTTCGGCCCTACCATTTTTTAATTGTATTTTTAGGTGTTGAATAGAGCATGGGTCCCAAAATGGGTTAGGGGCAACTCGGCCCAGAATTTTAAGATCTTTTTGCTGATGGCTGTTTTAACCTAACCTATTTAATATTTTGACTAAACTTTACATAACGAATAATATTGATGATAGATTAGACCAAAAAAGCTTGAAATTGTGATACGAGGCCTAATCGGGGGAAAGGTTAAAGGTTGGCAACGCACTTGTGACTCCACTGGTGTTGCAGGCAGGTGTCTATGGGCGGTGGCAATGGCTTACCATGAGGCGATCAGTCTGCTCGTCTGCTACCCATAATGCACAAAAACCAATATCTAGATTTGTGGAATATCACAGGCCGTTAAAGCTATTCTTTGGATCATAATGCTAATATAATTAAAATGCTTGCCAAATTTAATCATCGTAATCTTATATCTTCTTTACTTTTATAAAGAGATAGTGGCCCGCCCTCACTTCGCTTCGGGACCGTAATTCAGAAATGAACCATAGATGGCGCTGTGTCCAAATACATCGCGCAAGCGTTTCGTGTTTTCGGTTTACCTATAAGCCGTGTCGTTGTCTTGACAACCATGAGACTTATTAAACTCGAATTCACATTCGCGATTTAATCGACACCCAGCGCCATCTATTGGCAAAAATTGGAACTAATAGCTAAACCAAGTTCCGAAACGAAGTGAGGGCGGGCCACTAGTATTCATATAAACGTGGTAAAACAGACCCCCAACAGAACCATTTCGGAACAACAAACAGGCTATGAATTATTTAATTTCGTTATGACGTGACCACCGAATTATGATCTGTCAGAAACAGTAAATAAGTTTCCCGAAAAGAAATATTACTGGACGAAAATAAAAGGGGGCAAGAAAATAATTTCGGCACCCCTTGTTTGCTGAGAATGGGTGCACGTGGGCCATTCTGCAAATATGTTATAAAATAAATAAATTCATATTGACAGTGTATGAATTCGTTTCGGGGGAAAATAGTTTGTTCTAGCAGCTTATCCCCTTTGATATGAAATTATTGGAAAGAGGGAGGGTAAAATGTTGACTTTTGGTTGGAATAAAAATGGCGACATGTGGATTGTTTTAGCAAATATTATCAGATGTTTCAAAGTATACGGCGTATTTTTCAAGATACCTACCATATTATGAAAAAAACACGAATGGACAAACTCCTTTTTCTGAAGTCGATTAAAAATGATCAAGGTCTCTTCGGGTTGACGCCATTTGTAAAAAGACAAAAATTATATTATGTTTGACTGATTGTAATTATTTTATACTTTACAATTTTATTTAGATACTTACGATAATTAAAAAAATACTAATGTAAATTGACCATTTATTGCTTTGATATTTTTTTTGACATTTATTTGGAACTAGCGACCCGCCCTCACTTCGTTTTTACACATTAGTTTTACATTTTACCAATAGATGGCGTTGATAGTCAATTACATCACGCAAACGTTTCGCTTTTTCGGTTTAAGTAAAAGGCTTATTTGTTTTGAGAATCTACCTCATTATAAACCGTATTAGATAAGAAATATGGTTGTAATTCGCTGTTAGCCGTTTCAGTTAGCCTATGCTTCTATGTAGGTATATCTGTTACATGAATGACTAGCAGATCGTTAGAGTTACTACTTTAGCGGCATCAATTAGAGCAGCGTTTCTCAAAGTCGTCTAGGTGGGCCCCTGGGCAAATTAGTTATAAATAATAATAATAAATATATTTGTTTCGTTACCATAATTTTTACATGAAAATTGACAAGGGTTGACCTCTTCTTTGAAATGTAGTGGTCTTCGAGATTTGAATGTCGAAGACCACTACTAAAATTTAACGGTGTATATTGTACGTAAGTTTCCACAGATAGTTCAAATATTTACTTTCTTTCGATTTTTGTATATAAGTAGTAATGCACTGGTGACTAGCCGAATGGTGCATTTCGACGTGAACCTGCTTCATACGCCAAAGGTTTTGGGTTCGATCCCTACCTTGAAAAAAAATCGTGTGATGAACACTTGTGTTTGTTCAGTGTTTGGGTGTTATATATGTATTTAAGTATTCTATTTGTAATCTTCTATTGTCTGATTTCTGTAACACAAGTGCTTAAGCACAACACGCAACGCAAAACTGACAACCGTTGGGGTAAACGAGTTCTGGAGTGGAGACCGCATCTTGGTAAACGTAGTGTAGGACGACCTCAGGCCAGATGGAGACGATCTGCGCAAGAGGGCTGGCTGGAGCTGGATGCGATTAGCCGAAGATCGATCAAAGTGGCGAGCGAGATTCGGAGAGGCCTATGTCGAGCAGTGGACTGCAACAGGCTGATGATGATGATGATGAAGTGCTCAAGCTACTTAGTATGGAGTCAGATCAACGTTTGGGATGTCGTGTGCATTACTATTGCTATTTATGCAGAGACAGGGGGTCCACCGGACTAAACAATTTTTTGAAATTGGTCCATAAAAAAAGTTTGGGAATCTCTGAATTAGAGCAACACTCGACTCAATCCAGATGAGTGCGAGAGAAGATAGGACACGTGGTGCTAACACGAACGTCTGATCCACCATTAATCCTACGCGCAGGGTTGCCGAGGCGGAATAGTACGTGAGTAACCGTGGAAGAGCCACGCTTCGGCATGAATAAGCTGGCTCGACCGGAGTGATACCACTGCCTCACAGAAAACCGGCGTGAAGCAGCGCCTGCGATGTGTTTCGTCGAGTGAGTGACGGGTTAAAGGTTGGCAGCGAACCTGGAGACCTATTTTTTGAATTGTCGTCTCACTAAAAAATGTGTAACTCGCATGATTTTTGACATCCGCATTTTTGAATCATTCGAAAACGAGCGATTTGCAACGAGTGGTGTAAACCACTCTTTTCCGTGAGGCGAGTGGTCGCATTTACGTCAAATTTATTTTTCTTTTTCTCTTTTCCTGTCAAAATATTTACGTTCCGTTATACGTTACACCGAATACCGGTCCTACAATTGTAATACCGATTGTAGAATTTTCTGCGTAAAACGAGTTAACACTATACTTTGACAAGATTGGCGACACACTAAGCGAGTGATTTCAAAAATAGGAAAAATTATGCATCATGCGACTCACAAGACGACGTGACTTGCAAAACGAGTAGTTTTGTTTGGACGAAGCGAAAATTCAAAAATAGGTCTCCTGATGTCGCAGGAATGAATGCACTGTCCATCCCTTCTTAGTAGAAAGAGGTTGGACGTTTTGAGCATTTGTGAAACTGTCTACCTGGGCTGGATGGGTGACAGCTGACTTCGTAGCCCAGGGTGGACAGCTGCCATAAGCCTTCATGCTGCATGCTTCAGGCTTCATGCTATAGATCTTATTGGTAACATGAGCCGCCTCTATCCCAAACTTCCCTAACTAGTCTTCATTATCTTATTGTTACCCTTACAAGCTCACCAACCCTACAACCGAGTGTTCTTTTTGCGGCTCAAATTCACGCGATGGATAGATAAGCTGCCATTACGCGCGCCTATTACACGTCGCAGCCCGATGTAGTGTTATTTCTAATATTTTATGTGCAGATCACTTTATGGTAAACAGTTGCAGCCGTTATAGACACCCGCAACACCAGCAAGTCGCAAGTGCGCTGCCAACCTTTTATCCCCTTTCCCGCCTATTGGGTCTCCGGTACCCACACTTAGAGTCTAAACTACAAACTTTCTATCGGCCGATAGTTTGGTCGGCTAATAAATCAGTATGAAGATGTATGCAGATGCGCACACTACAGTGATTCAGTATCGGCCGATAAAAAACTTTGATGGGCTTCACGATTGCCTTCAAACTTGGGTTCCCGCAACCAACTCGACTAAACTATCGGCCGATAGTAAGTCTGTAGTCTACGGGGACTCTTACTCGGCGAAACGCAACGCAGGCGCTGCTTTACGTCGGTCTTCTATGAGGCCGTGGTATGACTGGTTGAGCAAGCCCATCAATTCCAAATTTTTCTCAACTACTCTTTATTATCTTATCTTATTGTTACCCTTACTCACCAACCCTACAACTACCGAGTGTTCTTTTTGCGGCTCAAATTCACGCGATGGATAGATAAGCTGCCATTACGCGCGCCTATTACACGTCGCAGCCCGATGTAGTGTTATTTCAAATATTTTATGTGTTGCTACTGTGTTGCTTGCTAACTGGCTGTTTTATGGGCGAGTTATTTCTGTCAATGTGGTAATTGAGTAAATAAGAAGTCATGTCCTAACTCCTAACTAACTCCTTAATAAAAGCTTAAGCACTTGTGTTTCTGATATAAACTAAATAAATTGAGACAACATCACATACATTGTCCTGGTCCCAAACTAACAAGGTAACAAATATCAGTCAACAGAGGATTACAAATATCATACTTAAACATTATACTTACACGGTTAAATTTTAGCCGTTAAGTCCTAAAGTGGAGAGCTTAGGTACCGAGTCGCGCTCGGTACCTAAGCATAGTGTTGGACGCCCTGCGACAAGATGGGATGATGACATTCGATGTCTAGCTGGTGTGGGCTGGATGAGAGTGGCCGAAAATCGGGAGCGGTGGCGTGCATTAGAGGAGACCTATTTCCAGCAGTGGACGAGTGTGGGTTGCTGATGATAATGAAGGTATACTATATTGTCAGTATAAGCGTAGTCTTTTGTCCCAACCCTGCCGCTGTGACTGTTCTTTCTGTGCCACAAATTCACGCGATGGATAGATAAGCCCCACATTACGCGTCGCAGCGACCCCGATGTAGTGTTATTTCAAATATTTCATGTGCGTTCCCCTGACGGGTGTAAATGAAGGCTGGAATTGAATTTTGCGTGTTAACGCTGTCGGGTTAGAAGAGGCTGTTTAAACGTTGGTTTGTAGCTGACGTGTTTCAACTTTCCTGCATGTCTGTAGATTTTGCTTTTTGCGGGATTCGCGTTTTAATTTGTGTAGATTTTCATTTTCGATTCACATTTCGTGGACGAGTTTAGTCTATTGAAATCAGTGGAAGTAAAATCCGATGGCAAAAACTTCAACTGTTGACATTTTTCTTTACGATTTTGCAATAGACGCTCCACTGCTATATGAATGTCATTTTTTAACCTAAACGCAATGTATAAGATTTATTTAATAGTAGGCGATGAACTGATAAAATATCCTGAAAAGAGAATTGGATTCCTTTCAAAATTATTTATTTATCTTACCCCTTTGTGTTAGCAAACTACACCAGTAGCTTTACCATGAGTTTGAAATACTATCCTCGCTATCGAAAACTATCGCTTTGTCTCTTTCATTGTGATGCATTTGAAAGAGACAGAGCAATAGTTTACGTTATGTCAGATTTAGATGTCAACTCATGGTAGCGCTACTGGATTGGTTTGTGGTAGTAACTTAGTTTATTTCAATTAGGATTTTTAGGGCATCCCGTAACGATTAAGATTATACCTGTCATATTCAAACAAAAAGGAGCGTGAAAGGGGCGGGGATTAAAATTCGGTCATGAATTCCGTTTCGTTTCAGGCCCTTTGGTTACGCAATTCAGAGTATTCAAGTAATAACTTACTAATCTACATAAACCAAATCATTTCCTTTTTGTTATTCCGACTCCTGAATAATACGAATAAAGATGATTACATCTTATTATCTACATCTGAAGGCCACAACAGTATCATAATATCGAAATACTTATAGCCTGCAAAGTCGGTTAATATCATAGATCGAATGGATTTGATTGGCGGGTCAGAACAGGCCGGAATGATTGGCTATCATACTGGGTTAAAATACTATTCGCACGCGAGGGTTAAGAAGCTTAGGTCAATATTATTCTGTTCACCGTTATAACTTAACTAGCGGCCGCCCGCGTCTTCGTTTGCCTATAAATTGTAACCTATGTGTTATTCTGATGTATAAGCTATATTATTGTAAAGTTTCATTAAATCCATTCGGTAGTTTTTGCGTGAAAGAGTAGCAAACATCTATCCATCCATTACAAACTTTCATGTTTATAATATTAGTGGGACATAGAGCGATGATACTCAGTGGCTAACAATGCGCCTTCTGGAGTCTTGGTTCGAATCCGAGGATGCAGCTCTGGACATAATTTTTATGATACGGGAAGGCAAACGAGCAAGCGGGTCACCGATGGTAGGTGATCACCGCCGCTGGACATCAGCTGCACCAAAAAGCGGACGCGTTGCTGGCCTTTTAAGAAGGTATAGGCTCGTTTCTTAAATATTTATAATTTATTTATTTATTTATATAATAATTATACGGGATAAACCCTATTACATAATTATACATAATTTAACAATACATAATTATAATTATTATTAGTACTTAAATAATAGGTATTATTACTATTATAATGTCGAAACAGTTCAGAAATACCGCTGCGGAAAGTTTATTTCACGTTTTTGCGTATTTCTTCTACCTTAGCTCAGCGATGTGGGAAAACATTGTGACGAAACCTGCACGTTTCGGATATTTCCTGAAACGTATATAAGCACAATATGTCAAAGGGTTACGGAAGATGGCAGGGCTATGCCATTATAATTACCAGACTTCAAAAATTCTAGATCATGGGTCTAAGCGCACTCCGAGCTCCGAGCATTTCAAAATGTTCCATTTAATTTCATACACTTGGGTTCTAACTTATTTTAAGCCTTAGTGCACGTAGATTGAATGAGCTTGAAAGACGTGAAATTAGATTAAGGCCCAACACTTATTATTACATTTATAAAAAAAAGTAGCAGTAAAAAGGGCACTTGAGAATATCTGACTTATTCTGACTTGTTGTAACTCAATTTTAGTAGTGGTGGAAAATGTTTTGTCTACGTAAAATTTACTCGTAATCTTAAGAAATTGAATTGTAATAACAAATGTTACAATTTGATTGTTTACCCGTCTGCCGAAAAAAGAAGGATAATGTTTTTCTAGCGTAAAATGTATTACGTCTATTTTTTTGCACACCCTATAGCCTGCTTGACGGATTTTGACATGCGAGTTGTCATTAATTGATTTATGGTGGTTATGCGAGTGACATAAAAAAATAAAATAAAATGGCGACATAATTTTTTTATTTATTACAAAACCCACAGCTCTTATCTTGGCGCCAAATTCGAATGAGTGGCGCGCATTTGGTTTTTCTTTATAAAAAAAAATATTTCTTTTTTTACACAATCCGTTGACAGAAATCAGTTTCTAAAAAGTGGCTAAACCGCCCTTCGAGGATAGTAATAGCAAGTAATAGCATGTCTGGCTCCCAAACACCCCCAATAAGTGGAATCCAATGACTCTCTAGGCAAATCCAACCTACCTACCTACAACATCAATAACTCAATTATATTTTCTAGTTCAATTAATTCACGTTGAGATGTCGCTGTCTCCAGCACCGTAATCTAATTTCCATACACGAGCACCTTCCTCCGCAAACAAAACGCAATTGAATCGCAAGTTACGCATAACCGTTACGACACCCAATATCTCTGACAATTGCTGCCATAACCGTATAAACATGAACCGGGGCGGAATGTCATGCGACACTGGGATACGACAAACAAACAACTTGAGCATACATCGACTCGTTATTACAAACGCTACCGGAAATGTTCCGAACGAAAACAGCAATGGACCACTTCCAAATAGGAGTCATGTTTCCAAACAGTCTGGAGTAGGGATGTGACATAGAAGAGAACTCGATTAAGTAATAAGCGATTTCTGTGAATAACTAATGCAAGTCTTACTTTCATCTGGGAAAGAATTGTAAAGATCTACATTATAATCTGTCTTTTGACCACAATCGCACCTGATGGAAAGCGACTATGAGGATTAATTCTATAGGATTATTCGCGTTTGCCTAGGAAGCGCCTGTTCAATTAAGATTTCTTAAACTTGTATTGGAAACGATCTTGTACTGTAAATGATTTTATATTTTTCCATAGGAATGAGATGTTTTTCTATAATACAATACATGTATAGCATAGTATTAATAATAAGGGATAAATGAAGTATTGTAAAATATTTTTTTACCCAGTGTTAGCACGGACTCTCATTTATTTATAATGTGAGAATTGTGAGATGTCAAAATGTGACCAAACAACCAATGATGTTGAAGTTGGACCTCAGTCTAACAGTACGGCATCTAGTGGATTTTTACACGCGATAATCTCCATTGTTTATTTTTGAGATAATTATTTACATAACAGACATAGTACGCGTGAAAACTCGTAATTTTTGGACATAGATGCGAGTAAAATAGTTACTTTTAATAAGCAATCGAGAATTTCTCCACATCTCTATTTGGAAGATCCGATTTCTTGTCTCGCTCATCGTTATTGTTATGTTCTAAGAAGTGACAGCTATACGACGCGCACTTCAAACAGGTAGGTAATACAATCTTATCGCTTTAATTATAAGGTTGAAATTTGAACTGTGTCATTACCGTACCAATATCAATTAGCTTGAATAATAAAATGTTTATTTTTCTATGAGGAGAGATGGCGACCGCCCGCATTTTATGTTTATTTGGCTAGTTGCTAGTCGTCATTTATTTTTACTAGGAGATAGTTAAAATATAACGGTGCATTTTATTATTTGAGATACGACATCTTTTGGTAATATAATAAAACATAATAGCGTAGAAAGCGTTTCTAAAGTTCATAGGAAGCGATGTTTAGCAAACGTTTTGTTGTTTAGTTGCCTCTTTCGCTAGATGTTTTTTTTTATAGTAGGTTTAGGAAGGCAAACGAGCAAGCGGGTCAACTGATGGTAAGTGAACACCGCCGCCCATGGACATCAGCTACACCAGAAGGAGTGCGGATGCGTTG
The DNA here is from genome assembly GCA_014851415.1 of Cnaphalocrocis medinalis. Taxonomy (NCBI): domain Eukaryota; kingdom Metazoa; phylum Arthropoda; class Insecta; order Lepidoptera; family Crambidae; genus Cnaphalocrocis; species Cnaphalocrocis medinalis. The sequence goes on from CM026294.1 coordinate 5,756,098, forward strand.
CCGGCCCTTTTAGAAGGTATAGGCTCGTTTCTTGAAGATTTGAATGTCGTACCGGTTCGGAAATACCGCTGCGGGAAGTTGATTCCACAATGAAGAAGTGCGCGGCAGAAAGTGTCGTGTAAAGCGCACGGTAGAGGATTGCCAACCATCCAGATTTGGAATCGCTTGGTAGTCCTTTATACCTCATGCCATAGATTTCTGAGATACCGACAGCCCCGAGTCTTTGGCTCGAGTATATAGATTACCTATTATTTATATATCGATCTGTTTTATATGTAAGTATCTGCTGTAACTTATGTTTGCAATCCAATAAATAAATTACTTTCCATCAAACCTACTGATAAATTTTAAACAACTTAATTGTCTTATGTTATTCATTAATCCATGCGATTCATTTATCCATGCAGGCTCCAATGCGACTGTTTTGAAGGCAACCGGGAATAACAGGCTAAGTAGAGTCACAATAGCGCTGCCAACTTTTAACCCCGTTTCTCCCAATTGGACCTCCGGTAACCTCAGTCACTCGACGAAACAGCGCTGCTTCACGCCAGTCTTCTGTGAGACCGATCCGCGGTAAATCCGTTTGAGCCGGCCCATTCATGCCGAAGCGTACCTCTTCCCCGGCGAAAATGATGACGGGAAATCACATCAGTTATTAAAATGTTAGTTGGTGGTGTGATTAATGTTTCTCAGAACAACCTCATTTGGCTTTTCTTGACGTGGAAATATGAATAGCTGAATTTGCGTGAGGTTTGAATGGCATGTTTTATAGATAAAATTTAAGGTTTGGTCAGGGCTGGCGACTATGCGGAATATATGAGCCATTCATCAAGATCCGACCTTATTATTTCTACCTCGGTGGGAGGGAAAAACATGGCGCGGAAACCTGCACTTTTTTTTTATGTGATAGGTAGCAGACGAGCAGGCGGATCACCTGATGGTAAGCAATGCCGCCGCTAATGGACACCAGCGTCTCTAGTAGAGTTACAAGTGCGCTGCCAACTTTTATCCCCTTCCCCCCCGGGTGGGCCTCCGGTACCCTCACTCACTCGGCGAAACACAGCACAGGGGCTGCTTCACGCCGGTTTTCTGTGAGGCAGTGGTAGCACTCCGGTCGAGCCGGCATATTCATGCCGAAGCGTGGCTCTCCCACAAAAAAATCCGAATCGGTTTAAGGTCCGAAGTGGCAGCTTTAGTAGCAATTGAGAATCACAAGCTGATATATAATGAGATATAAACAAACCTGCAGAGACGCCATGAGTAAGCACAGGTGAGGCAGATAAAACAAGCGAGGTGCATCCATCCACATTCAATGATGACCACAATCCTCAATCATTAGGGAGCGACCAAAGAGCTAGAGTAATATCGTCCCGCTTGGTAAATATTTGACCATGCACCAGCCCTACTAACAAAGAGTGACTAGCAACTTATAGAGTTAAGGGCACGCACAGTCCCGAAGACCAGTATAGGATTTTGGAAAAAAATACTTTGAGGAGAATAAAACCCAGAAATTTAGAGTACTGCAAGTGTGTGCACAAAGTCATTGAAATCGAACACATACGCGTTAGCAGTATCATGAAAATAAATAAAATAAAATAATCTATCTCATTTTAAAATATCTACCTAATTATAAAAAAAATATGGCGTTGGTTTTCATTAGTTATTTAAAAAAAATGCGCTAGACAATCACACCAATCAACCTGGTTTCAAACTAGGGCAACCCCTGTACTATGAATACCAGATGACGATGATGATGATGATGATATTTAATAGAATAACTTGGCTTGAATTCGATGCTATTTATTTAGTTAGACGATTTAATACATATAACATACATACTACGACTGACAGTTTTTTTTTGTTACAACATACATAAATAATTAGCAATAAATAACAAAATAGCTGCAGATGCAATGATGCACACCATTTATGTCCAAATATTATAACAAAGTGTTTTTCTAGGCGTGCCAAATACGCATACCATATTTTTTTCTTTTTTTTTATGTGATAGGTAGCAGGCGAGCAGGTGGATCACCTGATGGTAAGCAATTGCTGCCGCCCATGGACACTTGCAACCCCAGTGGAGTTACAAGTGCGCTGCCAACCTTTTATCCCCTTCCCCCCGAGTGGGCATCTGGTACCCTCACTCACTCGGCGAAACACAGCACAGGGGCTGCTTCACGCCGGTTTTCTGTGAGGCAGTGGTATTTCAGTGATATTTTTATGGTATGCGTCCCCTTAACGCCTTAACTTTACCAACATAGCGGAAAAATACCAACGTACAACATAGCCTGAGATTATATCCATAGCGCTTAGTAACCAACGCTTAAACACCGGAAAATATGTTTCTTTCTGATATTTTAATAAGACAGGCGACTTTATTCACGTACATATTCACTTAAAAATGTATTTAACCTAAATGCCGTTTTGTATTATAGCGGTATCTGAAGTTTCATGGTTGGAAGTACTAAGATACGTGCCTGAAATAAGTGATTTTAACTATTACCGTGTCTCTTAAATTGTTAAAATGAAAGACATCGTTTTAGATAAAAGGTTTGAGATGAAAAATCTACTTACTTTTTTAAAGTAGGTACCTCTTAACAATAATATATTTCTGCGGTAAATTCGACGATAGCAATTAACTAGTTGGAATTAATAATCTGTACATAGGTAATAAATAAATAATAAATAAATTGAAATAACATCACATACATTGTCCTGGTCCCAAACTAAGGTTTTCCCTTGTACTATGGAAACCATAAACAACGAAGGAACTACAAACACCCAGACCCAAGACAAATATCTGTTTCATCAACAAACATTTGTCTTGATGCGGGAATCGAACCCGCGACACTTGCGTCTCCACCGGCGCTCAAACCACTACGCCAAATGGGTCGTCAGAATTATATTTTAGTCGAAGCCAATTTTGGTTTATTGCACTAAAACACTTAAAATATCCATTTCACACCTCCCTTATTACTTTTTATTTGATAGGAGGCAGGAGAGCAGACGGAACACCTGATGGTAAGCAATTTTCATGTGGAGTCACAAGTGCTGGCAATGCACTCTTTCAAAACTCCTGATTGGGCCTCCGGTACCCTTTACACTCGGTTAAACACTTTGCAGATGCTATCTTACGCCAATTTTCTATGAGGCCGTGGTATCAATCTGGTCAAGCCGTATTCATGCCGAAGCGTGCCTCTACCACGGTTAACAAACAAAACTAATCCCGAAACCACCGGAACAGCTAAACGCGTATACTAAAATCAAACATTTGGAAAGTGGCTCGAGCCTACTAGCAAACATATCATTACCACGACACATCCGTTTCCGATTCTAATTCGTTCCGACAACCATCGTAATTAATTACTAACAACACTACCAACAGTAGTGATGTAACGGAAATATTCATGTCAAGTTAAGGGTAACTAAACAGGGGTTTAGGGCTGGCCAAGTTGAGATGGCAATCGCATACATGTAATTCATTACCATCCTCCTCAAATCCGGTAAGTGGGAGGTTATGAAGTTACCGATTATTTTTATTCGTTGTGTAATAATGTCACCGGCAATGTGTAATAACTCAGGCATATTATGCAATGCCTAGGCAATGTATAAAATTTCCGGCGCCACGGCGGTCAAACCATGTTCGTTTACCTACTTACTTAAAATCAAGTTTACAAAATAATTCAGCCGGAATATAGTACTGAACGGATTTGAATGTAAGTTTTTTCATTGTAGAGCCGAAGCCTGGCAACATATGGGGTATAATTTATTTTGAAAAAGTGCCAAACCGAACTTCACGCGAGTAGATCTGCCGGCATTTACTGGTTTAAAATAATAATACCTACATATTTTGTGGATCGCTTGCAAATATTTTTATTTAAAAATCTAGTGCAATCAAAATGTTAGGCAGGTATTTATTCAAAAGCCATACTCAGCACAAAAATGATTTTTGTAGTCAATTAACCCATGGGGTTGAAGGGGTGCTTTATACCCGGTATTTTTTTGCAAATTTTTTTTATATATTTTGAGAAAAACTTAATTTATTCAGAGAGATTAAGAGTATATGAACCTGTCCTATATCAATGTGTTTCTTTTCACATTTTACTATACATTGTATTGTCATTACCAAATTGCTTTTCACTGCGTCATCATTACCATAAAAATAACGAAAACTTTTGAACAGAAAAACCAATATTTTGTGTCTATTCGTAGCTGCACTAATCGTAATTAATTTACTGGTCTTAACACGTTTCCTAAATAGTTTTGTTTGTACACGAACATTTTCTCCTATGATGGATGACTTTGACGTCACGGAACACTATACCATTTTAGACCTTACTTCTCATGCATTAAGTTAGATTATATTGTAAAAGATGTATTTGCCGTCGCTGCAAACGATGCACTCAGCTGTATTAAAACTCAAATTTGTTTTACCATAAACTTAATTGATTTTGTAATGGAGTGGACACGAGAGGTGTAAGAACGTAAACATGTAAGTACTTGGATTAGATGGACATACTCGTATTTGCTTTAGAAGAAAAGATGCATTTAGGCGAGATAAATAAGTAAATAGATAAGAATATACTTACTTATTCTTTAAATATGAATGAGTATTTATTTTCGTATTACTTTTCGAGTTAAAATAGTATAGGCCTTTAATTGTTTAGTCTTCTGTTGTACTTTGTTCTGTCCCATGTATGACTACTACAATTTTTTTTCTTTATTTTTCATTCAATTCAATTAAAAGGGTGGTATGGTAACTTATGGTAATGATTTTACAAATTAAATAAATATCCTGATGGAATATTCATTCGTTAATGGAAAAGTTTCTATTGAAACAGAAAAAAATATTACCAAGAATTTAAATAATAGAATTTAATGAACTCCGACCCCACAGAATGTCAATTTTACGTCATAATAAATGACTAGGTCATTACTAGATTAATGACAAAAAACATACAATAACAAATGCATTCGTTCACCCATCCCGGTAATGACGATGTATTATTATAATTAAAAAAAACTATAAGAGATACTTTGATCAAACCAAAAATCGTTGAAAGAGTTAATTAGCATGCATCACCTCTATTTTTTTTAGAATTTTATACCCCGTAGTTATAAAAATAGAGGGGGGGGACATACTTTTTACGACTTTGAGAGCTGATATCTCAAAAACCGTTCACTTTAAGAAAAATGTTTTTTAGAAAACTTTATATCATTTTAAAAGACCTTTCCATTGATACCCACACGGGTATGTACATCGAAAAAAAAAATTCATCCCTCAGTTACATGTATGGGGGGCCCCACCCCCAATTCTTTTTTTACTATTTAGTGTCATATTTTTGTAGCGGTTCATACAACACATATTCCATCAAATTTCATCACTGTAGTACTTATAGTTTCCGAGTAAATCGGCTGTGACAGACGGACAGACGGACAGACGGACAGACGGACATGACGAAACTATAAGGGTTCCGTTTTTGCCATTTTGGCTACGGAACCCTAATAAAAAATGCGGGTTCTGATGCGACGTGTCTCAATAGCTGTTTTTAATTAAATTTTGTTTTAATCATCCATGTACCGGTGCCGTTAAGTTAATGAGAAATATCAGTTTGATGCGATATAATACCTTAAATGCAATTTTCACCGGCGCATCTATCATGTATTTTGACACTTTGGTAATGGCTGCCGTGACTTTTAGCAGTTTATTTAAATAATGGGAGTGCAATTATTTAAATTAAACATGATATCCTACGATAAACAGTTTCTAACTAATGAAAGACACAAGTCTTTGTCTAAGTATGTCTATTGGCTGGATAATTAAAAAAACTGAAAAAGCTTAAAAATCTTAATATTGTATTACTTATCGCTGTCATGGCGATAAGTAATTAAATATGAGCGACCATAATTAAAGAATTTGTTAACTTTGTGCAATAAAGAGTATCTATCTATCTCGTCTTGGTTAGGGCAATAGCCGTCATCACCATCATCATCATCATCACCATAGTCTTCAGTCCACTGCTCTGACAGTGGATGATATTTAAAACAGAGGGCCTTTTTAAGAAAGAGGAGCAAACATCATCCATACTTACCTACGAAACTTTCACGTTTATAATATTAGTGGGATTTAATTTTTAAATACAAAGGTAATTTGTTCAGGAAGTACAGTCATTAATGCTATACACACATTAAAATGGAATACTTCATCATGAGCTTTATGGCAGCAAAGCGATGACGATGGTACTGTTTGTTTATCCGGATGGAAAAACGACATAAATATAAAATCTTCTTTCTCCAGTATTGCAAAACCTCTAAATTGAATATTGGAAATGGCTATAAATGAATCGGAAGCATTTATCGACACATCTTATCTGTTTCATTGTCGATTGAATCTTTAATTTATTGTCATTCCTCTCCGATACATTGACAGTCCGTAAATAATGATATTAAGGCCAGATTCGACAAAATTAGGCCATTATATCTCAAAATACTTTAATATTGTAATGTATTATATCTCGCGGCACAGCGGCTTCTTTGAAAATTTCGAAAATGTCATATTAAAAATGATATCCTGAAATTTTATCAACGCTTAGAAAAACATGCGCAATGTATCGATTGAAATGATCCACCAATTTATTAATCACTTGACATTTGCAAAGATATGTGTCGCTCACCCAAGATACAATAAAATCCATAGAAGACTTACATAATGCTTGGAACTAAAATTACACACTTCATGTTTAAAAATTTAGAGACAAAAAAAACATCCGTTAATTCCTCGCACGCTCGTGTGGTGCGGATGTCCGCATTTCCATATTCCGCTTTTTGACAAATTCAACCAAGCAATATCAGTTTCATTCTCACATTATACACCCTCGGCCAGTGACGTAACTAGGTAAAAGGGGCCTCACTAATTTTTAAACTGTAGCGCTACCATGAGTTGACATCGAAAACTGACATAACGTAAACTATTGCTCTGTCTCTTTCAAATGCATCACAATGAAAGAGACAAAGCGATAGTTTTCAATAGCGAGGATAGTATTTCAAACACATGGTAAGGCCACTGGTTATGTTTTATGCGTTCAACCAGCCAATCGGGACCATCGGATTTCGAACTTTATGAAGTCGAGATAAGGCAGAAAACCAATTATAGGTAAATAATATCTAGTTGCTAGGATTAACAATAAAATAAAAATATTAAATTAATTAATAACATGTCACAATAAACAATACTTGCAACCGTCATGTTCGCAACACTGCTAATATACAGAAACAAATATTTTAACTCAACAGATTTGGATATTTCAGGGCGGTCAATATTTTCCGTTGAGGATTTAAAGTTATTCTGTATTCCAGAGCGGGGGCCCTAAGATTAAGGGCACTCGAGCACAGGGGCCCCGGGGCACTACACTACATAGCCCCTTGGCAGCTACACCACCGCCCTTGCCTCAGCTTTCACCTATTTGAAATAATAGTGCATTAAGTATGTAAATTCCCGACATGCGAAACGTGCTCGAGGCCTTATTTTCTTTTGATATAAGGGTCATAATTGCTGCTTACGTCAGACCGAAATAACATGCTTTTATTCCCCTGTGTAACGTGCAAATCGATGTACGGAAACATACGCTCTTTTTATGGGGTAGTGTAAAAAGGATCCTTAATTCATTTCTGGAAAGTGAGATTCCGGACTCGATTCCTGTAGCGCTACCATGAGTTGACATCGAAAACTGACATAACGTAAACTATTGCTCTGTCTCTTTCAAATGCATCACAATGCAAGAGACAAAGCGATAGTTTTCGATAGCGAGGATAGTATTTCAAACTCATGGTAGTGCTACAGATCTGATTAGTATAGACATTCTGGTAAGTCTGGTGATGCGATGATGATGATGATGATGATGCCTTCCCAGCCGATTTCGGCTACGGTGACTTTTTGTACATTAGGTACATTGAGGATCTTGCCCTCTGGTGTGCCTTATAGTGACTGGCGTAGCCAATCTTAGCAGTAAATGTGCGCCCACAGAGGGAAATAAGACTACTAAGTGTGGTAGTTTCCGGGTTGGATTCCGGATCTGATCAATATTGAAAATTAACTTTTCGGGTCTGAGGTGTGCTGTTCAAGTCAGGGGCGCAGTGACAGCATGTAGTAGATACGCTTAGTAGATCGATGGACTTTTGTATGGTGTTGTTTTTATTAATATTATTCTTTGTCCATTTGGTTTTGAATCAGTCTCACATCAGGTTACTACAATCTGTCAAATTTCCTTAATTAATATTGAACCAAACGCGTTTGTCATTAAGGTGAAAATCGATTGAAGCATTTTGACAGATTTGTATACATTGATGTGTGACTGTACATACAACACATTTCACGGAAATCTGGGTCAAAGTTACTTTATGTAAACAAAAAGGTACATTCCTCTCCTATTTTTACCCAGTTAGAAAACTTTTGCTTAATGACTTTCGATAATGCGACTTTCGACTTCTTACACAAAGTCGATTAACTGGTAATTTTGTATATGGGGCATTGAAAAACTTTTTGGCTCATTTCTTACAAATGAATAAGAATTTCTGTAACACCGTGGGACAGCCAGCTACTTTTAGTTATGAATGGGCTGGCACAACCAGAGTAATACTAGTGTACCAATTCTCTTGCACTCGACATTAAATGTCGAATCGGAAATTTTGTATGGACGAATGCTATAAAATCTCTAAATTCGACTTCAATGTCGAGTGCATGAGAATTGGCCCCCTGGGCCTCGACCGGCGTGAAGTAGTGCGCTGTGTTTCGCCAAGTGGGGGAGAAGGGCAGATAATAGTTGGCAGCGAACTTTTAACTCTAATAGGATTTGCGGGAATTGCTACTTAATAGACGATGGCAAACTAGGCTACCGATACCTGATGGTGATCCGTCTGCTCATCTGCCACATTTATCATATTTATTAAAAAAAAGCTGTAAATTGTTGCTTCTATGAGTTGTTAAACAGATACTACTATTTAACGTAACGATCTGTGTAAATAAGGTTGGTAATCCATTTCCCATTTGAAATGATATAATTAAAACAATTTAATTCCGAGCTTCCGAATTCAAGTCTCCAATTCCGCAAAAAACACTGTTCCATATTCGGAACGTCCATTTAGCGGTGGTATAAAGCCGATGGCACACGACACGCGGCTATCCATCACTGAGGACACTTTTATACGCTCACACCCGCCTCGACAATGCACAAATTTAAGAGCCTTTTTGAGCGGAAAAACAGCGATTCTCACTTACAACCCACATTTAAAAGCCAGTAATAACAGACTTAAAAAAAATAATTCCACCCCAAATACGGAATTTAAGTAAAATCACTTGTAAGTGTGAGTAGGAAAACGATGTAATTAAGACGATTAACTAATTCGTAATCCAATCCATCAATCGTCGCTTCCGTGAACAGTTGAGGACCAGAAAAACAATGTACCAAATCTGGCACATCCATTTAGCGGTGGATATAAAGCCGATGGCTCACGACATGCGTCCATCTATCATTGGGGACAGTTTTATATCGTACACCCGCCGCGACAATACAGTTTTGAGAGCCTTTTTTAACCGAAAAAACTTCACTAGATTGTCGTAAGTGAAAACCGTTGTTAGAGCAAATGAGACTACGCCATTTCTGTGTCGTGTTTGACTTCTTTTGACCCACATTTGGACTGCTGTGGATTGCCCGTAATTTTACAAAATTTATTCTGTCACTATTTCTTGTCCTCTAGTTTTAGTCTCAAGTAGAATAGCATTTTACAAGTATCTATATGATGATATTGTTAATATTTAATTTATTATTATTATTGTTTATTAAATTTACCTATTAATAAATAGTATAGATTAGTAAGGTGGAATATCTTCTCTTCTTACTCTACTCCTGATATTGTAAATTATCCAAAAGCGATGTGGAGTCAATGGATTCTTTACTTGATTTTTTACTTGCATACACACTCACGAATTTTCATTGTAGCACAACTAGTAACTATCATCGGCAGGACTCAGCGCGAGTGGCGCTGTGTTGTGCGAGAAGGACGAACCTACTTTAGAATATATCCTAATCTGTCTAATGTTCCTACTTATTTGCTATTCCTTTTGTACGTACAGCCACACACTAAACTATACAAAACTGTCAATTATTTTCAATCGACTCTCACCTTAGTACTGTAATACACATTAGATTGAATACTAATTGAGTAAATTTGACAGGTTGTGGTAACCTGATGTGTGGGCTGACTGTACTATTCTATTTTATATTCCTAGCACCTATCAAAATGAATAAATAGCATGTGTGTGTTCGTATAAAATACGATACACGTTGAAACTTTCGATCCAGGGATAGACTATTCGTAGATTTAACTGCAGGTTGCTCTTAGATGTTAAAAGCTTTACTGGCAATCGAGCTCTTACGGTAACCTTTACTTGTAATAAAACGCGTGCATTTGCGGAGCCTACTCGAGGTGAGTGCGGGCACATAACGAGTGATTGTGGCGCGGGCGATCCATTACGCCAAGAGTGGACCGCAAATCGCAATGGGATTGCTGTGGCTATAGTGGGGCTTTTTGCTCCTTCAAAATGTTTCTTTATAAGACCGGGTCTAAGATAGAGCGAGTTTTGAAAGACTTACTCCGATAGCTCAACGACTCGGAATGAGTCTTGGCTTCCGATACGAGATGTCGCCATTTGTCTCGGTCTTGTGCAGCTTGTCGCCAATCTCCTGCTTCCAATTCTTGCTGGTCCGCGTTTACTACATCCCACCAGTGATAGCATGGGCGCCTTACTGGCCGACGACAAATAAGTTATCCGAGATATCCCCTCTTGGCGGCCCGCTCTAATACCATTCTTTCAACGTGGCCGAATCAAAGTCTATGTGCCTTCGTCTCTCCCATTATGTTAGGGTCCGCCATCAGTTCTTTAATTTCGGCATTTTTCCGGATGCCTCTTGTTTAGGACCTAACATTTGAAAGACAGAAAATAAATCAGAAAAACAAATGAGTATCAGAAAAATAAACAGAGTTTTGAAAAACAAATGAATTCTTATTTGCTTTTCGACCTATTCGTGCTATGTTGTTTAGTCTCATAAACAAATGAGTGTCGGGAAAAAATAAGGTTAAGGGGCTATACGAATAATACTAGCGCCGTCAATCTTGGGATCTAAGTCTGTAATGTTTTATTACTTCAAAAATATCATATTTTCGCCACAATCAGTGTAAATAGGTTGGCGGCGCCGCTAGTTTTATTCGTATAGCCCCTTTTATTTGATTTTATTTGTTGTCTCCATATTTTTGCGCAATGTTGCAAATCTAGGAAGTATCTGTATGTTCTATAGACCTGCTTTAATTATTTTAATTTTAATTCTGCTGTACAAATAGTAGAGCCCAGTTGAGGTATTGATTGAGTGTGGCGCGCGCGGTACATTACCGCTAAGAGTTGCCAGCAAATTGCAATGGAAATGTACTTAAACTGGAGCTTTTTTTCTTCTTTAAGAAGCCTGAGGATGGAATATAAAAATATATTTACTACATTTTGAGAGACATTTCATAAAGCAAAGCACTTCTCCAACAAAGAAAACAAGTCTCGATATGAGGAACACTCGGGAAAGGGTTGTTTTATGAAAAATAAACAGAATAGAAAAAGATCGGATGTATGGTCGAGTGGGTCTGGACTTAGCTTATTCATTGTCTGAGTAACAATGAGCTTGATATATGGTACAGTGGCTAAGGAAATACTTTTTGGGACCTCCACTTTTCCGTCCTTATCTATAGATCTTTATCTGGGAAACTGGATAGTTTCGGTCCTTTGCGACCTGGTCGACCTTTTACGTAAGGAATATTCTAATATGGTTTAGTAAATCTTACTATCATTGTATGTTGAAAGACCGATGCTAGCTCAGTGGATAAAGGTTCTTTACAGAAGGTCGGAATTCGAATCCCAGAATTTTACTTAGTGATCAATTGTTATCTTTCCTATAAATTCTTATTTCTAACGATTATTTTTGATATCAAGTACATATATTTTTATTTTTTCGTACTTAATATAAAATACAAATACATGATGCCATGTTTAGTTTGGTGAAATTACGGTAAAAAAAGTACTGCCAACTTACGAAATAATCAACTATCAATACTATAAATCTTATAGTCAAGACTGCTATTTTAAAATTGATATTTACAAAAAAAAAATATGCAAAAATCAATTAAACAATTGACTATTTTATAATAATATTTAAACGGTAATTCAATGTTCAAAATGTTGTAGAAAATCTAATAGTAGTAAATCATTACCGTACTCGTATTGATCGTTGACCGTGTTATAGTCAAAATTATAGCAAATACGGTAATTACTCTAGTGTGGTAAGTTGATCTGGTAACACTTGTAGGTATACGTTTTTAACTAGATCTCAAACTACATACCATAGTCAAAAGTAGTTATAAGAATTGTATGTCCACTTTCATTTGTATAAAAGGTCCGAACACCGATACGCGATCTATCAAACAGCTGAATACATCCATTGTGGAATAAAGGTTTTCCTTTCTGATACATCACGTGTGTCCAAAGGCCTTGCGTTTCCACATCCATCCATTCCCGACATTTTTCTATTACATTTGTTAACTAGATATGAAATATTGTCCTGGTAGGTCTGTACTATTGTTTACTCTGTGGTCTCTAAAATATTTGTCAAAGTCTGCCTTTGTTAGCCCAGTTTCATGCTTGTCGTCACCCACTTTCACTTCATTTCTGTTTTCCTAGTACTTCAAAACCATTGTAAATTAGTACTTTGACTAATTTATAACAGAACAATTGGTTCCAAAACTCGTGATTTAAGTTATTCATGAGCATCAGGTGATCCGCCTGCTCGTCTGCTACCTATCACTTAAAAACAAACCTAGTGTGCGGGCCAATGTCGAGACTCTTGCTCCAGTACCCTAACTCACTCGACTCGACGAAACACAGGGCAATCTCTGCTACACACCGGTCTTCTCTGAGGCCGTGGTATCACTTCGGCCGAGCTGACCCATTCATGCCAAAGCGTGGCTCTCCCACTGTGTAAAACTTTGACTAACAGAAAAACAGTAACTTCAAAGTTTCATAACATCACAGCTAAGAAAGGACCTTTAGGTAACTAGCCTTCTACACAGGCTTCTCTCTCCCATCTCATACATACTTACCCCGATAAACATTGCCCTTTTACCCCACGATAGCCTAGTAAAAAGTGGCGCCCTCTATGACGGTAAATCCCGAGTTTATCTCCTCATATCTGCGGAACCACAGTTCCTAACCAAACACATAACCGTAGCATACTTATGACATAGCCCAGCAATATTTTGAGAATACAAACTGTTAGTTTGCATGTATTCTAGCTAGTATTAACTGTGGTTTATGGAGGATCGGAAAAACAAGGGGTAAAGAGGGTTAGGATGTAGATAGGAAGGTTTTGTTTGTATTACAGAGCTAACAGCGAGAATATGTTGGAGTTTGATGAAGTTAGAGGGTAATTTGGTTTCCTATGTTGTTTGAGTTTGTTTATGTCGATGATTTTATGCTTTTCCGTGCGTGCCTTTCTAGGTTTCCTTAAAGGGCCACTAAAGTATCCTATTTACAAAGGGCTACATTCTATAGCCATCGTCAAATCTTATATGCAAATGGAAAAGACGAAACAGTAGCGCGATGCGATTAACATGCATTGCCATCTGTTGGTTAAGACTTGAACTAGTAGCAAAATTACTTTACGTCCCGAAACAAAGTGTCGACGGGCCGTCAGTATTGTAAAATATTAGTGTGTAATTCCCAGTTGTGTCCTAAATATCGCTGCCCTATAAAGCAAGCCCAAGAGCATTATAAAATTACTCTGACCTGTACGTAGCTGACCCCGGTCGTTGATATAACAGCTTTAGATGTATCTACTGGGATGACACGCTAATATTATCTGGAGATAATTTCCTGTAGACACTGTAATAATAATAAATAATTATTTTTGTTTCAGGTAAACAACATATTGCTGATATGAAAAGCGTTATTGGTTGCACCGCTTTTTAAATAGTAATTGGTAAGTAGTACTTACGGCGTTATTGTAATAATTCTGAGGTTTGTCTTATCTAACACGCAAACATCAAGCCAAAGATTTATAGATAAAAAACAATCGTAGAAGAGGGACCTAAATCGGCTTGTGCCAATAGAAAAACAACTTAAAATGTGTAGAATGACATAATTCAACTGCTTCCCTCATTTGAAGGGATCACGTTAAGAAAGTAGGTCAGCATTTGTGGAGCCTCTTAAACGAATATATCCCGAGTTCCTCGGGACCGCATTGTGTCATAAGGCCTTATTTACATTGCGACTTTTTGCAGCGATACATACGCGCGTTTGACTGCTGGCACGACAGTATCACTACCTGTAGAGTGACCCTTTACTAGCGTCCTTTGAGCGCTGGCGTCTTGCCGGCTACCACTCCATACTAGCGAGCGTTTTCGGGCGCCGCGTCGACGCAACGCCCAAAAAAGATTTGATATTATACTCTGATTCATAAGCATGTTAAGCTAAAACTGACCAGATGTCAATGTGTCATTCCCCATACATTATCACTCAATTGGACACATGCAAAAATGTCAAAATGCATAGAAACTTGTCATAGACATCTGTCAGTTTACTTTACATAAGTTATGAATCAGAGTATAAGTAGTCGGCGGCAAGAAAGTGGCCTGTTGGTAAGTAATCACCGCCGCCCATGAACATCTGCGAGATCAGAGAGGTCGCTGATGCGTTGCCGGCCTTTTAAGAAGGAGTACGCTCGTTTCTTGAAGGTCCCTAAGTCATAGCCGTCAGGAAATACTGCCGCAGCTAAACTATTCCACAAGACTGAGGTTCGCGGGAGAAAATTCCTCGAAAAACGCACAGTACTAGATCGCCAACCATCAAGATGATGAGGATGGAATGACAGCCGCTTGCGCTTTTTTGCAATTGCGCAAAATAACGGTCATCGCTATTCTTTCGTAAAGTAAAGTATAACCGTCTCGGCATACGGACCGATACTTGGGAGACGCTCACCAGGTACTTGCTATGGGCTCTTTCTCCGGTGCGTTTCTTCACTCCCTACAAAGTCTCAAAGTTGACATTAGGAAGGAGTTCGATTGATGTGGAACTGCCCGAGCGCGAGTCGCTTGTGCTGTGGTGTTTCACGCCCCATTTGGGGAGAAGTGACATTGAGATGGGGTAAAGACACAGACTTTGTAGGGAGTGAAGAAACACAGACACGTCAAACTTATAAACCCGTTGTTTTTGAGTCGGGGGTTAAAAAAGCCTCGCTTGCCCCTGCCCTAAAGACCCTACACGTTTGGTGCCTCCCAAAAAATGCCGATATAAAGAGCAATCTTTGTACAGAACGCCGATAATTTCATTAACCCTCCAATAATGAGGCTTTCGCGCGGGGCCTAATTGACCGAACGCAATTATTTTTCATCTACTACTTGGACGCAAATGGGGCATAGGCCGTTAGCCTCAAACGGGCTCTATGCCTATTAACATAAGTGCGAAAATACATTTAGCAGCACTTAACCCGAAAACGCACTCTCTCACGATTGATTGCTTCGTGGAATATATGGGTGGAGCGAAAACGCATAAAAGTGTAGGCTGATTTTATTCAGCCAAAAGGGAGGAAATTGCAAACGGAAGGGGGGGGGAGTGTCATATCACGAGAGAAAATGGCTCGGATATGGCAAGGTCAAAGTCAAAATATCACGACAGAAATTATCTACTTGAAGGTGAATGGTTTTTCTTTCATGCGATATTTTTGGCTTACGTTTACGTTTGTTGTTTGTTATGGGGACTTACAGACGAAAAGATACGAGGACTTTATTATTATCAACAGTTTTATATTAACGAAATTGGGACAAATTTAGGCGGATGGTGAAATAAGATCCAGTCATTATGTGTTACTGAATTCATGCGCCAGAAGCATCACGCCTATAGGCCTAACCTAACCAGAGACAATTGAACTAATATACTTCTTACCTTATACTAAGGGATTTTGCAACTGTAACACTTCTATATATTATAGCTTTATGAAGACATCTGGAGCAACTTTGACTTATTACAACGTTACTTTTTAATTTATATGTATCTCATAGTTTTTGTATATATTTTTTCTATCAATATCGCTTATTTTATGCCAGTCTTCACCCTTACTTAAAATATGGGAATTTGCATTGAACTCGAGCGTGAAGTATCTGACAACCACGCCGAGGGTTAAAATGTAAAACACTACATTATTTTGTATGATACAGTTATGTTCCCACAAACCAATGTTGAAAAATATCACATGAAAGCATTATTCTTACTCGTATAAAAATGCTGCATGCTATGAATTATACAAATGGCCCGCTAACAGATGTTACAGCCTTAACCCTGCAGGTGCCGACGAGTAATATTTGTACCAACATATTGTAACAGATTTTCTGTCGCATTGTCCTACTTATGTGTAATACTTTCGCTGCGAAATTCGGCCTGCTTATACGGGATATGCGTCGCGGAATCCCTTGAAAATATGAATTCCGTGTGATGTCTATCTAGTAAGTATAATATAATTTGACAAAATTTCGAATTTATATCAAAGCCTAACTTGTAAAAGTAACATGTTTACATTCACACTATACCTTTTACACACACATACTCTTACAAAAGTTATCACAAAAATAATTTCTCGTCTTTTCGACCTGTAGAAGGTCAAGCCTGTAGTAATGTTAATATTATCATAATTGCTAAATTGCAAATAAAGATACCCACGGAGTCTCGTGTTGCTCATCTGCCACCTAGATTTTTTTGTTAAAAATCTGAACATTTCCTTATAAACAGAAAAAGGAAAAAGCCAACCTCATATTAACATCTTACCGAATAAACTCAGACTAACTTCGCACTTCCTGCTGAAGTAAGACTCTCCAAGGTATAAAACCAGACTAAACTTGGGGCGTAAAATAAAAGTAGGGTCTCAGTAAAAACAACAGTAGTTTTTGTTGTCAACTCACAATTTTTAATTTTCCGCTTGAATGTAATTTATCAAGAGAGTGCAAGCGAACAAAAAACGCGGCTAAAACAATCCACGCTCCTGTTACCAACGGTGACGCAGACATGTTGAAAAAAAAGTAAGTCAATTTATTACTCTAAAGTGCTTTAGTCTCTGGTGCTTTATGTTTTCAAGAGTTTGAAATTCGAAGCGGAATAATTATAGTTGGAGGAAATTATGAGCGTTGAAGAATTCGATTGGAACCCCAATTTAATTTGGCGGGTTAGGGTTAACACCCTTGACATTTTTGTTATACATTTTATTTTCAAGACCGAATAGTCTTAACCCATATACTTGACATGCCACACATGCCCGTTTTTTAGGGTTGCGAATTTTAAACAAAAATACACATATTATAGGCGTACGTATGTATGTCGGTATAAAATGACAAATGTCTGTACATTTAAGTAAGACCATCATAGTCAGCATATCAGTGCTGTTCTGAGCGTATCATTCCCGTGTGCGTCCAAGATCGTCGCTTCGAAGCCCGGGGTACGATTGGACCATGCTCCAGACTTTGGAAGTATTTGACTTCCCAAAGTTTAATAATTGCATTGCAATGAAGGCTAATAATTGCAAAAATAATTGTAACTGTTTGAAACGTTTAGAAACATTATCCAAATTTTAATACATAATTGGAGAAAATATGCGTAAATTGGTTTCGTCATGTCTTTTTATACCGTCGAGCTAGTGTTACAAATACGCTAAAGATCTGAGAAATGCAGAGGTGTAAGTAGAAGCTTTGTGTTTTGTCCCGTTTTATTATGTACTTTTACTACTTTATTGACCATCTCTTCTTTCTTATCATGTGGAACAATAACCATAAAACCTCTATCCTTATTTTCTTTTTGAAAAAAAACAGAAATCGTATCTGTGAAATACATACAAAACTGTATACATTTTTTCATTTCATTGCTCTATAAAAAAGCACGAACGGCCTTAAGCGTCATTTTGTATGGATGTATGTAATATTTAACGACCCAATGAATTGTTCTGGTACTCTGGAAATAGTATATGTACGATATAAATCAGAGATACTTATAGAAATAGTGAATGCTGCTCGTTTATCATTCGTCTATCGATTTGACGTATAAAACTGGCAAAGAGTGTGTCGCCGCGGAATGTAAGGTTCCGTGAGATAGCCCTGTCCAAATTTTCAAATATTTTGAAATGTATCTTAAGATACTTAAATACGGTGGCCACCACATCAAGTTACTACAATCTGTCAAATTTCTTCAATGGAACCTCACTTTTATGTCAAACGTGTTTGGTTCAATATCAACTGAGGAAATTTGACAGATTGTAGTAACTTGATGTGTTGGCCACTGTACATCATTTCCTTATCTAAGTTTTGTTCAGTGCCTTATGTTGACCCTGCCTTAGGTATACCTAGTATACCTACTGCTCTGGACAAACATTTGCATGGCTTCAGTCTCGCTGTTAGTTCAGTGTCTTGGTGTAATTCATATTATAATGTATTTATGTATTATATAGTTCCTCTGTCGTATGATATTTGTAACACACAAATCGCTTATTATGAAATCAGGTAAGAGAATTTGTACGAAATAATTTTGTTTATTTCTTTAGGCAAGATAAGATAATGCTCTCTCGCTCTTTAATACAATTTATTACTATTTGAATATTGTTTCCATATATCTGCCGCTACAAGCAAAGATAGTAAAATTGAAGTAGGAAAAATCCTTTTGCTACGTAACCCCAAAAACTATGTTTGTGCTGAAACAAAAAGCCAATAAAAAAACAACCTTAATCAAAGAAGCCGAAGTAATAAATTCAAGTTACGGTTTGATTACGCATTCGTCTACAAAATATCTCGATCTTTTACTGAAAGTAATGATTTCTCTTTCGGATGATATGCAATAGATAAAGATAAATAACATTTGTTTGTTTAGCATACAGACACACATATCTAAATATTTTATATACCTAACAACAGGCTGGCAACAAGAATGTATAACTAAAAATTAAAACTAACAAACAAAAAAGACAAAGAAAATTCTATAGATAACGACAAGGCTTACTGGGAAACCGAAAAGACAAAACACTTTGGCGATATAATTGACGACCGGCGCCATCTCTTGACACAAATTGAACTAAGTCCAAAAATTAACTAGTGAGTTAGCACACCCTCACCACTGGTGAGTAAATTGTTCTGAGCACGTAGCGAATGAATTCTCCTTGGTTCTTTATTTCAAAAGAAAATGTTTATTAATTTTTAAATCCTCCAGAGCTCGTTGCGGAGTCGATAACTAAAATTAAAAACAATTGAGCAAATACGTACGGCATCCCCGCGAAACTCAGAGAGTGGTTACGTGGAGTGCCTCTTAATTTTCAATTTCTGCGAGATCTCATCGGGATATTACGCTGCTTTTATTAAGATCTCACCCATACTTGCTTAGTGACGCGACTGAGTTAAGGTCACTCGAGTGGTTGAGTCACGAAAAGTGACTCATCATTAGCCTGATATCAATATCCACTTCTGTTTTTACATTTCATTATCAATACATACACTCAGTTCTCGCCTCTTTAATAAATTAATTTTCTCATACATTCTTCAGCTTTTACACTGCCATCTCTTTTACTCATCCGCATAATATGCCATTAATGTCCATTATACTACACCTAACTATAGGTAGTTAGGTGTAGTAAGCAACACACTCATACACAGCGGCTCGCATATCAATTGATAAACTACTCATCTCTCAAAGAGTCATTGGGGTTTTTATTGATTTCTAGGAGACCATGAGACCCCTAAAATTTAAGCACTGTACACCGTTGTCTGGGTATGAATACGCTTTTGTTGCATCACTGGTAATTCTCACGCTGTGGCCAAATGCAACTAAGGTTATTGACTCGAGTTCACTCGAATCACATATTTTTCCGATGTCACTCGAGTACAAGTGATTCACATCACTATTTCCCTCAAACCTCATGACAAAATTGAAAACACTTCGAGAACGTAGAAAAGGTATACGTTTTCACAATATAAAGATTGGGTTTATAGACTTTTGAGATCGAAAGCGCGGGCAGGTAAAGTTCAGAGGCGCACTCATAAATGCCTTTACGACAAATAAAAAAGGTACTTCCGTGTGGCCTCTGACTTCAGGAATAAATCATTCAATCTCAAATTCAATTGCTCATGTTTATTTTTATTTAAAAAATCAGCTGAGAAAGTATTTTATAGTAAAAGTCTACTAGCTACGAAAACTAACTTCCCTTATTAGCGTGAAGTCAATGGCCTTGCATCTCTGTACGTACGCCTCGCTGAAAGATCACCAGCCATCCCAGGCAGCACAGCCAACTCACACCGTTTGACGATGGATCTTTCTGAAACTGCCAGTCACTCGCGCTGTAGGGCGTTTTACACTTGCGACCATTCACTTATGGTAGGTGATTTAATAATACCCCACAATGAGGAAAAAAGCGTCATGTCACAGATGCTGGAAATACGTACGAGAGGACAATGCGGTTCCTGAGGCCCAATGCCGAGAATTATGGAAGATGTTAAAGTAGGCTAGGGTACTATGTACAGGCTTGGGCACTCCATGCTACTCGCTGAATAAGCACCTCTTTACTGTCGGTTGGCTCACAGTTGCTGACGGCCAGCCTTAAGCATGGCTCGGTGAACCACATGCAGTGATTGAAATTAGTTATCTCAAATTGCCGCCCCATGTGTGCCTCTAAATAGCGTAAACCATTTACCTTAGCATCTCATTCTACTCACCCATCTATGCGTTCACGTACACGAATTTATGACAGTGTGGTTAGAACGCGTTTGTCCTCATACATCTTTTCGCGAGAGTCCGAGGAGTGACTGAATCAGAAAATCTAAAGACACGTCTTTCTTTCTTCTTGAGTGACTCTCCCATCCCGGCCCCCGCCTCTTACCCCTCGAAGTAAACGGACTAAAGTAAATTAATAATTCAACTCCCGTCGCTTAATCTCAAGGATGAACTAAATGATAGCGTATATAGAATTCTAAGAAAGGAATGCTTTAGGTTACTGAAGGATGTCTTCCTCTGAAACTGGGTAAATAACTCGTGCAGCTGAATTTTGCTATTCCTGAGCGAAAATGGATTAGGGATGTGAAAGTTCTTCGTATTTTATTGAGTTTGATGTTTGACCTAAGCATGGAAGATTGCGGTCCGATTTAGACGAATGCCTTTTTGAAATTGTCTCTGGTCTGGATGTGCTGGGCTATTATCAACTAGTAACTATTAGTACAGATAATGCCCTATTTAAAGACAAACGTTTAATGGTTTGGTGCATTTATATATTAAAACCTTCCGCTAAACAGGATGGTGTTGGCTCGGACACCATGTTTGATTGTGCCATTTTGTATTTGTACTAGACAATTGCTTTCCCAGTATGGGATCATATAAGAATTTCAATTTTATATAGCGTACACAGATAGTAAGATTGGTATCTGGTGGTATTTTGTACTTTTGGTACAGTGGTACTGCCAAAAACTTACCGCCGAAACCACGACCATTTAGCGCTAAACGGACATAAAATGTATTAAAGAATTATTGTCTATGATTGATGGTTACACATCCCTAAGAAGGCCCTTCGAATAGTGCTAGTGCCATCGATTTTACGCTACATTATATTTAAATCAACGTCATATATCGTGACGCATTAGATTTATGTCCCATAACGAGTGCGCTTGAGTGTTGCCGAAACTCGATAGTAGATTTGCTCACAAAAACTGTGATTTACGAACACCTCTTTAGATTTATGCTTGCCACGTCTCGATTTGAATATATTACGGAGGCTTCGACACTTCTAATTTCAAGTGATTGGGCGTGAGTGAATGGAATTTTATCGCTAATGTAACTCTATGGTGTAACCAACTACCACTTAATATAAAAAAGACATAAGATGTTTTATGATCTTTAGGATAAAATAAATGAGTTGTATAGTTTCAAAAGCAGCAATCTTCCAAACAAGTTGTATTTGCTGCAGAAGATTGCTGCTTTTGACTATACTACTCAAATATACATACTACTAGAAACGGAAAAAATACAAAATATGACATGAATGTGTTGAGCCCACGATAAGCACACAAGACAAGCATCGTTTCTTTTCTTGAAACGCAAATTAGCACCAACCTGCATTAACTCGTATACCTTTCATTTGAATATTCTTTCCTGAATTCTATCTAAAATCTGCAAGGGAATTCAAATTCATATTTCTATACTTATGGCATAACTTTAATACAAGTTTATCCTCATTTGTTTATCGCATCCGGATCCAGTCTAAAGCATCCGTCTTTCTTACAAACGTTTGAACTTCTTGGAAGATTGTGAATCCTTGGAATTCTAACCTAAAGAGTTGAACTCTTTAGTATTTTATTGGATAAAACTTTAATTAAAGGGTCTAACACAATCTGGTCTGGACAGACAGACAGACATGTTCTGTTTTTTGCTTACGAAATCCTAATTAATAAAGAGTATACATGTTTGCCGAAATATTTCACTCAGCGAAAGCTGGTCCCCTATTGGTAAGTAATCACCACTACCCATGAATATCTGCGAGATCAGAGAGGTCGCCGCTGCGTCGCTAGCCCCATAGAAAGGAGTTCGTTCTTCTCTTGAAGGACCTTCCGAAAGCCGCATGTTTTCATCCAATGACCCCGTACCGCACCAAAATGCAAAACTTTAATATGAAGACAGCACCAATAAAATATGACATTTCACGCCTGCAGGTAAAATTTATCAGCGAACCTTTCACAGGCTTCCAACCATGACAGGGCTGCCTGCCAATTTCGGTTGGTAAATTTTTCCACCAGTCACGATTCCGTTACAATACTAACGAACGTCCGACAAACGATAAAATCTCTCTTTCACATAGCGATCGACTGCCATGGAGCGTAACTGGTCCCGAAAAATGAAGTGTGGCTCGAAATATTGAGGGTTGATTCTGTCTGCAGCATATCGATAGAGAACTCAATCCTCATACCTTACAATAGTGATATGTGTGGGAGAATTGTGTTCTGGGTACTCGATATGTAAATAAGTACTCGTATGTTACTATATCGGTGTCGCAGTGGGTAGTGGGTCGCACTTTTCAGGCCAAAATTTGTACCTGAGAATTTCTCTTAAGAAATTGTCAGCCCGAAGACAATTTCAGCTCGAAGTCTGCAAGGTTTGCTTATAAGGAAAGACTACAGTCCTTTCTTCAATGTCACCACGGGCAAAATCGAGCCTTGACGAGTATTTTTGTACCAAACTGAAATATTTTAATTGTTAAAAACAATTTTTGAATTTTTTGTTTGATAGTAGTAGCAATTTTCAACAGAAAGTAGAAAACTTCCAGTAAATAATGCGACCTCCAATTCAGATAGGCTTGAGGATTTTGCCTCAAGAAATACGCTTACGATTCGAAAATTCGAATCGTAGGCGTATTTACCCAGTTCAAGTCTTTTATTGTTCCGCAGTTGACATTCCCACAACTTTACTAATTATTGAATCAAAGGAATTTTACTAGGGATGTCAGTTCTTTAGACTGTTCATTGTAGAAAGTTGTTTATAATCTGCGATAATAGATACCATAAAATACAGACACAGAAGCTGACCTTAATATTGAATAACACATTATAGTATAGTATACTCGTTTATTGTATCACGTGTCGCTACTGAACGTCTGGAGACCAATTCTCGTGCACTCGACATTGAAGTCAAATTTAAAGATTTCATACATTCGTCGATACAAAATTCTTATTGGACATCAAAGTCGAGTCCACGAGAATTGATCTCATGTCTCACTAGACAGAGAACCAATTCTTAGTGAAACACGCCGAGATAACGGTACAGTCAACTCCAAAAATATGTAAACACTTCAGACCTTGTCACAATACATATGTATAAGAACGACTTCTACTTTCTTATACATTATGCATTGTGACAAGGTCCTAAAGTGTATACATATTTTTGGAGTTGACTGTACGCGCATGCGCTACGTATACATTGTAGACAGCCGATGTTCTAGGTTTAATTATTTTATCATTATATTCAAAGTAGTAACTTATTTTCTTTTTAATGTGTAATGTGTAAGTCGATTTGGCAACCCTAATAACCCTCCACCGCGATTTAACGAATTTGTAAAACATTATTGTTTGTTCAATGCGGTTACAATTAATTTGGCAAAGGCTTTCTTCCTATTGTGGATTAATTCGGAATTTAATTACGTTTTTAAAACAATTTGTTAATCAACCGTACATACAGGGTGTAAAAGCTTTTATTAGTTACCTACGTTTTACTTTAAACCGTCATAAAACTAAATAATACGTTTTGGTATAGTCCGAGGCAAGAAAGTGTAGTTATGACCTTGAGTGCGCAGAAACCAATTTTCATAGAAAGTCTTCTTTTTTACAAGTGCGCAAAATAACGGTCATCATTATACTTTTGTGCCTCAGCTATACATATACCAATTTTCTCGTGAATTAGTAGACATCCTTACCCCTTTTAGGGCTATAAAAACAGTAAAAAAATCAAAAGGTCTATTAAACTACACAGGATGACCTTATTTTATTAAGTCTTTGGATAAAACATTTACAGCCACGTAATTACAAAGACAATGAAAATGAAATGAGAATTTTCTCAAAAACTTTTTATATCTATCTAAAACTGCAAGTTTCGTATAAAACTGGGAGTACTTCTATTTTCTGGAGCAGGCAGGAGGTTAAGGGTTATATCTACAATGATGCATCTAGTATTCTTCTCAGTCAAATTTGTATATTTTATATACATAATAATGGATACCCATTAAGTGGTTAAGACAATTTAAATCCAAAAATCACACAATTGAGTAATCCCTGCGGTTAATCTAATACAAGCCATACATCTTCGCTTCCAACGTATAATGTAAATGAGCCGTCAGTATAACAGTATCCTTTGTATTTTACTCGATCTGTTAATAATTTATCTTAATCACTCGACTGGCGCCTGTACACGACGGAATATAAACAGTACCGTCTTTGTTCTCTGAGCGTTTGTTTAGACTATTAATAAAGGAAGTTTTATTGAAATTGATGTTTTTAAACTTATTAGAGTTGTGAGGTTGTGGTGTGATGACGTAATTTCTAAGGTAACTGTTATAGGTCGTAGAAAATCGCTATAACAATTATCTCATCTACTATCATTTTGGGTATGGGTTTGGCTGCAGCAGTACTCGTATTTGCCAACGGCTACACGGCTAGGGACCTTAAATAGAAAAGAGCAATCTTTTCTTTAAGGCTGGCAACATACATGGGCGGCAATGATTACCTATCAGGTGAGTCGCTTACTCGTTTGTTGCCGCTACGACTCGACTACAAATCCCATGGAAGGAACACAGCAGGTCACGTCACTAGAGCGGCTGTGGTCAAAATTTGTGTCTCAAGAACGATTTAAATCTTTACTCAAGAATAGCAAATCATTAATTTTTTACTACCTACGCCTACTCTTTAACAGTTGACTGTTGATCGTGTGAATGATGCGCCATCACGCCAGAAGAATCTTTCTATTAACTAAAATTAAGCAATCTCCCAGTCTGCAACCTTTATTTCTCAACCGTCGCTTATCCATAATGTTCAAATAAAGAATACTCCAATATACGTTTTGTTCAAATTGTGTAGGTATCGGCAGCCGAACTTAACTACTCGAACTCTAATTGAGAACTCGTAACTACTAGTTTATTTGACACACTTACAAATTTATCACCAGACACAAAGTAATTTGTTAGCTGTTCAGTCCGTGATAGCATCGGCTGCATATTTGCATAGCGATTGGCCTTTCGGGGTTATTGAATCCTTATCGGCAGTCTTCAACCGGTTGTTTGCTATGGGTCGATAGGGTCGACAATTGCAAAATATTTGTGGGACTTGCTTTAAAATAAAATACGGCTTTGATATATAAATGCATCAATATGTTTCGGACTCGTTAAAGGCCTTTGATAAATATCTACGTACGCACACACCTTGAATTTCGATCGAAGATCTATTCGTTATAGTACACCGGTTGGTATTATGGCAAAGAGTATAGCATAAAATAATAATATGTATTTTTAGAAAATAAATAATTATTTATTCTCACTACATAACTAATGTCAATAGGTGTACCTCAAGGTTCAATAATAGGACCTTTTCTTTAAATTCTTACAACATCTCTGATTCCTTACTAAATATCTTAAACACTTGTGTTACGGATATCAAGTTTAGAAAAATAATAACTCAAACGAATATTTTTCAGCCAGACACAGAAAAAAACACAACATCAAACTCACGACATTAGCGTATGCGGCGGGGCACTACCAAAATAATGTAAAATTAGTGAACAAATTGGTGTTTTTTCATAGTCTTTCCCACCATAGTGTTATGATATAGGTGTCTATATGGATAAGAGATATGCAATGTATATTTTGGAGAAAACTTTGCTTAATTTGTTACATTTAGAGCGCGAATGCAAAGTTAGTTTATTAACAACGAAACACCCTGTACTTAGGTGCGAAACATAACTTCTTAAGTACTCTCTCGTTCTAGTACGAAGTTGTTAGTTCGTATACCTTGTAAGACTAGTACCCGAGGTCGTTGTTGAACTTTTTTCTCTGATCTTATTCAATAAACTTGCCCCGCGTATGTGAAAATAAGGTTTTGCTGACCTTAAGATGACTAGATTTATCTGTCTAGGTAGGAGGTTGGGGAGTAAAGTAGATTAATTGCGCTGAGTGAGGCAATAAAACCTCTGCAATAATTTTCGACCGTTGGTCTAATGGTTTAAGTACCGGGCCATGATCTCGGGGTCCTGAATTCAAATCTCGGGTTGAGCAAAAAGGACATAATGTTTCGAATTTTTCGATCATAGCTCGGGTTTGTGATCACCAATCCGCATCAGGCAAGAGCCTCATCCCATGATAGTAGCGATGACTTGATTTCTATGATGGAGGCTTTTGTCCTTCAGTGGGACAGTATATGGGCTGATACTATAGTTTGCTAAAGCGTCAGCAGATGCAATGTTCACGTCGGTATGTACTCTCCTATACATCAACATTTTGATGTTAGAGTTCTTGAGCGCTTTTCATTGCAATTTTTAAGACATGAACACCTTCTTGCAAGATTTTGTATAATAAAACCAAAATGCAATACCATTATTATTGACGACCCGTTTAGCGCAAAGGTTTAAGCGCCGGTTGAGACGTAAGGGTCGCGGGTTCGATTCCCGCATCAACACAAATGTTTGTTGATGAAACAGATATTTGTGTTGGGTCTGGGTGTTTGTAGTTCCTTCGTTGTTTCTGATTTCCATAGTATAAGGGAAAACCTTAGTTTGGGACCAGGACATTGTAGGATGTGATGTTGTCTCAATTTCTATTTCTTTCTATTTCTGTTCATTATTTACGTCTTAGTTTCTACAAAGCATATATATGTTAGATCTATGAAATTTGTAACTATAGTAAGCAAAAAAATGTTGTTCTAACTCCCAAGAGTTTTAAAACAA
Source organism: Cnaphalocrocis medinalis (assembly GCA_014851415.1). NCBI lineage: Eukaryota > Metazoa > Arthropoda > Insecta > Lepidoptera > Crambidae > Cnaphalocrocis > Cnaphalocrocis medinalis. The sequence continues at coordinate 5,783,672 of CM026294.1, forward strand.
CAGTCATTTATGAAAATGAAGCTCAAATTCATCGCGTCATGTTTTCTTTAATTAAGTTTAGAAATATAGTTATGGTATATTTTTATCTTTAGCAAGCCTTTGTTGTTTTATTCTCAGTCCATTTGCATAAAGATACTTTAAAATTAATTGTCAAAGTTATTAGTTATTATTAATTTAGCCAATTTGTTACACAAAGTATATTTTTTGCAAGTTAATTTAATTTTCTTTATTGTTAAGCTGGCTTTTGGAATGGTAGTTGCTTAGTTTTACTATTCAAGGGATATGACATCTCAAAATTAAAATAATAGTATGTTTGTATAAAATCAAATTTGTCATTGAAACTATAACCCTTGCAGATAAAATTCAATACAAGTTATGTTTTGTCTATTTTCTTTTAGTTGAAATTATGGGAGACTAGCTGCCGCCCGCGACTTTGTACGCAAGGTTTTAGTTACCCTAACATTATTTTAAAAAATATAGCCCATGTGTTATTCTGGTGTTATAAGCTATTATTTATTTATTTTCATTTACAGTAATATAGCTTATAACATTAGAGCGTCAAAGAGGAGCAAACATCCATCCATCTATACTTCCATACTAAAAAACTTTCACGTTTATAATATTACTGGGATTTGAATAATAATTTTAGAGCTACTGGGTGAACTCTCCTAGTACTCTCGTAATTTATTTAGTTTCCATTCTCAGCAAAAAAAATGAAACCTGTGAGTTTTCTAACCATTTATATTTGGCTAGTGTCCAACTTTTTCTTTCACACGTTACGGATTTTTCGCATGTCCGAACCGAATACTTTCCTGTCCATACTTTTTTTTAATATTTCGTGGTACTAACCGAAAGGTGAAATGAAACGGAAGCCTCTAAAATAATGACCATCGTATTTATTTTATTATTAGGTACACTAGTGACGCACCCTCTTTTCGCTTCAGAAAGTAAGCTTTTTCTGCCGCACTCAGAGACGTTAATTTAATTATCACTTAAGTAATATTGACATTTATTTTAATAGACCAAAACTATACATGATTAAGATAATGAGCATTTAGGGTAAATGACGTCTCTGAGAGCAGCAGATAATGTCATACGTTACACACCATACGACTTCAGTTATTGAAATTTCATTTCACAGGAATCAAACGTAAAAATGTAAATCGAATCCCATATTTTGCAACAGTATCACTAAAAGCCAAGTTCAAAACATTAAAAAATATCGAACTGTAGCTTGTTTTATAAAGTATGCACTCGGCAGCAATATCAATTAAGTACAGACCGATGTAAATGTGGAGAGCAAATAAAACTTGTTTGGACGACAAAGTAGGTTGTTTCCACGTATAACTGCTATCCAATACGTTTGGGAGCAGTGAAGCGTGTCCATCCAAGATTTCAAATTTGTTCTTTTCTTTGACATTTACTTATTCAAGAAAATGTTGCGCAAAATTTTGGGCCTACACACCTACTTTAGTACTTGTGGTACCTACCTATGTAACCTATTTTTGTCTCCCTATCCCGACATCACATAATTATGGGAAAAACCTTACCTACCAGTGAATACAAAAAGGAGAACAGGAAAAGCCATGAAGATAGGAAAGCACGTCAAGCTGTTGGTCCTGCGATCCCTTTTCAATCGTGTCACACTGGTATTAATTATGAGGGTAAGGAACTAGAAAGTGCACTTGTGTCTACGCACACACTTGTGCACAACAAATGTCCTGCGTCGATGGCTGATCTTTGAGATTGGCAGCCATAACTGAAAGATCCAACGGTAGGATCTGGAATTGCATGTGGACACACAATGAAAAAAATAATTGTCGTTTCACTGTGCTTTGACCTATTTTTTACCGCACATATTGTGAATTTATCCCTCGTATTTTTTTGTGCAGAATTTTTGTAATGATTTGACTCGAAAAATATTTTTATTGATTACGAGTATAGGCTAACTTTTGACTACTATTGCATCTGATGGAAAGCGTCGATAAAGTCCATGATGCTAAACGGTATTGTATTTATTAATGACTGTCTCGATAGTGCAGTGGCTATGGTATCAACAATGCTTGGAAGGTTCGATTCCCGGTCGCTTCAGTTTAGGAAATCAACTGGTCTCCACAGACTCAGGGATGTCCCTTGTATTTTAGTACTGCAGAAGAAATGTGTAGTCTTGGCGTGTATTTTCGAACGCATTACTTTTCTACGATATAAAACCATTTCTGTATTACAATATATTATAGAAATAAAGCATTCTGATTCTGATTTTATTCTATATGGTCTTAATCTTGGCTTCACACCTTAAGTTAATGTGTGTCTCTCTCTAGTCATTCGAGAATCAGCGTTTTCAACTTTTTAGGCTACGTGTAATTTTTTAGTTACTGTTATGGTTTCTTTACTGTGGCATTCGAAGTTTATTGCTCTTAGTTCCTCAGATCTGATATGTGGAAGTCTTTAATAGGTCTTTGGATTGTTTCTTGTTTCCTGATCGGATAAGGATTTGTATGTGGTTTTCCTCTTTGAAGTATTTGCTTAATTGTTTTATATTTGTTTGTGACAAACAAGAAACAGCTTAGAGCCCAGGGTACTCTTTAGACTAGGATTCACGATTTGGGAGGTCTGGTAATGACAATGAAGCGACTGCCGTCTGACCTTCGCAACTCTTTAACAGGGGAACCAGACCAGCTGAATCATGGTTTCACGTTTCAGAAACTTTCCGGAACATGCAGGTTTCCTCATAAGTATTTTCGTCGCCACCGAGCTAATGTTAGAAATAAGCACATACTCGTAGATATGAAAAATCCATTGGTGCCTACTCAGATCCGAACCTCCATCCCCCGCGTTACTATTCGTCCTCGAAGCTCGAGCTCGAATTACTCGTACTAGTCTTTCCGTAGATTTTTTCCGCTCGCCCAGCAAGTAGCGAGTTGCGAGTGTTGACTCATTCCTTCCGCCGGGTCTGCCTAACCCACTTTAGCAAACATTGTTTATTTACATTCCACGTTTGCTCTCTGAATTTAATTGATATCGCTTCGCGAGTGCGTACTTGAGCTAAGATGGTTTAAATTAAAACGGGATTTCCTGGAAGGTCCTAGTACTTATATTATGTGTATGCATTTGTGTGTTGGTATCTTGAATCGATACATATGAATCACGGTGCCTTGGGCTTGCTTGTGACATGATCATCGGCAGTGGGGCGACGGTTTTAGTCTGCATTATATATTTTTTTTCCACCCTCAAATATTTCGTCCTTCCTTTTTAAGGAACACAGAAAAAAACTAAAGTCATGACATCTGACCGCGTCAAAATGTTGATCCCATTACGTCACAAAAAACGTAAATATTCGTTACAAAAAAACGTAAATATTCGTTCCCAATATGCTAAGGGTCAGAAGGACGGTCCTTTGTGCCCCCAGATGGGACGTAAAAAGCGGACCGGATTCCATGACCGCTGACTCATTGGGCAGCTGGTAGTGTTGTGCGGTCCCTAAGTGGGACATTGATTCACAAAGTAAAAAATCGGTCATGTGCGAGTTGGACTCTTAGAATTGGACTCTCCCATGAAAGGTTTCGTAGCATTAACGTCGTACGGCCCAAACAGCAGAACAATAGAAAATCAATGGTTTTTGCCTTTAAAAAATGCTTTTGCAACAAATAATTTCTTCTGTTTCCTCGGTGACTATCTATATAATAAACTTAATTAGTTCCCTAAATGCTATCCAGTCACAAATCGAAACTTCAGTAACTGGTTTATCTTTGTGCGTTAAATTAAGAACGAACTTCAACTAAAAGAGTTTACTTTCTGGCCCGGTATGACTTCCTCTAACCATACTACTGCGGTTGTTTGATTTTTGTTTCCTGTTTCATCTGTCCATTTCCTAGCTACCATTTTTTTCACAAACACACAGATATACACTTATGCTTACTTGCTGGATCCGATCTACTGTATCGAATACCGATGACAAAAATATAAAACAACTATCAGTAAGTGGCCTGCTACTTTCCGCTTCGGGACAGTACTTTCGAACTAAATCCAATAGATGGCACTGGGCGTGGATTAGATCGCGCTACGTTTTCGGTTTACCTATAAACCTCGTTATTTATAGAAGTTATCTCTTTATAAATAGTATTTATGGGACGCCAATTTTGGCTATAACAACACTAGTCAAGTTAAAACGATATGTCACACTGACATATAAAATTCAACTTTATGATAGCGCAATGAGGATGTAAAATAGCTTGTAAATTGATCGTGTCGTGCAGGAATGTTGGCAGATGCGTGTGACGGATATTTGACTGGGATCAAATTAGTTTTAGTTTGAAATTTTGGACATTATGTTGCGAAACTGCATAGTTTATAACTGTGGGAGAGCCACGCTTCGGCATGAATGGGCCGGCTCGACCGGAGTGATACCACTGCCTCACAGAAAACCGGCGTGAAGCAGCCCCTGTGCTGTGTTTCGCCGAGTGAGTGAGGGTACCGGAGGCCCACCCGGGGGAAGGGGATAAAAGGTTGGCAGCGCACTTGTAACTCCACTGGTGTTGCAAGTGTCCATGAGCGGCGGCAATTGCTTACCATCAGGTGATCCGCCTGCTCGTCTGCTACCTATCACATAAAAAAAAAGTTTAAATGTGATTTAATTCTTAAGTGGGGCAATAAGGATTGTTGGAACATTATGAGGCCTGGTAGTGTACTCTACACTTAATGGGTTAAATATGTCACTGTAAATCGTAAGTTAATTTTCTATTTCCTTCAAAGTTGATCAATTTTCTGAAAATAGAAAATTGCAACTATTAAAACTGTGTTAGATTTTAATTTTTTAGATTAGGTTACATTAAATTGGTGACCCCAAGTCGCCTGGCGCATTTTGGGGTGACCAGTCCTCGGAATCTAATCTATTTTCGAAAATAAAATAGCATTGTTTGTTATTTTTCAGAAGTTAATCAACTTACGGTTTGTACTATTTTACGGCGACATATACAAAACTTGTTGGTTGTCCTAGTAAATTAACATCATCGACACAGTCCGCCATCTGTTGGTTCACTTTTAGAACTAATAACAAATATTCGACCCGAATCGAAGTGAGGGCGGGCTATTAGTACGAGTATCTTATAAAACAAGGCATGGCCTTGAATGATCAACACGTATTCCCGAACCATATGCCGTGAGACAAAAAATATAGAGCGAGCAGGTGGGACTTAAAGTTCTTTATTTGGACAACCGAATAAATGAGGTAGGCTGTTTAAACCCGATTTCAACTGTTCAACTATGAACTTTATTGCCTTGAGATAAGGGTGGGAATGTTTGACAAAATCTACGAAATTTTGCTGGATTATAACCAGATCGGCAGATGTTTAGTACAGGTTTGGGTCCTGGGTTAGCCTTTTTTGCGAGGTTATTTCTAGCGGGAACAGTTAAGTTAAATGATGGGTAAAATTGCTGGAATATTCTGGTCCTGAAATTGTTTGTCGCATGTCATGTCATCTCGTAGTGTGTTACCGATAATCGCTTTATTTTAATGACATTTGTCATTGTTATGTTTTATTTTGAGCAATAAATGAAATAATATATCTATATATCTTATGTACGAGTATACTGTAGAATCCGTAGTCCATTGTTAGAGCAGACGTGTTTAGTGACGAGGTAATGAAACATACATACACACTCTCAAACTTATTAGTCTGATTTCTTTCAATGAGATCTGATAACTTTTTCGTACTGCAAGCTAATATTTTTGTTCTGGCAACATTGTAGGTACCTGCAAATATTTTGGTAAAATTTGCGAACACAAACATCACAACAAAAAATAATACTTTCAAAAAGCTAGGGTGTCTAAAATTTCGTAGGTCCGATCCAGTCCTAAGGACAGATCCCAACGTGTGCGTTCTAAAAATAACAAAGGATTTCTTTCCATTTCCGCACGTGGTATTACTGAGGTAAATTTAGCGCCCACGTTTTCCAATGCTATAGCAATCCAATATGCTACAACACGTGAAAACGTGGACGACAATTGTAGATATCATCTTAAATAGATTTATTTGTGAGTAGATCACATAAAAAAGCAGAATTAAATAATATAAAGGACATGTCTCATAACTGGCTAAGACAGTGTACAGTTAACAGACTTGGAATATCGCCCCTCTGATTATATGGCCAAACATAACAGCTGATAAGTCATCAAGGAGTCATTCCCGCCATTTTTTGAGAACTGTACCAGATCTTAGCCGAGCCTCCATACAAATTGGGACATTACCATTACACAACATCAACAACACCAAACTAAGGTTACCATATTTGAAATGGTAAAGAGTACAAAAGCGGAATCATACCCAAAATTAAATTTTCTTGTTAGTGCTTTCATAATTTACCGTATCGGAGTTAGTTAAAATCTTTTATCCCTTCTGTCGAGATTTAAAGGCATCGTTTCTCTTGTGCGAAGAATAAGTGTAATTGGCCAAAACAATAAACCCGTTATTTCTGGCAGTATGCCATGTTGCAGTTTGAACAACTACCTCGAAAACAAACCTTATATTAATGCAGTTAGCGTCCTTATTTGCTTGTGTATCAACACATGGGTAGCCAGTCATGTGCGCTAAGACGTAAACAGCGTCATTCGATTATGGACTTTATTGTGTAGAGTTAAGCGTGGATCCGTGACTTTGGCTACTGGCGATGCGTTATTGTCACTAACCACCATATCATTGAGTTTTTGTGTGGTAACATTTAATCTAGTGGATGATTAATGTTGTCTAGTTGTGTTTGCCTCGAGTTGCTGGTCGATATCCTTATACTGTATTAGTAGGTCTCTTTCTCATCTAAGTATGGTGATTCCTAGTAACGTCCAAAGCTAGTCGTTTTGAATCCCAGGGTACGCTTGGAAGATTCGCCGACATATCTAAAAGGTTCCCTTATCTTTCGGCTATGGCGACCAGGAGGTCGCTTATGTGGCTGTGGGGCCCACAGCCACATATTTTTTCAGTTTGTCCAAATTCAGGAATCAAAAAACAAACAAGACTTATTAAACTTTCTCGTCCAAAATCGTTATCAACAACTTTTCCTAATTACGGGAAAGCAGCCGGAATATTTTAATTCAAAAAACATGAAAAGCAAATGTCATACACAAACAAAAATTCCGAGCTCCGAAAAGCTCCTTTGCATAATTTCAATTAATGATAACCATTATCACAGAGAACTTTGAAGGCCTCTGCTAGGTTTACCAAGTTTAGGGCAAATGGCGGGATAAAATAGGACCTGGTAAGGGAGGTTGCTTGGCTCTAACAGCGAGGTCGAGTCACACCTCGTTCCTTTAACATGTTGGCTGAAGGTAACCAAAGATTGGGGTTTATTTATACTAAACGCAAAGACTCCTGGCACTTGGTGTCATAATCATTAATATCTTTTCAAAATACGAGTGAATCAAAAACTTCAATTTAAACTAGTCAAATATTAAAATCGATATGTCTTTCTAAACACTCGAGATTGGCAGAATCACACGCGTGGTTGTCAACGTACGCAGCATTAAGTCCATAAACTTTTATGCCTCGCGCATAATAATTTATTTTCGTTTTAAAAATAGGCTGTTATAGAAAAACGCATGGAGTGAATATATAATATGAATAATAAAAAGCAAGCGAGTAAACAAAGATGGATCTGAGTGGAGAGTATTTGAAGAGGCCTATGTCCAGCAGTGGAATGCAACGTGCTCATGACGATAATGATAAACAAATCCAGCTTCCATATATTTAGACGAAATCTAGTCCAAATACCGCTTGGTCACCCCATTTTTGCTACAGCCCGGGAAACAATATTGTTCTTAGAAAATCTGTCATTCAAAGCCATCACAAAAGCCGGGTTTGACCTAATTTGAAATTGAAATTATTATGACCTACGCTTAGCTCTCGCTACTGAAAGTTTAATGTAGTATGTTGATGGTGTAATAGCAAACGCGAAACTACACAGCTTCATTTTCAATGTTTATTGGTAATATTTTTTACCTATATTTGTAACTGTTTCCTGATAGCAGAATCCTTATAAAGCCATCAAATTGCAATGTAGATGCCTTCACAATTCAATTCTTTTCAATAATTTTGTACACCGTAATGGTAGGACATGTTGAAACTTTGCATGTAATATTATTATCATCTTTTATGTGCACATGTTTCTATGCAAATAAATTTATCTTTATCTACTACCTTTAGTACTTGTTGTATTATTCTCATCATTATTTTTAGTAGGTCCGTTAAGCTAAGTATTACTACTACAATATTTTAAAAAGCAGTATAATAATACTCTTGAGTCTTATTAAGAGTCTTATACATCTCCACATAATTGTAGTAACTTTAGATCTTTAGACACTTTAATAAGGAAGGTTAAGTTCTATGAAAACACTTGTAAGTTGTACTATAACTGTCTGAAAATCGTTTGTTGTAACAGGCCCCTTTCATATCCGATCGGTTCATAAATCCAGCATTGAATTGCAAATTCTCATTTTAACAATTACAAATTAATCTTAGATTCATACGATTGAAATATGATTAAATCTGACCCGATTGAATTGTCATAATCAATACTAATTTCACCATCATTCGTTTTAGCATAAATTTAAACAGATACTCGGTGTGTTTTGTAATTGGATCGCTAATAACTTGGTTTACATAATCAAATGCTTAACGAGAACATTATAATGTCGTACCTAATGCTAAATTAAGTATCTGCTAAAATATTCATGAAATAAATTTTGCCTTGATTTAGCGTATTTTTTCGCTGTTACATCGACATAATACTACCGAATAGATTGAAGGATATAGTCACGTTATGCGGTGTTGGAATATATAAAAAAACTCAAACTCGTCCCATGCTAATCTGCACTTAATTGCACAGTAATAGAGTTCCAGTAAGCTTGGTAGAACTTCTGACGGGTGTGATTATGGGGAATCACACAGGTCTGATGTAGAGAAATCAGATGATAATGTAATGTCAGAAACGGTACCGTTAGGTCCACCGCCTAAGAAATCTGTTCGCGGAACAGATGTGCATACAGATAACCTCTATTGCTCGATCGACTTTTCACTAAAGTTATATTGTGCAACAGAAGCTAAAATAGTATTTAGTAGATATTAGATATTCTAGAACCGGTTCATCTGATGTTGTCCAGTAAGTTCCTCATATCTTACTCATCACTTAATTAGTATCCTGATCTGGACCGACATTCCAGGCGCGACGATGGGACCCTGGATCTAAACTGGTTTGTGGCACAGTCTTATAAAAACTAGTAAGACGTCTTAAGCGTAAGAGAATGTTAATTAATTTATTAACTACTTATTTATTATTCAGACCACCTACTCATATCATCATGCGAACGGCAATTAATTTCAGTCAGAGGTAAAATACGATCGTTACGATACTTTCTGGAGGAATTATTCAAACAGTTTTAATAATATTTAATAATTTTTAATAGGTAGGTATCCTAGAAACTTTACTATAATGTAAGGTGCGTTGGCAAAACTTTGTTACTTAGTTCAACAACTTAATCATGATTTCCGGCCAAGTCACAGTCGCTAATACATCCACCTCTATGACTGGTTGGCGACTTGGCAGTCTTAAACACCTTTTAGTATAATTTCTGCTTCACTGTTGCAGTTTGTATACTGTCGTGATTGGATCTGCAGTACTAACGGACCGTTCTTTGTTGCAGGTAACCGTGAATCATCAGTCGTGTGACCAGAGTTTCGGTATCACTATCAGGGTAGTATTAGGAAAGAAGCGGATTATGCAGCGCTAATTCATAATGTAAGCCTTGAGACTGTAATAATACTTTGGTGAAAAATATGCCAGACGTTTGAATATTCGGTTCTTCTTGTTTTCAAAACATGGCAATGATTAAAGTGTCATGAAAAGCTAAGGCATTTATAGCCTTTTCAAAGTTGTGAGATAGAGATTTTCGGAGGTAAGAATAGTAAAATTAGATGGATTCGCATTAACTTCAAGAATATAATACACGTAACAATATCGTTAGATAAAAAATACATACTACACACTACTACATTTTGTCCTGGATTTTTGCTAAACATTGTGGCCACCCTAATCGTCGATGATACAGTAAATAGGAATGCAGTCGGTATTATGAGTCGGTTAATGGATTAGGCATTTTAACTGCATAATTTAAAACGTAAAACAGACGAAAAGTTGTTAAAAAAAACATGTACAAAGTAGTATTATTATTAATAATGATTGATTTAAAAAACATCTACCTGGAAATGAACATATCACAACAAACATATAATTCACGGAGCACCCCATTTGACCTGACTCCGTACGAAGTAGCTACAGCACTTGTGTTACAGGTATCAGACAACAGAAGAAACACATTAATACTACGTATTAGTTAATATGTTTAACACACATAAATACATATAATAATACCCAGACTCTGAACAAACACAAGAGTTCAACACACCAATGTTTGTCCAGGGTGGGGATCGAACCCACGGCCTTTGGCGTATGAGGCCTGCCTCACTACCAAATGCACTATCCGGCCAGTCAAATCATGATGATGATGATGAATAAAATAGGAGTATAAATTATTGAACTTGGCTCTCATTCCACATTTATGTTTTGATAGGATTATCATAAAAAGGATTACTTGCCGCTATGTAAACAAACCTTTTACGAAACATTGTTAAACATTTCCTTACTACAGTTTCCTTAACCTACGGCCTATTTAATTCGACACAAACCTCCGGGAGCTTTATTCGATGTTAGTACCTTTGTTGGAGCTTTCAAACGGTTGAATACTTTGAACAGGTGAAAAGGATTGAAATTGAGATTATAGAATGTTTGAAACGTTTTTCATAGCTTAGAGTTTTGTGTTGAGGATGGAAGTATTTTAATAGGTTCACGCTATTCAATGTCAAACATATCGAGTCTGATGAACCAACAATATTAATATGGTTATCTCAAAAGAGAAGAAAACAGTGAAGCAACGCCTGGGATGTATTTCGCCGAGTGAGTGAGGGTACAGGAGGCCCATGGGGGGGAAAGGGGGTAAAAGATTCGCAGCGCACTTGTGAGTTCACTGGTGTTGCAGTTGTTTATCGGTGATGGTAATAGCTTACCATCAGGTTATCCGTCTGCTATGCCACCTATCAAATTAAAAAAAAATTAGGCTGCGTTTCCACTGAAGTGGAGCGGAGTAAAGTCCACCAATAGAAGAAGCTTACTCGTTGTGAGGCGAAGTTTATATGCAACACTATTGGCAGATTTCACTCCGCTCCACCCCGCTCCGCTTCAGTGTAAATGCAGCCTTTTCATCATCATCCTCAGAAATAGGTCTCCCCTAATGCACGCCACTGCTCCCGATTTTCGGCCACTCTCATCCAGCCCACACCAGCCAGCCTTTGAATGACATCATCCTATCTTGTCGCAGAACGTCCAACACCACGCTTACAGAGTCGCGGTTTCCACTCAAGGACTTTACGGCTCCAACGGTTGTCAGTTCTGCGGCTAATGTAACCAGCCCACTGCCACTTCAGTTTGCTAATTCGGTGGGCTATGTCGGTGATGTTCATTTCTGGTTCTTCAGAGATACTCCGAGTATAGCCCTTTCCATAGCTCTTTGAGCGACTTTGAACGGTGGACTAGTCCAGCCGTGAGTGTCCACGTCTCGGCACCGTAAGTCATGACCTCCTCCAATGGAGGATCCTCCCGGTCATGACTTACGGTTTAGCCTTAACGTACGGTTTTCCGCACGTTTTCCTTGACTGTGATACCAGCCATAATTTATTCATAGGCCGTTAACTTGTTTCACCCCATTTTGCAAATGTAACTATGTACAGCTAAAAATTATGTCTTTTAGCGGTCGCATTCATTTTGTTACCATATTCCTACTGTAGATAAACTGTTTTTGATTCTTTAAGGCATGATGAGGTGATCTTACATCTGTTGATAAATTTGATAATCTCCTTCTCCTGGACATCATTGAGGCAAGAGTGAACAGGCATCTTCTACGCAAACGCGTGTCATCCTAGACCTCATCGTCACTTTCCATCAGTTGCGATTGTGGTCAAGCGTTGGCCTATAGTCTTATAAATAACTAGTGGCCCGCCCTCATTTCGCTTCGGGACCGTAATTCAAAAATGAACCAATAGATGGCGCTGTGCTCAATTACATCGCGCAAGCGTTTCGTGTTTTCGGTTTACCTTAAGCCTTGTCGTTGTCTATAGAAGTTGTCTCTTTATAAATTGTATAGAAGGTAATAATCCCCATTTTCATTATTGTGTCTTAATGGGGCCTCTACGTGTTGGATCTGTATCCCCACGCACGCCTTCCAAAAGGACCGGCCTTCGTGCTGTGATTTCCCGGTAGGAGAGATACAAATAATAATAATAATGTTCACAAAATGTTCATGTTATTCATTTGCTTGTTGTATTTTGTGTTTAATAAATAATTTCATATTGACGAAAACGTCCGTTGAAAAATGCATTTGCCATAACAGATTTAGTAACTAGCCTGCCAGCGCCGGCGCACAGTAGCACGAGACTCCGCACTAAAACCACTCTCCATTGTTCTATACCAGTCTATCAACGTCTAATCTGGCTTATGTATAACGACTAGGGTTATCGAACTTCCTGTTATGATATTCTGAGAAATGCTTGAAGCGTTCCAAAACGTTTCCGAATAATAATTAAGAAGGAAATCCCGGCCTTAAACTCTTGTGATAAAATAATCTCTCTCTCATTATTCAAATATAGTGGCCCGCCCTCACTTCGCTTCGGGACCGTAATTCAGAAATGAACCAATAGATGGCGCTGTGTCCAATTACATCGCGCAAGCGTTTCGTGTTTTCGGTTTGTCGTTGTCTATAGAAGTTATCTCTTTATAAATAGTATAGATTATTATCTTTGTCATTAAAAAAGAGAGAAGTCCTATCATGAAGTTATTTCCAAGAAAAAATCACTAAATCAAATCAACGCGTTGACTATTGAGTTCAGAATCCTAAGCTACATTTTACGACAGGGAAACATCTCTCTCTTACGGTAAATGTCTGCAAGCAGAAATAAAGCTATGAATTAAAACCTGATGACCGAGTTAGGAAAGGACTTATTTCATCCTTAACAGCCGGCAACGCATAATTTTCGAAATTTCCATGCCTCGCGAGCATATCCATACTAATGTAACGTTTGAGGTCGTTGACCCTTAATTGCACTACCTAATTTGATCACTGGTCATGAGATATCATAAGTACTCGTATTTCATCGCTTGTCTATAACGCAGCATTCGGTTTTGGCAAGTTTGGTGTGTCAACCTTACCTCACTGTATTGTCGCTTGAGCCGTGGCATCAGATATCTCGGCATCTTAGACGTGCCGGTATAAATCCCACACAAAGGCCTTCCTTTATGCTCAGATTTATAGGCTGTGTTACACTGTGTATGGACGCAAACGCTCCAATGCGCGTTTTGTCTGCCCACTGTGCGGCGTTCATGTAGTGTTGAGCTGTTCTGTGCCAAACAGTGGTATTGTTTCCATTGACGAGGCTGGTCAATCTACGAGTATAAACCGATTGAAGACAAAACGACAAGTGAGACAGAATTCTATATACACCAATTATATTACACGTCCAGTTAGTTCTGGCGTAAGTAAACCGTCGTGTTAAATTCTTTGGATCGGGCATGGGGCCCTCTTGGTTAGGTATAAAGCTTTGTTCAAATTTCCTGGATGAGCCCTTTAAGGTCGGAGGCCCGTGGCATTTAGCCAGCCTGGCCCCCTATTTTTTCGCCCCTGACTTCTACCAGCATTTGTTCTGACATTAGTGACCGTTCAAGTTTTATGTAAGCTAGAGTATAAGTTAGAGTTCTTCCGTCTATTGAGGCTTGTGTGCTGAAATGTTTTTTTTTAGTGGCAGTGGTACATTGTCTCTCCTCAGCCTGGTGGTAAGCAAAAGGAGAGCCCACGTTGCAGTTACAATGGATGCGACGGCACGGCATCACATCCGTTGGCACTGCCATACTGGCCCGCGAGATGCTTCTTCATGCGTAACTTTTTAATCGAACGTTTTTGTAGCAATGTGTAGAATAAATCCCGATTTTCATTTCGCAATTATAGTCAGGTGTCTTGTTTCATAAATTAGCGTCTTAAAATTACGTTTTCGGCTTGTTTTTATGTATTTTCACCTGAAAATTGGTGTAATTTATCTCAGAAACAAGGGTCTTATTTAGATTCAAGACATACGATGCCTTAAGGCTATGTTTACAACATTATATTATTTAACTATAATTACTAGCTTTAGTTCTCGTCTTTGGCTTAGTGGAATAGTAAACGCAAGTAAAACAAGTGCATAAGCTAGTTACTATGGATGGAGCCAGGTCAATATATGAGTTATTGTATGGATAATATGAAAAACAAATGAGTGAAAATAAATATTAAGTATATATTTGGTTTTATTTAAATATCTTCTATACTATTTATAAAGAGATAACTTCTATAGACAACGACAAGGCTTATAGGTAAACCGAAAACACGAAGCGCTTGCGCGATGTAATTGGACACAGCGCCATCTATTGGTTCATTTCTGAATTACAGTCTCGAAGCGAAGTGAGGGCGGGCCTCTAGTATTAGATAGATAGATACTTTTTATTGCACAACATATTTACAAATGAGTGAAAATAAATGTTTTAAGTAAAAATATTTGGTTTTATTTCAATATTTCTTACCAAACATTAAAATAAAAGTTTTTTGGATACCTTCGATAGTAAAAAACGTTTAGTGTTTCTAGCATTAAGTGTGTGTTATTAGCATTAAGTTCTGTAATTTGTTGTGCAATAAAGAGTATCTATCTTTCTATACAGCCTTTTTGTCTTCAAGCTTCAAGAATAAAGATTCATAGTGAAAAAAATACCATAGAAGAGGTATTTTCGTGTGTCGTGTACCCTTCCCTTAGGGCTGAAGCACCATTGTATGCCTAGTTTTCAATATCCTCTTTTTAGGGTCTGGACTTGAAAAGGAAAAAACGTACACTGTTGTTATCCGTCTATCACTATGACTCATTTCAAAAATAATTAAAATTAAACTTCAGTTTCCTAAATTGACTTGACCGGGATTGTGTTTAACTGTGGGAGAGCCACGCGTCGTCATGAATGGGCCGGCTCGACCGGAGTGATACCACTACCTCACAGAAAACCGGCGTGAAGCAGCCCCTGTGCTGTGTTTCGCCGAGCGAGTGAGGGTACCGGAGGCCCACCCAGGGGGGAAAGGGATAAAAGATTGGCAGCGCACGTGTAACTCCACTGGTGTTGCAAGTGTCTATGGGCGGCGGCAATTGCTTACCATCAGGTGATCCGCCTGCTCGTTTGCTACATATCACATAAAAAAAAAGCCTTTTCCTACTCTACTTACACAGCGCGTCTTATTTGTTCGTTACGGGACGCTTTTATTATAAAAAAAAATACTAAATGGATTTTTGAGAGAATTAACAATTACACCTCGTTACAAAATCCATCATCATAGGCCATCCTTCACGTCAAAGTTTGATACGGAGTTCCCCGTCCAGGGCGTCCCACTCGAGCTTGGCCGTTTTTTTCCTTAGTGCGCCTCATTTCAGTACATTTGCGCGCCGACCGCGCCGAAATCATTCCCATTTACCATTCTCATATTCCACTGCCAAAAGCCTATTTGGTGAAGGGATGGGACCATTTAATGTCGATGCTTAATTTTTATTCTCTCAGTAGAAATCGACGTTCCGAACCAGTGGTAGATTATGTTTTGACATTCATAAGTGTTCTTTATGGACCTAACTTGAATAAAGTTTTTTTTATTTCTATTTATATTTTTATGATATAGGCGGCACGAGCCGACGGATCACCTGATGGTAAGCGATTACCGCCGCCCGTGGACACCTGCAACACCAGTGGTGACAAGTGATGACTGGTTGATTAAGATGAGACAGTTTTTTTTATCGAAAATGGGTTTACCCTTGGCTTCATACTGAACGCTAGAGTTGATAAGAAGCCTAGGATGGAGCGGGCTTACCCAAAAGTAGCCTATTCACTCTAGCTTTAAAAAATGTAAGGTTGTACTCATTATCATAAGTAGGGCGGCCAAATGGTCGAAAGGCAGTTGGCCGTCCAAGGTACCGCTGGAGGAACGATGTGGATAAAGATTTGCGTGGACAGGCTGATGACTGACAGAAGGTGGCGCAGGACCATTCTAGATGGAGGCTCTTATTATCGGAGGTCAAGGCTCATTTTGGGTCGCTGCGCCAGCCTATACTCTGATTCATAATCATGTGGAGTAAACTGACACATGTCCAATATCCATGTGTCATCCCCATACATTATGACTCAATTTGACAGATGCAAAATGTCAAAATGTATAGAAACTAGATATTTGCATCTGTCAGTTTACTCCACATGATTAAAAACCAGAGTATAGTTATTGATTTTTTACTCATTGGGGAAAACAGAAGTGTTCCACTCCTTGGGCAGCATAGGCTGCTTGATTTATTATTTTACGGTAGAAATATTAAAGGGGAAGAATGACCCTATGAAAAAGTGTCGTTATCGATAAACTCGTTTCCGGTTATCCCCTTCCCTAACCCGGATGATATCATCTGAATTCGGTGGGAGGGCGGCCTCGATTTTTGTGTCCTAAATTTATTTCAGTTGTTAAGCTTTATCGTATATTCCAAGTAAACTGCATAACTTGAAAATGTTTCACTGGTTCAATGTTACTGTACTTTTTTATCACTTTGGTTATGAGGGGATTAGTAAATAATTCTGTTTCTTTTCCTTTGGAGATGTGTTTTGCATTTTTTTGTCTGAATAAGGTTCTTGGGTTATGGAACTGACAATCGTGGGAGATCCACTCGGCCCACTCGGGGGGGAAGGGGATAAAAGGTTGGCAGCGCGCTTGTAACTCCACTGGTGTTGCAAGTGTCCATGGGCGGCGGCAATTGCTTACCATCGGGTGATCCGCCTGCTCGTCTGCTACCTATAACATAAAAAAAAAAGATGATATGTCTTGGAGTCGATAACGATAACAGTTGGGCGAGCAGGGGAATGTTGTACCATTGTTCTTAGATACAAATCCGTAGTACGGACGACTACACTATTGGTTATCCATATCTACCTATCTGATTTCTTCAATCGTCTCTCAACTTATTGTCACAACTTAGGTGAATTTGAATTTCGAATGTGCCGTCGAAGTCAAAATCACTTTTTTTTTTCAATCTAATCCAGGAGTCACCAATTAGTTTCGTTCGGGGCTCGCAAGCGGCTCGTAATAGCGACTACGATGCCGCGATGGGGGGCGCGGCACAGTTTGGTTCGACGGTGCGCATACGGCCCACGGTCCGCCATTTGGTGACCCCTGCCCTAATCCATAGTGAAAATAGAGTTCTTTTGCGAATGGAGCCTTCATTGTCGGCGACACCATTACTGCGTTCACGGTATCTAGCGTTTCAATGATCGAAGCCCTTATGTATCGAAATAGTTATAAACAACCTTAATCCATACCATCAAGGTTCATTAACGTAAACCTTTTTTGTGAGACTCCATCCCATCCCATAGGATCATTATTTATCCCCGACGTATGTCACTCGCATCAGAATCCATAGACAAACCATCACTAATGTCACTTGAAGCGTACGTCCCGTCAATCAAGTTTAAAACGCCATCTCGCGGACATGTTAAGAAACCGGATGGCTAAAGCAAATAAACTTTCGGGCCCTTTTGTTTTGCTAAGCCGTTTTTGATGAGCGGCAGTCGCTGAGAGAGTAATGGGGTGGTATTCAACAAGGTGTTTATAACTAGGTAGAGATGCGCAGAACAACTCTTTTAAAAGACTAAGGCGTTATAACTCTTTTGACTGAAAAGAGTTTTTCGCTCTTTTACGTCTTCAACTCCCATTTAACTCCGTAACTCAAAAACTAAAAAGACTTGAATGAAGTGATTGATGCGAATTGCGATGGGTTGTCTCATCGACGTTTTCCAATGTAATAAATACAATATAAATAAATAATTTTGTACTTTATTGCAACAGTGGTAGGGTCAGTTTTCTCCCCTGATATTTGTTTTATGTACAGATTAATTAATGCGCGACGCGTTCCAATCGTGCTCCATCTCTTTTCGACTCATAAAATCCCGCAGAGTTAACGATGTAAAGAGTTATAAAGGAAGCAAAGAGTTAAGGAGTTATTAACTCTTTTGCAAGGATGTACCATCTTTTAGTCCCAATCACTCCTGAGTTACACATGTCTATAACTAGGTACTTGGTAATGTAAATATGGGTTTGTCGGTAGTTTAGTGGCTAGTGGATGGCACATTGACATGATGGTGATAGGATTGGCGGGGCGTCTAAACAAATTATGTTATGCGCTACCACTGTCTTTAATTACCACTAAACCTTAGAGTGTGTCGATAAACTTGTTGAATAAAATATGTTATGCGCTACTGTTTTCATTGTATTTAATACTACCAAAACTTAAAATGTGTCAATAAACTCGTTGAAATTAATTGATTCCGTTTATGTCATTGGATATGCTAACGTCATTGGTTATAAAACATAGATACTCCGTTAGTTCCCCAAAAATCCGTTTTTAAGACTTTTCAAAACTTCTTAAAAATATTTCAAGGATTTATAAGGAGATAAATTCTGTAGACTTCGACAAATCTTACATTACAAACCAAAAGGCGAAACACTGGTGCGATGCAATCAACGCCCAACGCCATCTATTATAAGGAATGGAACTAATATTTTGGGCTTCTTTAATTATTTTATCAATCACTCATCCATCATCTAAAATATCTGAATCGAGAGATTTGCCATCAAAACATGTCAAAATCATTCCTTGAATTCGTTTTATCTTCATAAAAATCCGCTCAAAACCAGTTCAAAGGGTAAATCTATTTTCGCGCTAGCCTTTTATATCCTTCTGTATAAACAGATCAGATAATAAATCAAAAATTCGAATTTAGAAATTCCACATTGTGGCGGAAAGGAAGCACGCTGATTGGTTGATTCATACGGGTACTTTTATTTTGATCTTTATTTTTAAGTTTAAAATTAGTCATAAAGCCTATTTGAATTTAGAACGCAGATTTTATTATTCGCAAAAGTTGTTTACCAGCCAGTACGATGTTGATTCCAGAGCTAATAAAACAATGATTGACTCGCTACAAGACGGCCACGTGACAGGAATTTTACGTTCCATTTTATATCCACGCATAAAACGAGGCCCTAGGACGTGAAAGATTCATAATACGGCTGTATGCTCGTTCACATCTCGATCACAATCCAGGGCATAAAAGTATGTTGGATAAAAAGTGAAAAAAAGGCAAAGGAATTCCTTGCCAGATGCCTAGTGGTTTTAGTGTGTACATGGATGTTGTACTTTCGATATGGTGATAGAGGCAAGGTTCGTTTTATGTGCCATTATTTAGGTCGTGCTGACTTGAATATTTATACGTACAACGCGGCAAGAATGTCTTGGCGCATGGATAAAATCGCGACTAATTTTGTCTTCTGTTTGATTTCATAATAAATTCTAAAAAAAGAGGATTATGCGCATTGCAACCTACAAATCTTAGAAACAGACTTTGTTCCTTTTTCAAATGCGAGCGGTGCACTTTTTCAGTTCAGGCAAGCAGACATGACGTTCCGTTCTTTGCTATTTGGCTATAGAGCCTTAAAAAAGCAGTTGGACCTCAGTCCAACAATTTTTCACACGCGATATCCCCTTTTATGTAGGACCATCGCTGATTCACACATAAACATACCTACGCTGAGTTTGTATGTGTCTGCAATTCTGCATTGAATAGCGCAGTTTTAACTCTGAATGAGTATTTCGGCTTTTTGTCAATCACTGCGATTGAAAACGTTGGTATGTCATCGAAATATTCAGGATATGAATCGAAAAATGGCAAAGAAAAACTTGTAGGCATGTTTTTGACAGATTTTCTTTGCAATTTAGTCCTATAGAGCGTGGTTTGTTTTTGTAATTGTTCCGGATAGTAGCAAAAAGAGAATGACCAATGAATTATGAAGTCCTTATCGTTTCAAATTGCATTTGTTTGATATCATAGGTGACAGATGATCAGACATATCACATGACGGTAAGCGATTGCCGCCGCCCATAGAGCACCGGTAGAATCACAAGTGCGCTGCCATCTTTTTAAATCCATATCTCCCCCGATTGGGCCTCTGAACACAGGCGCTCTTTCACGCCGGTTTCCTGTGAGATCGTGGTATCAATCCGGTCGAACCGGCTCATTCATGCAAAAGTCGTTAAACAAATGTTGTTCATAAAGGTTGGTGGAAGGGGTGCTTAAAAGGATATAGCTATTTACATACACTTTGTATAATGTGTCCTGCGTTTTTGGCTGATACTTGGAGGAGGCCATTATTAGCGATAATAATGGCTGCCCTAGCCTAAATATCAGTGGGACATTATTATTCAACAAAACGTCCAAAAACAACCCTAATCAAAAGCAATTAAGGAACATTTAGTGGACCCTAACAAATCCGACGTGCCCCGATATCGTCACGGACCTAAAAGCAACGTTGTTTACTCATATGCAAATCTGAAAATATTATTAAAAGGGACATTTGCGGATAGTGTAGAGGACATGTCCCAGTTAGAAAGGTATGGCCCGCGGGACATAGCTATCAGAAGTTTTAGGCAGGGGTGTTTATAATGTGTAACAGCTTTTGTTTTTCCGCTGGGTCCGTAGTGGGCAGTGGACTCTTAAATGTGCGTAAAAAGTAACATTTATCAGTTACAAAATTAAGTTCATAATGTTCTGTACTTGCTGTGTAGGTCAAACTGCCTGCATGTTTCATGATTAGATATTTTATCAACCTCACGTCTATTCTTTGCTGTCTACTAGCTAGGGAGCAGCACGTGTAAGCAGTCTGTTAGTTACCTAGTTCATGATCAAATTGAACTACTACGCTGGCTTAGCGATCCAATGTGGGTCTTGGTCTCCGACGTCAAAGTTCGCCATTTTGTTTGATCCTGTGCTAATTCCACCCAATCATGAGATATATGACAATCCGTTTCATCCCGTCTATGCTATCGGGCTCGAAGAATGGGAGAAGATCGAACCGCCAAGAGGGGTTGTCACTGACAACCAACGGGACGCCGCGCCGTCTTGTGAGGCGTCTGAGATATCGTTGGAGGGATGAAGTCGCCAAGAACCCTAAAAAAAATATCAACTATGTTTTTCAACCGGGCTAACATGCGCGCCGCGAGATAATTTGTCGACACTCGTATTTTGTCGCGCGCTCGACCGGAGTGATACCACTGCCTCACAGAAAACCGACGTGAAGCAGCTCCTGTACTGTGTTTCGCCGAGTGACTGAGGGTACCGGAGGCCCACTCGGGGGGGAAGGGGACAAAAGGTTGGCAGCGCATTTGTAATTCCACTGGTGTTGCAAGTGTTCATGGGCAGCGGCAATTGCTTACCATTAGGTGATCCGCCTGCTCGCCTGCTACCTATCACATAAAAAAAAAATATATCGGTGGAGGGACGAAGTCGCCAAGAACCATTGAGGTATAATATACCTCAATGCCAAGAACCTTAAAAAAATGATCTTTTATAAACTATGTTCTTCAAGTGTCCCGTCCCATGCACGATACTTTTACATCACTACTGTTCTATGGCTACAGAATTTCCTTCGTTACACACAAAATTTGCGAAAGTAGATGGGCCAAAGATTTACCAAGCTCCGCTGGAATCCATTAAGGGTTCGGGTTGAGCCCTTCGCGTGATCCTTTCGTATAGTATTTGTATTGACGTGACAGCTAATGTCTTTTAATAGGAGTATTTTATTTTAATCCTGGTAAAAGAGGAACGCCACTTTATTTGATGAAAAAGAATATATATATACTGTGGGAGAGCCACGCTTGGGCATGAATGGGCCGGCTCGACCGGAGTGATACCGGGGGGGGGATGAAAGGTGGCAGCGCACTTGTGACTCCAGTGGTGTTGCAAGTGTCCATGAGCGGCGGCTATTGCTTACCATCAGGTGATCCGTCTGCTCGTCTGCTACCTATACCATAAAAAAAAGACAATCCAGTTATCTGATAGGATATCCACACCCTTGCCTGTTGCCTGGAAGAGATTGCTCATAGTGATAAGGCCGCCTTTGTTGTACATTACTCCTGTTATAACTAGTTTTAAGTTTTTATACCTCTGTTTTGTGTGCAATAAAAAGAATATTTATTCATTCATTCATTCACCCAAGAAGTGGAAGTTGTTTTTGGTCACACTAATCTGTCCTAAATTGTCGCCCTTAGTATATGGCGTGTTAATTTAGACTACCAATACTAGCATTCCTGGGGGTCTACTACGTCAAACGATATCGATTTATTCGTAACGTTACGACGAATGCTTGTAAAATTTAAAAAAAGTTTGGCTGTTTGGTTTATTATTCTACAGCGTGGACCATAAATGGCTGAAAAAAGTTTTTGCAAATACAAACGAAACGATACTCCTAACGATACCATCAGAGACGTCGTAGGAATGTTCGTCGATTTGACGTTTGTGAAGCTGTCAAATTCAATTATTCGTATTTTAAGCTGTGTTAGAGAAGGGTTTTTGGAAGAACTGTCGTATCGTTACGAATAAATCGATATCGCTTGGCGGAGTAGACCCCCTGATCCCTGGGTTCAAATGTGAACCTGTGTGTTTGTGTGTATCTGTGGTGAACATTACATCCATTTAACCACGTCTTTTAACCCTTCTGAACAACATTTGTTCTACGACTTGAAAATTCGTCGAAAGTTTTTTTCGACTCCCCATACAAAATGTACAAGTCAAGTGTATCAGAATGGTTGGTAGAAGATGTGGTTAAAGGAATGTAAATGTTTACCAATACAGTATAACAAACACTTCATACATATGACACTATTGACCACGCTGTATGAATGTCATATTTGCGCTGGCATTTAGCCAGAATCGCATCGATATCAAAACAGGAAACGTTTACAATACAACCATGATTCATACGACTGTATTTATCCAAGTTTACTTAGTAAGTAAGTATCAGCCTATATATTGTACCACTGCAGGGCAAAGGCCTCCATCATAAAAATCAAGTTATCACTACTATGATGGGATTAGGCTTAATCACCACGCGTGCCTAGTGCGGATTGGTGATCACAAACCCGAGCTATGTTCGAAAAATTCGAAACATACTTTTGCTCGACCCGGGAATCGAACCCGGGATCCCGAGATCACGGCCAGGTACTTAAACCACTAGACCAACGGGGCGTTAAGTTTACTTACTGGAGCTTGACTAACAGACAATAAAACGGTGCCTGCGCTGTGGTTTATCATAGTGAGGGTACCGGAGACCCAATCCGGGGGAAGGACGGGGTAAAAGTTGGTAGTAGCATTTCTGACTCCATTGGAGTTGCGCCCACGCCTCATGACGGGAGAGCCCGCGAGTCGGTTCAGTAGCGCTACCATGAGTTGACATCGAAAACTGACATAACGTAAACTATTGTTCTGTCCCTTTCAAACGCATCACAACGAAAGAGACAAAGCGATAGTTTTCGATAGCGAGAACAGTTTTTCAAACTCATGGTAGTGCTACTGATTTGGAAAGCGACGTGAATTAATTGACGTTTAAAAACAATACGGATATGCGCAATGCTCCGACGCAACGGCTTTAGACGCAACTGGGATGATGGTGAGCAAACAAGTGCTTATTAGTTCTTCTACTAGCTTTGCTATTAGGTCAATGTGAGTGATGTTGTTTTTAAAAAAAATATATTTTTATCGATGAATTTTCGAGTATTTCGCCATCTCTGTCGATTTTTTCAGAAATCGATGTCCTAGTTAACTAAATTCCTAACTGTTACAAATTCTGTCAGCCGATACTAACTCAATAATCTTACCGTTAATGTCGATTAATTAATACTGTAATTAATATCGACTCGTAACAAGGTACGCGATAATTAATATATAGCGATCTTGAATCAGTATGATTGACCTTTAATCTTCAAGATTTATGTATATTCAAGATATAATTATAGTTTTTTTATGTGATAGTTTGACTGCCTGGGTGGCGCAGTGGGTAGTGGGTCGTACTTTAAAGCGACGGCTGCGCATGTGGTCTCGAGTTCCAGGCGATCGAACTTGGGCCTAAAAATTGTGCCTGAGTTTTTCTGTTCTGAAAATCTCAGTGTCAGTCGAAGCCTGAAGTTGGCGATCTTGTACCCCCGTGCCTCATAAAGCACGTCCTGCGCTTAATATCTTTTCGGTCGTGTCACACTGGTGTCTCTGTTCCCTTACCCTTAGGTAAGGGAATAGAGATTGCACTTGTGTTTGCGCTCACACTTAAGCACTATTAATCGGTAGGTTGCACTATTAATACCCTTTTAAGTACTATACCATTATACTACCCATGTGTGTGCATAATGTCTAACCCTGAGTCATCAGTAAGAGAAAACATCGTCAAGAATTCTACGCATAATATAGTTTCTTAAACCGCAGCTACCTACCTACAATGCTTGATATGAAAATTAATGATTTGCCAGCCAACCTTTGAGTTATGCAGAAATAATTACATCGATAGTTTTTAATCCATCGATAATTTACTAATTTTACACAACAACACTAACAAATACACAGTACATTTGTGTTAATTAGCGCACTGACAGAGCGTGTTTAAAGATGCAAGCTTTATTATTCTATCAAAGGACTTGAAAACTAGTGAGTCTGCATTTTCTATTTGTGCCATTTTTTTCTGTGTTTTAGTGTTGACTTGTTTTTTATGTCACTATTATCATTTCGCTCGAGCTTTGATGAATATTGGATACAATCTGTTTTGTTCAAAAAGGGTTCAAATGAAAAATCCTACAGATGGCCATAATAAAGACGTTAAGTCCAACTTGGACTTTTTTTTACCTGTCCACCCCTAGGTAGACGGATATGTCTAAAGATATCGGGCCATTGCACCTTAAGCCCAGTGGCATTTCCCCTGCAACTACAAAAAAAAAACACAAAAAAAGGCCCTTCAATATTATATACCTAGTCACCACGATTATTTTGTATTTGGCTTAACTAAGAACTAAACTTCTTTTTATCTACAACGCCCCCTGTCAATGTCACACTTCTGATCGTAGTCCAACTGTCTTTCCTCCTTCTTATAATCCTGGGTTTTTAGGCGGGGCGTGAAACGGCATCTCAGCAAGCCTTGAGGGTGAGGATGACAGACTTAATTGGTACTTAGTCTGTTCTTTTGTGCCTGTGAACCTCATATTTGGATCTCGCGGCCGCTTACCATCAGGCGGAGTGAGGTCATCTTGATTGTCCTCAATAAAAAAAAACTGTACTCTCAAAGGATTCTTATCTGTCAAAAAGAACACTCGATTCCAATTTCAAAAACAGTTTGCGCTCCCTGTGATTCAACACTTGGACATCTGACAAATAGGGGGCCAAGTTCAAACCAATTCTTGGATGCTCCCTTCTTCGCAGTCCACAGTAACGAAGATTAATCGGGGGGTGGTTAATGATAATGAAAACAAAGCGAGCAGTAACGAGCTCCCGAAACGTGGGAATTTCAATTCGCACAATTTTAATTAAACTCCGTAGGTAAGGAACCTTGCAGGAGTAACTTCGCTTCAAAGGACTCCAGGATATCTGATTTATCGTTAACCCTAAAGTAGTGGTAGGTCAATATTGAGCGTTTTCAATGCTATGAATTGTTTTTTTTTTCTCAAAAAAAAAAGAGATCTATACTATTTATAAAGATATAGCTTCTACAGATAACCTTAAGGATTGTAGGTAGGTCTCAAAAGGCGAAACACATGTGCGATGTAATCGACACCCAGCGCCATCTATTGGCAGATATTGTAACTAATAGCGAAACTGTTCCGAATCGTAGTGAGGCCGGGCCGCTAGTCGTATCATAAAGAAAAACAAATAGACCTTGTGAAATGCTACAACTGAATAATCGAAGATTTTAAAGGTATCACGGGAGAACCTCTGTGCAGTGCTCCCACTGTTGTGCCCCAGTGCCGAAGCGTGGTTCTCCAACGCTTCGGCATTAATGAGCCGACTTGATCGAAGTTATACCAAAGCCTCATAGAAGACCGGCGTGAAGCAGCATCTGCGCTGTTTTTCGTGAATGAGGATACTGGAGGTCCAATCGAGGGAATTTACCCCGTTGTGAAAGTTACCAGTGCACTTTCGACTCCACTGGTGTTGCGGGAGTCTATGGGCGACGGCAATCGCTTACTACCAGGTGATCCGCTTGCTCTTCTGCCACCTATCACATAAAAAAGTACATAACAACTATTCATGTATGTATGACAAATTTTATAAAAGTTTGGTGCTTTCTACTACGACCATTTGTCTAAATAAGCGCCAAAGTACGAATATTCTCCTCAAAAATTCGTATATTGAGCGGTACAGCACATCTATATTCCTTTCTGCCATGCTCGCATAAGCCGCAAATCCATGGGATACCATATTTGGAAACCCCTTTCAAAACCCATGGTAATCTTGTGTCGGTTGTTTAAAATGCTATTTATGACTTTTTCCCGCACTTTTTGTGAAGTCGCATGTGGGGTACATTTTCTTTTCCCAGTTTGCTTTGTTTCAATCTGGTTAGTTAATAATAATAAATAATAAATGCGCCAGACAATCACACCAATCAACCTGGTCTTAAACTAGGGCTGCCCCTGTACTATAAGTACTAGGTGACGATAATTAACTAGGGGCGTCAACCCAGAACACCCACCCAAGAAAATTTTGAAAATTTAGTTTCCTAAATTGACTTGACCGACAATCGAACCCGGGACCTTTCGCGCTTCGGGCGAACACCTTAGCCACTGCGCCATCGAGGCCGCCGACCGAAGGAGTTAGCTGACTTTATGTAGAAACATTAGACTTGTATCATCTTGATAAGTTTTTTTTATTAATTTACTATAGGCCAACGCTTAACCACAATAGCATCAGATGGAAAGTAACGATGAGGTCTATGATGACACGCGTTTACCTAGAAGATGCCTGTTCACTCTTGCCTTAAAGATGTCCAGATATAGTGGTCACGAGCAGACCACTGCAGGGTCACCACGGCACGGTAGGCCGGTTTTCATCAAGAAGCCAGTAGGCCTAACATGCCTACCGCGACAAAATTTCATCGACTCTCGTTCGCGAGAGCGCATCCTTCTATACCGCTCATCGCTCAGTCAGGTGAGCGAGAAGCAACTTGCGCCGATACAATACGAGTGTCGACAAATTATCTCGCGTCGCGCATGTTAGCCAGGCTGGAAGGCACATTCTTATACCACCGCTCAATGAGTGCGTATTACTAGTATACAAACTATAAAACTGTTTTTGACTCAAACTGGCTCATAGTGAAATACCAAAGAATTCAGAAATTGCTCTTGGTCAAGGGCGCAGTCAGTTATTTATGAGATCATTAGTTAATACGTATAGCGGCAATAACTCTGCTGTTATTAGATGCGCAGACGTCTATTTGAGTCTTTTCTATTGGAAAAACATAAAATATGACCGCTGTTGTGTAATGTTTTTGATTTATGAGTCTACTTATTGAGTAATTATTTAGCACACTTGACTCTTGCTCTATGTAAATGCATAAGAGTAAAGTTAGTAACTCTGGGAGAGCCACGCTTCGGCATGAATGGGCCGGCTCGACCGGAGTGATACCACTGCCTCACAGAAAACCGGTGTGAAGCAGCCCCTGTGCTGTGAGTGATTGAGGGTACCGGAGGCCCACTCGGGGGGGAAGGGGATAAAAGGTTGGCAGCGCACTTGTAACTCCGCTGGTGTTGCAAGTGTCCATGGGCGGCGGCAATTGCTTACCATCAGGTGATCCGCCTGCTCGCCTGCTACCTATGACATAAAAAAAAAGTAGTGCGCTTGTGACTCCGCTGGTGGGTGCCCATGAGCGGCAACAATCGCTAAAAAAATCTCACAACATCTCATACATTGACCTGACTCGGGGTCAGGTCTGATGAAATGGGCGAGAAAGTATGGACTGGTGATCACAAACCCGAGCAATGTTCGAAAAATTTGAAACATACTTTTGCTCAACCCGGGAATCGCACTTAGATCGTGGCCCGGTACTTAACCCACTAGACAAATTTTACCGTCGTATTCTTCTTCTTTCTTTGAGTGCCATCTTCTAACGAAGGTCGGCGATCATAATGGCGACTTGAACCCTTGACACAGCTGCTCTAAATAGAGAACATGTGCTTTTATTGTACCGCTGGTGCAGATTTTGAACCAAGAAGTTCTTCTTCTTCCTGGGTTCTTCTTTCGTTACCGTCGTATAATCACGTCTAATCTCATACTAGGCGGGTCTCGCTCATTTATCGGACTATAGGTACAAATTAAACGTTGGAGCCGTAAAGTCCTTGAGTGGAGACCGCGACTCGGTAAGCGTAGTGTTGGACGCCCTGCGACAAGATGGGATGATGATATTCGAAGGCTGGCTGGTGTGGGCTGGATGAGAGTGCAGAGAGCATTAGGGGAGACCTATGTCCAGCTGTGGACGAGTGTGGGTTGCTTTGCTGATGATGATGATACAAATTAAAGGTTAGGTACACAATGTGTAATATTAATGAACAAAACCTACTAGTATTAAGCCGAATGTAATGTAGACCTATTTTGGTGTGGAGAGGAAATAAATAAATATATTATTATTATATTAATCACGTCTATACTAGGCGTGTCTCGCCTAGTTATCGGACTATACAAATTAAAAGGCTAGGTACACAATGTGCATCAACTTTCGCTGGCAGAGTAACCGTGACCCGCGCCCGACCAAGCGCATCGAGGCGGTGCGCCCGTGGGAACCATGCCCTTTGTAGCTTGCATGCGAGGTAGGGTTGCACGAGACGGGGAAATGGGAAAAAATGCGATATTTTTTGTTAAATTAATTTGCATACCATATTTTTTTATGAGATTTATCGTCGTGAAACTCAAAACCTTTAAAAGGCAAAAGCAATTGATTTTTTATTGTGTCGGCCTTACGACGTTAAAACAGATAAATAGATTTATTGCACAAAGTTTACAAATCTAAAATTATGGTCATATTGAAAAAATCCATTTGTTGGTAGTCACCGTCACCATTAGCAACGAAAATGTTTTTTTTCGTTTGCAGCCAATGGGAACGTAACTTCTTCTAAAAAAAGTTAAATTTTTCAATGAATCAGTTCAATTATTAATTAACCAGTAAAAATCTGTAATTGATTTACTTTTACACTTGCTTAAAGCAATTATTTCACTTGTATTTATGTATTAACAACAAATAAACAAGAGTTCTATGTACTGACGCGGGGTATAATTTGTGTCCCGGGCTTTATTTAGTAGTCCCCTTTTGGTTAGGATATGGCCCACTAAATCAGCTGATTGTAAACAACCTGTCTCTTCCTACGACTACAGTAGATACCGAAAAGCTTACAAGAAAACGAGATTCACGAACATATCTCCATCCTCTTCACACCCGCTGTGTGTCTCATTTTTTTAAAGTGATAAGTTGATGACGGCCAATCGGAGCACCTGATATTAAGCGATTGCCGCTGCCCATAGACACCGGCAACACCAATGGAGTAGAAAAGTGTGTTGCCAACTTTTTAACCCCCTTTCCCCCCGATTGGGCCTCCAGTACCCTCACTCACGCAACGAAACACAGCGCATGCACTGCTTCACGCCGGTTTTCTGTGAGGACGTGGTATTGCTTGGAGCTGGCCCATTCATGCCGAAGCGTGGCTCTCTCCCTGTTAATTCGGCAAAACACAGGCGCTGCTTCTCGCCGGTTTCCTGTGAGGCTTTGCCACTAACTCTAATACTACGAAAGATATGATATTAGTATTCAACCTACCACGTTGAACTCCCAAATATACTGGCAACCCTACTTGGAACATACGATAAATTCAGGTGCTAGCGACGCGCTACAAACATCGTTAAACTAGACGACGTAACTTGTAACTTGTCAAACTGAAACAAAATTTGACCTGCTCTGCCGTGGCGTGTTCAGTTTAATGAATATTGTAATTTGCCGTCGTATTTAAATTATGCTCCTGTCTGCATATGACCTTATAATATCTGGAAGGTTCAACGAACTATAATTAAGGTTAGGGAAATTTTGGAATTCGGATTTTTTCTGTATAGTCTAACAATCAAAAGGACAGGGAGAACTTTAAATGTGGGAGAGCCACGCTTCGGCATGAATGGGCTGGCTCGACCGGAGTGATACCACTGCCTCACAGAAAACCGGCGTGAAGCAGCCCCTGTGCTGTGTTTCGCCGAGTGAGTGGGGGTACCGGAGGCCCACTCAGGGGGGGAGGGATAAAAGGTTGGCAGCGCACTTGTAACTCCACTGGTGTTGCAAGTGTCC
Source organism: Cnaphalocrocis medinalis (assembly GCA_014851415.1). Taxonomy (NCBI): domain Eukaryota; kingdom Metazoa; phylum Arthropoda; class Insecta; order Lepidoptera; family Crambidae; genus Cnaphalocrocis; species Cnaphalocrocis medinalis. Next base: position 5,814,039 of record CM026294.1, read on the forward strand.
ATGGGCGGCGGCAATTGCTTACCATCAGGTGATCCGCCTGCTCGTCTGCTACCTATCACATAAGAAAAAAAAAAGGGTGCTAGACGTTCCGTTTTGGCGGCTTCAAGGTGAGGTTGACAGGTACCTACCTACATTGTTTGTTCTTTTGTACCTGTCAACCTCATATTTGGATCTCACGGCCGCTTACCATCAGGCGGAGTGAGGTCATCTTGATTGACCTGAATATATAAAAAGAAAAAATCCTCGCGTTTAGTCCCATTTCTATCAAGTACGAGGGAGAGGTCCTTGAGTGGAGGCCACGTGCAGGAGGCCGCAGCCGTGGCAGGCCTCCCACCAGGTGGACCGACGATCTGGTGAAGGTCGCGGGAGTCCCTTGGATGCGGGTGGCACAGGACCGATCTGTGTGGAGAACTTTGGGGGAGGCCTATGTCCAGCCGTGGACGTCTATTGGCTGAAATTATGATGATGATATCAAGTATTTTTGTATAATGCAACGCGAAAGTTTAAAAACATATACTGAGTTTGTTACTGGTTCTTCTTCGTAGAAATTGACCGAATCCACGGTAGATACCATATTTGTCATTAAAAAGTGTTCTGAATGGACTTAAAGTGAGGGCCAAGCTATCTCTTAATTCATCTAGTTCTTGCAACTAAGTAGACTATAGTTTTATGACCGTAAATGTCGTAATGACGCGGGGAAATACATTTTAAAGATAAATTAAAATAATTCTTTAGATACAGTAAGTATTTAATCTTACGCAGTAGTTTTTTGGCCAAGTTTGAACCAAAAATGATGTGCATTTAATGGATAAAGACCATATTAGTTAATAGTTACTTGCAGTCACCCAGTGTTTCCCCAGCTAACATTAAAGTCCATTTCGACTTTGTTTAGTACTTAAGTTCAAAATTAATTATAAACCCTGAGTAGCTACAATTTTGTGTACGCTAAGTGTACACAATTGGCAAACATAAGTATTTGAATATCTGTTTTCTATGCTTTTTTTTGTGATTATTTCATGTGTATTGGTGTTGGCTGTAACTAATTAAAAAAATATATCTGGTTATGTTTTCTCTACGATTAAATTAATGAAAATAATTATAATGTAATGAACCGAATCGAAAGAAAGCGTATACAATAATCTGAAAAGAAAAAAACTAGATAAGTCTAGAAATTACTGTAATAGCATAAACTGTAAGCCATCTTAGATCTTAGTTCTAGCGAAGAAGCTTAAACTTTGTACCGAACTGTCCCTTTTTACTAAGATCAATATTGGGAGTTCACTAACACTGAAGGAAGAAAATCAACTGCTGGTGACGGAACGGAAGATATTCAGGAAAATTCTGGGACCAACCAAAGGTGAAGATGGGTGTTGGAGGCACAGGTTCCATCGACCTGATAGCCGAGCCGAACATAATGGGGGAGATAAAATCATCCCGACCACGCTGGTCCGAGCCAGCGTGGAGAGAATGGGAGAGGATCGAGCGGCCAAAAGAGCTTATCTGGGACGACCGGGACGCGTCCTGTGGGGCGTCCGAGATATTGCTGGAGGGACGAAGGCGCCAAGGACCTTAAAGCACTAAACGTGCATGATTGGTCGGAAATTCGGAATTAGCACAGGACCGGAGAAAATGGCGAACGTGGATGTTGGAGGCCAAGTTCCACCTAGGATCGCTGAGCCAGCGTAGTAAATAAGCAAGTAATATTCGGCGTTTACTCTCGCCGTGAAAAGAGTGTTTCTGATGGCCACTAAAGGGCCCTTTAATTATTCGCCATTTTCACACTGACAGGCACTTATCTTGTTCAACCCGGAGTATGACACTTTCTCGTCTACAAAATAGCCAAAAATTACGGATCCATTATGGCGAAATACTGCGGTGAAATAAACGGACATTTTTTAAAAGAGCTGCTATTTCTGCGGTGCATTTTTCGCTTCGAAGGCCTGGCCATATTTTGTGACGTTGAAATTTAAAGACTAATAAATATGAGTTACTTGGAAGTTGGAGCAGTTTAGTTTAAGTTAGAAATAAAATATTGTAATAACTTTTATCTGCACTTCTACCTATAAGTTAAGTATTTAAAAAATGAGTTAAGTGAAGTTTCAAATAAGTAGATGGGAATATTTCGATTCAAACTTCTAGAAGTTAACTCGCTAATATTTGAAATGCTTGTCTCCAATCTTGAGATTTCCTTTGTCACTATACAAAAGCCTTGTAAAAATATACTGTTTATTGATCCAAACTTGGCTCTAGCTTAAATCTTGATTGATTCTGGCCTCGCTATAGTAAATTAGAGCCCGGTTTTTCGTATAAAACTAGGTAACGGAACTGATACTTTGATCTGACGATGGATTGGATGTTTTTGTAGTAAATTATTTTTTGGATGGATGTTTGGACGGGATAGTGAACATTATCCAGATAAATACGGTCCAGATCTGATTCAGCTATGATGGCCGATCTAAACAATCGGTTATGTAAGCAAGATAATATATTGCAGGGTACACAAGTTCGATCCCCATCGAACCAAAGAAATTGTTTAAGTGTTTTACATAAAAGACCAATAAGATATCTTTCACACTGAGTTTTTTAATCGAAAAGTCCTTTGGTTTAAGTACTGGGCCGTGATCTCCGGGTTGTGAGTTCGATTACCGGATCGAGCAAATTAAAAGCATGTTTCGAACATAGAATAGGTTTGTGATCAGCATTATGCAAGCGTGGTGATTAAGTAATCATAGTAACGATGACTTGATGTCTATGATGGGGCCTTTGCCCTGCGTTGGGACTATAGGCTGATACTTTACTTTTAGGAATCAAAACCTCTTGAGATCGATTCTGCTTGAGCGCAGCCTTCGCCAAGTTCTGACAAAATGAGAATATTACTAAGTAGCATAAAACACTGAACCGTGTAAAATCAGTCCCCAAAGTTTGTTCACACCACACATGCGCCCAAGTGCGAGGATAATGTAGGAGACATGAAAACTTTTCAGTTCCATAATAATAAGGTAAATGGCTGACGTCAGGTACAAACAAGATCACGCTCGTCACGTAACTGGAATATAGGAACACAGGAGCCCAATTCTCGTGTACTCGATATACTAATGAGAGATTTCTATACATTCGTTCATATAAATGTTTAATTCTATATGTATATCGAGTGCACGACAATTGGGCTCCAGGTGGTATGGTACTAGATGTACGCGATTAGACTTTTTTTTGTTTTCCCAAGGGAAAAACTATCATGGCCTTCACCTTGCCACATGTGGGACTGTGGTGTGTGGGACCTAACCCTAACCAAAACCCCTGGGGTGTCCAACTCAGCGGATACCCCATAGCCGGGCTATTCTATTCTATGCTATTCTATTAAAATAGGCGTCAAAATTTTTACACAAGTGACATTTAAGGTGTAATTAACGTCTCTGAGTGCGGCAGTTGGACTTTACTTCATCATCATCAGCAACCCACGCTCGTCCACTGCTAGACATAGGTCTCCCCCAATGCACGCCACCGCTCCCGATTTTCGGCCACTCTCATCCAGCTCACTCCAGCCAGCCTTCGAATGTCGTCATCCCATCTCGTAGCAGGGCGTCCAACACTACGTTTACCGAGTCGCGGTCTCCACTCAAGAACTTAATGGCTCCAACGGTTGTCAGTTCTGCGGCTAATGTAAAGACCTTACTTGCGATTCCCTATTTGTCTGATAACAGGGCTTTTAATCTTAAACTCTGACTCAGATTTGGTAGTAGCGATGACTGTTTCTATGATGGAGGCCTTTGCCCTGCACTGGGTCATTATACAGGGTGTATCAGTGAACATTTACATCCCTTTAACCTTGTCTTCTGCCACCAATTCTGAACAAGATTTGTTTTACGACTTTTAAAACTCGATTTTGATTTTATCGATATTGGACTATCGATAAGCAACACCAAGTATACTTACAAAGTTTCAAAATGATTAACAGAACTCGCAAAATGTCTTCCAAACGCCCTTATCTCACAATACACCATGGTAATCCGAGCGTGGATTTTCGCATACCCATAAGCAGTTAACCCCTACGTCACAGTGAAATCATTATCAGTACTCCGAGATGTTTCCTATAACGATTAATGCAAAGAAATAAAAAAATAAAGGTAATTGCGTCGGTTTACTGCAAGAAGCCATTATTTACAATATCGAGGATTTTTTGTTTTTTTTTTTTATGTGATAGGTAGCAGGCGAGCAGGCGGATCACCTGATGTTAAGCAATTGCCGCCGCCCATGGACACTTGCAACACAAGTGGAGTTACAAGTGCGCTGCCAACTTTTAATCCCCTTCCCCCCGAGTGGGCCACCGGTACCCTCACTCACTCGGTGAAACACTGCACAGGGGCTGTTCACGCCGGTTTTCGGTGAGGCAGTGGCATTACTTTTGTCGAGCCGGCCCATTCATGCCACGAAGAGTGTCTCACTGTTTCTGCCGCCTTTACCAATTTACGGTTACATTTCTGACTTACATATTTAACTGACTTTTTTCTTACTGTTGATCTATCTATCTATGTACCTATATAAATACAAATGATTTGCTGTACTTTAGTCTGCTTAAAACTCGAGAACGACTGAACCGATTTGGCAAATTTTGGTCTTGAAATATTCGTGGAAACCCGGGAAAGGTTTGAAAGGCGAGAAAAAAAAATGATAATAGGTACTGTTGCAATGGGGTGGAGGCGGTATTGTATTGAAATATCTTTTATTGCTTTTCTGAAAAAATAGGTTATTTCACTTTCTAACTACCACAATCTGGGAGGATACTTCCTCCAAGACCCTACTATAACGTGAGGTCTGGACCCTCCTTATTCTTTGTTGAGATTTCTTTGGCGGGTCGCTGCGACCCAAGAGGTCGGAGGGGTTGTATTGTGCTGGGCCAATTTGAATATTCTAGTCGGTAAGTGTCGATGGTTAGAGATTTAGAATTTTCAAGAGGATATGTTGGGATATTATAGTGAAATGTTTTGTGGGATATTTTACTATAACGTGAGGTCTGGACTTTCCTTACTCTAATTCCTCGCGGTATCGTAACTCAGATCCGAATGCGCTTCCCAGAGCGTGTCATTATAAAATCAGCCATAAACGGAGACCAGCATCAAAGAGTTTACCATCGTTACAGTACCTATAGAAGAAAACAAATAAAGACTGTTCCCGCTGAGAATTTCCTACTGTGCCAAAATGCTAGGTAAAGTTCAGACGTGCATATTGTACAAGGGCCCTTGAGGACAATTTGTACGGCCATTGTGCTGCGTAAGCTATAATTAATGTATCTGTAACATGAACCTTATTAGAGCGCGGGATAGATCATATGCGGAGAAACTTAAGTGTATAATGTGTTTATAGTGAGACTAATTAACTGTGAGGGATGTTGTACCTGAAGGTATTTGTGTTCGAAATTATTTGGTAGGTAAGTTTAGGGTTACTGTGAGCGAGCATTGGGTTATCAAGTTAATTCTGCCAATGTCAAGTACTTCAAACTTAAGCTACTTTGGTCGAATAACAAATGATTTCGTACATAGTTTTTTAGATTTTCGCATTGCATTATAACTACAAAGTATTAAAACGGGAATTAACGCGACATTTATTTTTAAGTTAGTTTAATAGGCTGTTACTAGACTGACATGCTACACCCACGGCCACATCATCACTTACCACCAGATAAGATTGAGGCCAAATGACTGGCTTTATAATGTAAAAAACATCTATATCTATACTATTTATAAAAAGATAACTTCTATACACAACGAAAAGGCTTGTAGGTAAACCGAAAACACGAAACGCTTGCGCGATGTAATTGAGCACAGCGCCATCTATTGGTTCATTTCTGAATTACGTTCCCGAAGCGAAGTGAGGGCGGGCCACTATATTACAATAAAAAACTGCATTGTACAAAATGTTATTTTTAGGTAGTTTGATTTCATACATTGTAATATTAGTAATTTATCTTTTGGAAGAAACATACTTTAAATATTTAAGTTAGCACGTTCTAATTAAAATTCATTCGTGTATTTTTTAATCAATCAGCGTTTTTAAGGATTTAAGGCTTCGATTTAAGATAGTTTCGCTCCAGAGACATTTTTCTGTCCGTCTGTATCTATATTAATAAAGTTAGCACATTTCGCATGCCAAATGACATTTATGGATTAGGTATTAGAAAGGCAGGAACGGCTGGAATAATAAATAGGCACATCAGTCAACCTAGATATTTAGGATCGATACGAATGAGATTAGCACAGGACCGTGTAATATCTGTCACTATAATGAAAGATATTCTCTGACTAGATATTGGTGAATCAAAAGAGATCGCTTCGGACGCTGGGGTACGCTTATACCATGATGAATTTAGGAGGTCTTGTTCTTACAATGAAGTCATTGTCGTCTGATCCTCGCAACCTTTTAAGGCGTGTACAAACGAGTGTAACGTGTAATGTAATCCACCTTGTAATGTAACACGAATTCTACGTTGTGGACGGCACTACAAGCATTACATGTAACGCTCGCGGATGATCCATCGGCTGTCGGTTTTTCGCGCAAACACAAAGGCGCAGTGCTCGTTTGGACACAATTCGCTTTAAATTCATGTGCCTTCCACACTGTTGACGCTAAATTACACGTAATCTTACATTACGCGTTACCCTCGTCTGGACCCGCCTTCAGCAGGACAATCAGACCAGGCTAGTGGTAGGAATACGCACATTCGAACCTTAAGCTGTGCCTTAAGGCTTCTCCACTAATCCAGTTGTTAAAGCAAAACTTCAAACGGCTTAAAAGTCCATACCTAATAAGGTATGTACTTCTACACATCAAAGTATTACAAAACTATCAAATTTCTTCAATTATAGTCCGAGGCAAGAAAGTATAGTTATGACCTTGAGTGCGGAGACACCTATTTTGATAGAAAGTCTTTTTTTTTACAAGTGCGCAAAATAACGGTCATCGCTATACTTTCGTGCCTCCAGCTATAACTATCATCTTACTGTCAAACAACTCAATGGAGTTGAATATCAATTGAGGAAATTTGACAGGTTGTGGTAACCTGATGTGTGGTACTGTACTTTGCGTAAAATAGAGTTTTTTTTTATCAGAGACAATAGGTGTTCATAACCTAAAATTCTGAGATCGATTTAAACACAAAGCGAACCTCCACCCGTACGTGACACAAAATATAAAAAAGTTTATTTCATTAAAACCCACATATTTCATACCGCGGAAAAATAATCGCAATAAAAGTGCTGGCCAGGTATTCCCACACAAAACGCTATTCAGCTCTCTCGGACACGCCAACATCGCGTGCTACTGACACCGGAACTCGGTTTTTTTTTCCGGGGCCCCTTTGTTGAGATTTCTTTGGCGGGTCGCTGCGACCCGAAGAGGTCGGAGGGGGTTATCTATTGTACTGGGCCAATTTGAATATTCTAGTCGGTAAGTGTCGATGGTTAGAGATTTAGAATTTTCAAGATATGTTGGGCTATTATAGGGAAATGTTTTGTGGGATATTTTAAGTGATTTTCTTTTTTTTATGTGATAGGTAGCAGACGAGCAGGCGGATCACCTGATGGTAAGCAATTGCCGCCGCTCATGGACACTTGCAACACCAGTGGAGTTACAAGTGCGCTGCCAACCTTTAATCCCCTTCCCCCGGGTGGGCCTACGGTACCCTCACTCATTCGGCGAAACACAGCACAGGGGCTACTTTACGCCGGTTTTCTGTGAGGCAGTGGTATCACTCCGGACGAGCCAGCCCATTCATGCCGAAGCGTGGCTCTCCCACAGTTAAAAATGAAACATGGTGATTCCATGAACTTTTAAACTGTTTTTGATGAGAAGGGAATGTTACACGATTAATGTTTGAATTTGAATATTCTAGTAAGTCGGTAGATTTATAATGTTTTTGTGGGATGTTTGGCTATTATGAGAAAATGTTTTGTGGGATTATTTTAAGCGATTTTATTGTTTCAAACTGTTTTCGATGAAAAGGAAAAGTTACCCGACTAATGTTTAATGATGTATCTATACTATTTATAATGAGACTGTCTATAACTTCTATAGACAACGTCAAGGCTTATAGGTAAACCGAAAACACGAAACGCTTGCGCGATGTAATTGGACACAGCGCCATCTATTGGCTCATTTCTGAATTAAGGTCCCGAAGCGAAGTGAGGGCGGGCCACTAGTCGCCTATTAAATTCTTATTCTAGGTTTGTTTTACTTTCTCAAAAAGACTGGCTACAAGAAGTGCAAATAAACTACTTACATAATCTATTCTATTCTGTACTAATTCTAACTTTCCTAAACATAAAAGCTATCTCTAGAATTACAAGCGGAATCAACGAGGTAAATTTTAATGCGAAATAAAACAATCAGAATTCAAGAGAGAGAGAACAAAATATTTAACGTTCCTTTAGAAGTATTGTTGAAACGGCGTCACATTTATAGCAGAGATAGAGTTGCCTCGGAATAGTGATGGGGTTCAATCTCACTCGAGTCACTTGAGTGACTTTGAAATTTATTCGATGATATAAAAAGAAAAAATAGGCTTTTATAGCTTTAGACTTTTATTTGTGGGAGAGCCACGCATCGGCATCGCTCATGGTCATGGCTCGTGGTATCACTCCGGTCGAGCTCTGCCGACTACGGCCTTATAGAAGACCGGCGTGAAGCAGCGCCTGCGCTGTGATACGTCGAATGAGTGAGGGTCGGTCGGTCGAGTCTTAATTGGGGCGTTAAAGTTTGGCAACGCACTTATGTCTCAGCTGACTGGGTGTTCTAGCTTCTTCCTTTATATGATAGATAGCGGACGAGTACACAGGTCACCTGAAAGTAAGCCATTGCCTCCATTCATAGAAAACCGCAACAGCAATGGGGGGAGTCAGTCACTAGTGTGATGCCAAACTTTTGACCCTCTCTACCCCCTAATTAGGCTTCCGGTGCCCTCACTCACTCAGTGAAACACTGCTTCACGCCAGTCTTCTGCGAGGCCGTGGTATTACTTCGGTCGAGCCGGGCCTTCCATGCCGAAGCAAGACTCTCTCAAAATTATCTCAAATATACCTTACCCCCAATTGGAGCCACGTATTCGGTTTAAACCTAGTTCACCACAGCGTGCTTTTAACGTGGTATAACTTTGGTCGAGCCAGGCCATTCATGCCGAAGCATGTCTCTCCTAAAATTAACTCAAATAGAGTAAATTTAGAAAAGTCCGAAGAAAAGTGATATAAAAAAAATGGAGTTACATCGCTAGCAAAGATAGAAGTTATGTCTGAATTTACGTCCGTCGATCGTTATCTGAGCAACTCAAAACAGTTTATGTCTCCCGGAATATGGCCAGCAACATTTTTAGTCAGATAAAACGACAAGATAGTAGATTCGAGTGTTTATGGACTGTGAAATAAAATGTGGGAAGGACGAAAAAGGCATATCTCAATCAGTCCAAAGGACTCATTCTGGACTTGGCTAGTTTTGTTTGTTGGACTTGGCAGTACAGGTCGAGTTCAAAAATATGTATACACTTTAGGACCTTGTCATAGTACATTGTATAAGAAAACGACTTCCCACTTTCTTATAAATATGTATTGTGACAAGGTCCTAAAGTGTATACATATTTTTGAACTCAACTGTACATAGGCTGATACTTCACGCGATGTAAACAACGGGCCATTGTGTTTCTATCTACCTTTATCTATTAAGTGACAAAGTCTCATTATAATTATTATTATGAGCCCGTAATGTCCCACCGCAGGGTAAAGGCCTCCCTACCCTTTTTCCATTTAGTTCGGTCCTGTAGGCCTAACATGCGCACCGCGACAAAATTTTGTCGACTCTCGTTCGCGAGAGCGCATCTTTCTATCCCGCTCATCGCTCAGTCAGGTGAGCGAGAAGCAACTTGCGCCGACAACGAGTGTCGACATATTATCTCGCGGCGCGCATGTTAGCCCGGCTGGGCTTAAGTCTCATAAAAAAAAGTCCAGATTTGAATAAGAACCTTCCAATTCCAAACCTAGTAATTACAATCGTTTTACGTACAGTAGGGTACATACACAATACAGGTACAGTTGTCTCCAAAACATTAATGGAAGCTGGACCGAGTCCTTTATTTAGGACCAACGTCACAGAAAGGGACGCATGTTCAAGCGCTCAAATTTCTCACTAGTGATATCAAATGTATACGGCACCCTGACACAGCTAACATGTATAAACGGCAAAGGCATCTTCGTAATTGTATCGCCATATGGGAAACTGGAACCACTGGAAAATGGTCACCACTGGGTACGTTCCCTCTAGGCGATAAATGAGAAAAAAAACATTCCATTTGTCACGAGTGTTGACGGATGGGTTATTGCAAACAAATTCAGCGTAATGTGACGTCACAAATAAGTAAAGCCAATGGTCATAATATAGGTCATATTTAAAACGTCACTTCATTGTTCAGCCACCTGATCCTTCGCCATTCACCAATCGGCCGATAATTTTGGACTTATCTCATAAGGTTGCTATACTGTGGCGTCACAAATGTGTAACGCCGGCCATAACTAAAACATCATCACTTCATTGTCAATTGATCATACACCAATCGGCCGATAATTTTGGACTTTTCTCACAATCTTGCTATACTGTGACGTCACAAATGTGTACAGCCGGCCGTAGGCGTAATTCAAACGAGCCGCCTTTGTTTCGGCATTCAGCGTCAGGAATGTCTCTGCAGCCTTTGTATCCTGGAAACACCCGCCGTGATTGCATACATGAGAGCGATTGCTCCCAATGTTGTATTACTGGGACTGATGTGGCTTACGATCGTGTTATTATTCTGTGGTCCCAGTTTTTTATTATCACAGAGCGCTATTTTGCGAATGGTGCCTTCATTGATACGTTCAGCCACACGTCAAAGTATACAAAACTGTAAAATGTCATTAATCGACTCTCATTTTACTGTCATACACATTAAGTTGAGTCGCAATGGTTTGAGCGCCGGTTGAGACGCAAGGGTCGCGGCCTCGATTCCCGCACCAACACAAATGTTTGTTGATGAAACAGATATTTGTGATAGGTCTGGGTGTTTGTGGTTCCTTCGTTGTTTCTGGTTTCCATAGTACAAGGGAAAACCTTAGTTTGGGACCAGGACAATATGTATGTGATGTTGTCTCAATTTATTTATTTAATTGAGAAAATTTGACAGGTCGTGGTAGCCTGATGTGTGGCTAACTGTACATAAGAGTATGTTACCAACTTACTTCCCTAGTCATGTTGGGTTTTTAATTTTCCATAATTTATCAGTCCCTGAATTCTTTACTCAAAGATAAAAGAAATTCTTCATTTATTTAATTAGAGAAATATTAGTTAATTAGAGGATAGACGTCTTAAATATCAAGGTATACCTATTAAAATATTGCTTTATCCTTGTTATCCGAATCTAGTAATTAATTTTGAATTCTTAGAAATATGTTTAACATTCCTTTGACTATTAGCTAGGCTTATTTTATTAAAGTACTTACCCACTTGCCGATTTTTCGGTTATTTGACGCCGAAACTTAAAAATCACGTTGTGCGCAGGGTACAGTCAACCACATATCAGGTTACTACAACCTGTCGAATTTCCTCAATTGATATTTAACCTAATGTATGTGACAATAAAATAGTGAGTCGATTGTAGCCATTTGACAGTTACAACGTACCGTAATTATTTGTAACCAGTAGCACTGCCATGAGTTTGAAATACTATCCTCGCTATCGAAAACTATCGCTTTGTCTCTTTCATTCTGATGCATTTGAAAGAGACAGAGCAATAGTTTACGTTAAATCAGTTTTCGATGTCAACTCATGGAGGCGCTACTGGACTATAGTTATACAGTATTAGTAGGAAGTATTATTTTTATTTTTCAATATCTCCTCATTTTGAACTCATGCTTATTTACTGATGCACCATCTCTATATCTAGAAAAGGGCATAGTAACCTAGCAAATTCAAATGGAAAGGTAATTTGAACTTGCTAAGTGGTTACGCCCTTTTCTAGAAACACTACAATCTTAAGGCACATGTCACTTACACATCACGTTAATATGATGGCATACAAAGGTACTAAGTCTGAACCCTACTCAATTTTCGTTTTCAACATCTAACCATGCATTAATAAGACACCTACCATTAATTTACAACGTACTCCTTCCTGGCACGAGTCTTCGTACAAAGGGCTTTGTCTAAGTGTCAAAATAGTGAGGCTTTAGTGAATAGAGACATCAATCATATTGTATTGTAGGGTTCTTAAACTGTGCGCGTACGACGATTTTGACGTATATCCCAAGATTATTCTTTGGCGTGTGAACAATTAATTTTCATATACCTACTGATAAGACTTGCGTGGAATGCGATATCATCCAATTCCTCTGCCTTTCTTTGGCTATTATGTTGTATCGAACACAACACAACAGTTTTTTTAGTTTTTGTATTGACAATAGCCCGGGTTTGTGATCACCAATCTGCCTTAGACAAGCGCGATGATTACACCTAATCCCATCATAGTAGCGATGACTTGATTTTTTATGATAGAGGCCTTTGCCCACGATAAAATCTACTTATTAGGTATAATAGGCCTTTGCATCTTAGCAGATGATTTAAGTAGTATTTTAAATAGGGACACCACACCTTCGCACGTGGCTGTACAGACCAATTTGCGATTGTATGTTTCGTCCGCATTTGCGGCAAGCGAAACGAGTGTCGACGGATGGGGGGTTTCCAGCATGACGTCTAGCACGCTTTGATGCCAGTAAGTCAAACCATGGCTTGGTCGTGTTGGGCTTTGCCTTCGGAGACTATCTTCCTCCAGCTGAGGCGCTCAGCAGCAAGATCCTCCCACTTATTAGATGCCCAAGTGTTAAAAGCTCTCTTATTTATCTTAGCGTGTCAGCATCGGATGGATCCAAAGCTTTGGAGCCTAGGGAACAGAGGGAACAGTTGGCTCATGATCTTTTATTTGGTGAATCTGGTAATTATGACGTCGTAAAACCCAAAAACCAAATTAGAAGGCAAAAACAATTGATTTTCTATTGTGTCTGCTGTCTGGGCCTTACGACGTTAATGAAGCGACTGTTGTCTGTCTATCGTTACTATAACAGGAAAACTAGGAAAATGAAATCATGGTTCCAGGTTTCGAAAACGATCCGAAACATGAAGATTTTCTCACAACGTTTTCCATCATATTTGAGCTAATCGTAGAAAATATACACAGAGGTGCTAAAAGCCGGACGTAGCTTGTAAGTTTGGGAACCAGTGACATCTTGTATAACGGTGTCTGGGAACTATTTTTTATATCGTATAGTATAAAACTCTTGAGTGATGTATTGACAGGTTAGGTTTTGGTGTCATGTAGTACGTCACAGAGATTTTTTTGATATTTTTGTTTTTGTCTATGGGGCCGTAATCATTTATCATTAGGTAAACCGCTTGCTTGTTTGCCTTCATTAAAAACACACCTTTTACTCCTAGACATAGACAACCGTTGGAGCCGTAAAGTCCTTGAGTGGAGACCGCGACTCGGTAAGCGTATTGTTGGACGCCCTGCGACAAGATGGAATGATGACATTCGAACGCTTGGCTGGTGTGGGCTGGATGAGAGTGGCCGAAAATTGGGAGCGGTGGCGTGCATTAGGGGAGACCTATGTCCAGCTGTGGATGAGTGTGGGTTGCTAATGATGATGATAGGCCCAGTGACGTAGCGTGGCGAGTGTGTGTGAGTGGCTTAAAATTATTGTAAAATTGGTTGAGTGGTATTCTAATAGAATTATCATGAGTGAAATAATTGGCTCAAACATATAGGGGCGTTAATGTAAAATTATTAGGCACATCTTGCGAAATCACGTGTGACATCCGTACTCCATTACTGTACATCATAGGCGGATAAGCAAGCGTAATAATGTTACGTAGATTAGATTATGCTCCTCTTGTTTACATACCAATTAACCCCGTAACGGGTCGCTCCACTCGCTGCACTAGTGGTGTGCTGATACATCTGCAATTAGCACTTTGTAAATAGCACTTCGGCACAAAAGTGTCACAACACTAAAATGTAGGTGTCAAAGTTTTCTTAGTTTATGAAAATGCTTGACTAATATGGATTTACGGGTGATTTTACTTTAAAAAAATGTATATTTACGTTATTGGAAGATTCGGTTTTTCCGATAAGAGCGGAGCTGCCAAAAACGGAACCAAGTGGCACTTTTGGTATTTTTCAACATTCTGAATGGAAAGTATCGCCAATAAGCACTAGTCACTAGGCAATAAAGTGTACAGTCCCATCATAGAAGCGATGACTTAAATTCTATGTTGTAGGCCTGTGCCTTGCATTGGGACAGTAAATAGGTTGATACTTTCCCGCGAAATCTAGCACCTTACACACATCACTACGTTATTGCAAGACAGCAGTGCAAACACTAAGGATATATCATTTAGTGTGTGCCAAGCGATATGGCACTTGGCAATTTTCAACTTAATTAAATGCATTCAGCTGTTATGGAGAATACTTGGCTTAGCATGATGGTACTAAGCTAAGACGTTTGACAGAGTAAGATATATGTTTAGAACTTTAGAAATATTCCTTCGAGAACACAAAATCATCGTATTAGGTGATGCAGTTCAAAGTAGAGATCATCAAATTAGCTTAAATCCCGGTCTTGAAACAGTAACAAGTCGTACTTTAGTGCACAAACCACTTAACCGTCTGTTAGCAAACTTACATCGCGAAATGTAACCTTAACCCTTAACCAGGCAACTAGTCATCTTTTTTAAATTGGTTTTCAACCTAATCATAACTGCATAAAGTTCGACATCTGATGGTCCCGTATCTTAAAACGTTACATCCACCCTTATCAACTATAGATTATTTTGTGACCTTATAATCCTTTTTTTGCCAACCTCAAAAATCAACCGTTTACTGTAAACAAATCTATCCTTTATCAAAACGTCTATGTACGTATTTATGCATTACGCAGACTCTTAATTCCAAATGGAAATAATCAATAGTATCGATACTTCAAAAGTATCGATTCCAAAAGTACACCTAAATACCCTGAAATATCGATGCTTTTTACGTATCTCTAG
Source organism: Cnaphalocrocis medinalis (assembly GCA_014851415.1). NCBI lineage: Eukaryota > Metazoa > Arthropoda > Insecta > Lepidoptera > Crambidae > Cnaphalocrocis > Cnaphalocrocis medinalis. Next base: position 5,829,144 of record CM026294.1, read on the forward strand.
CTCTAGTCTTCTGTCTTACTTCTATTGTGCTCCTAAACCTACTTTAATAACCTTGTATAAAAATCTAACCTATTTTTTTCTTTCCACAGCCCGAGAACACACATTCCCCACACATCACGTCACAAGGTTAAGACACTCAAGACATCTAGACGGGTACCTGCCTATACATACGGCATCTGTAAGTACTATACCAACTATACTTCATTATTTCATTACCCCATAAAGTATGTACCTCGCCCTAAAAAGCTTTATTCCTATAGAAATTCGTATTTATTTAATGCTTGTTCATTTCTATATTACAAACCATAGATGCATGTCCATATTCGTAATATGTTTTTTCTAACTGAAAAGCTTTCAAGGAGTGAGTAAGTAATATGTATTAATAATTCAGTGTAAATTCTATATGCTTTCACGTTCAGGAAAGTAAGGTATACTGAATTATGTATTATGAGTGTAAATTATTTTTTCTCTGAAAATACACGCTGACACATTGTGTGTAAGTTAGTTCTATACTCTGATTCATAATCATGTAAAGTAAACTGACAGATGTCAATGTGTCATCCCCATACATTATCACTCAATTTGATACATGCAAAATGTCAAAAAGCATAGAAACTTGTCATTTCCATCTGTCATTTTACTTTACATGATTATGAATCAGAGTATAGTCATTAAATTACAAATGATGCATTTATGATTCCTCAATAATGATATTGCATGTTAATTTTATTAAATTGTGTAATTAATTAAACACTTAATAGCTGTCAATCTTATTTAACAACGGAATTAAAATGAAATCAGCATGCAATGTCCAGTTGTACGTACAGCCATATAATCAAAGTGGGTATACAAAACTGTCAAATTTCTTCAATCGACTCTGACGTGGTTGTCTGTATAATTGTACAGACAGCCACACATCAGGTTACAACCTGTTCAAATTTCCTCGATTAATATTCAACCTAATGTGTTTGACAGTAAGATGAGAGTCAATTGAAGAATTTTGACAGTTTTGTATTACTTTGATGTGTGGCTGTACGTACAATAAAAAAAATTGTCCACCATTTTGATTTATTCATTGAAATTATTTTACCAACTACTTTTGTTTTGTAATCTGCGATTGGAATTAAATAATCTAGTGGACAAGATTGTTAAACACACGTTTGGCTACTACTCCTTGTCAAAATTACTTAACCGATATATTATGGAACTTATTGTTCTTGATATCAAAGTTATATTCTTAAGACATTTGGCAGATTGTATTAACTGAACGTGTATCTGTACATTTTTACCCCTTCGTATCGCTTTAACGACAGCAAACCAAAGTGTCATCGTCGCCCAAAAACCGTATTTTTAGGAATTAGTTTACGAATTCTATACACCGTGAAATTTAAGTGGTTGTTTTCACGAAAACTTCTTTGTAGGTATCTTGATTAAAGTCCTTTTAGCAAGTTAGATCAATAAAATAAGCGAAAAAAAAAATCAGGTGTTCCATTCAAAATGGAGTAATGTATGGAAATCCATATTCCAGATACCAGTTATTATCTAATGACAATTTGATTAGTGTCACAGTAATCCGTGACAGACTTTAGTTAAAGACGTCACGGTAATGATAATCCCATAAAAACAATACTTGTCAAAAAGATGCCGCTTTTTCGCTTTTTAAAGACGTCACGGTAATGACAATATTTGTGAGAATGACGCGTCGAATGGTTTGCCGCTTTAAATTGATACAAGGATAGTGACGTAGTTGTGTAAAATGACATAGAAGCACGATCCTGTGCGGTTTCAGTTTACTGCAGTCACCACGCCGAACCTGACCGTCAAGGACAACCATAAGCCCATCTTCAAGGATTGCTTTAACTATAAACCTTCGATAAAGGAGGACCAGCCCATTGGAACTTATGTTTTTACGGTAAGATATTTTTACTTAATTTTGACGTCATAATCAATCGATGTACGGCCGCCGTCTGCACGAAAAATAGGCATGTTGTAAACAGAACGCGCTCTAGCTTGGATGCGGCTTAGCATTCGACTTGTGACAATGCCAAGTAAAATTATCATCCTTAAATATACAGATTAGAAAATCCCTTTTTAAAAATTAAAGGCATCAGATAAACATCGAGGCCTGTCACGGTAATGACATGACGGTAATGAATCTCCCAGCTCATAAAAGGATCGATTTTGTGATTGTTGCGTAAGAGCGTTATTTCTTCTGCACATTCGAGGGTTCGAGGCCCATTTGAGTCTTACCAGTTACTTGGTGTTAAAGAGTTTAATGATGATATTATATCTGAAAGTAATACGAAGTATGATATAATTATACAATTTTGTGGTGTTGGGCATAGTAACGAACGCATTCTTGGTTTTCTGCCCAACACACCAGTACCTCTTCGGTAACGGATTTTGAGTAAGGCCTAAACTAGGTATCACTTTGATCTTAAGATGTCTATTGTCATAAAATAACAGCAGCACTACAACAATTATTTATTTTATAGGTAAAAGCAGAAGACAATGATCCAGCAGACAGAGGAGGGACAGTTACATACAAGTTCGTCTCAACGCCAGGAGAGAAAGAGAGGTTTCACGTGGATCCTGTTACCGGGATTATTACTACTGCAGACGTTAGTATTATTATATTTTAAAAACTTTTTATGTCACAACAGACAGTAGGCCGGCCACGTTTGCAGGATGCACCCGGAGAGGTGGACTAAGGTGGTCACACATTGGCTGCCAACAGGACGTCGTCTGAGAAGCAGGCCTAGGAAAAGATGGCGTGATGACTTAGACCACTTCTCCGTCCATTGGCAAACCATTGCTGCGAATAAAGTCCAATGGAGACTTTTAGGGGAGGCCTTTGCCCAGCAGTGGGACAATGTAGGCTAAACAAAAACGGACAGTCATTCATGTCATAGCTCAGCTACTATAAGGCGTTAACAACATTTAACGGCATTTTACTTAACGTCATAAGACCCAAAAATATTTTAAAGGCAAAAACGATAGATTTTCTATTGTATCTGCTGTCTGGGCCTTACGACGTTAAAACACTGCAGTATTTTGATTTCAATACCGAACGTTAAGAGAAGATGAGGTCTAAGCTTTGCCATTGATCAATTATGACCATTTTTAGCCGATAACATTTAAGTTTTCTTTAATTTCTGAGCTTCTATAGGTACCTACAGGACACTTATTATAGGATATGCTTGCCTCATTAAGACTATATTTTCTTCATGTTATATAAGCTACTTATAATCATCTTATCTTGGAGACTACGTGGGATGCCCATATCCAGCAATAGGACTAGCAATGACTCTCAAAGACCTTGCTAATATTAATTCCCTTAGCAAATTGATAAAAAATAGAATGGCGAAATTACTTCTTGTGACATCAATATAAGCCAACGAACGACTAATATTAGGCAATGAAGATAAATTACACATTGCAAATAAGCTATGAATCTGCACAAAAATCTAATAAATTTTCTTGTGATAGGCTTAGCTTTTTCCAGGATTAGAGGTAGGTATTATTTTTTGATGATTCACTATGATAACTTTTGGATATACTTTTGGTGTTATGGTGGATTTTCCAATTCCAATATGTAATCGTTTGACTAAAAATATATACGAAATGATTTTAAAAATCCTATATGAGACATTGATTTATGTTACCAATGTTACCAAGTTACCCATGGTAACAATTTTAATAAAAACTATGACATACATGCTTTGGAATGGTAAAAAGCAAATCATTTGTTCCATACAAATTGGAATAAAAGTCTTTGTCCCCGATTTTTAAATAGATATCTGATTCTGTCATAATTTTAAATCCAAGTTAGCACACGGGTAAGTTTCAACTCGTTATACAATTTACTAAACACATTATATCACTTGTAGCTATGGCTCTCTCGACGTTTCAATTGGGAACTGGGATGGTAACTGATTGAAGTCAGCGGTCACTGCTAGAACCCAATCGAAATGTATATGGTAGTCGTGAATGCCCTCCGGCCACGGCTGTATTATGATACTGTCATACTCTTCAAATGTGTATGTAATACATGTAGCCAAACATAGCGTGGCTAGCATAGCCACGCTTTGGCTGACACGCATTCAATAATGTGTCAATCTATCGTCAATTCCTGTGAAAATCGCTTATAATGAACTGACCGTTGTTGTTGTAAAACCATAACTTCAGAATTTGGAGATTTTTATTGAAAAAATTGAGAATGTATTTTTTGTTTTTGTAAATACATACGTCTAGATTGTGAAAGTCGATGTCCACGAAAGTATAGCAAACTTTGCAAATGCTGTTTCTCAATAATGAAGTATTAGATGCTAATAAGTTTAAAACACCACAGATGTTCGACCACGATGAACCAGCAAGAGAGAAAGAAGCATACATCACAGTACGGGCGAGCGACAACGGGCAGCCACAGTTAGATGACGCTTGCACGATAAAAATCATCATAGAAGATATGAATGACAACCCACCAGTCTTCGATAAAGTTGTAAGTACATTGTGTATTTCAAATTCATGTATGTCGCTAAGAATGGACACTGCAGTATCACGGTCATAAATATAAAGTAAAACAAACTCATTGTTCTGCAAAATTTAGGAATTCTTGAAAAGAAAACGCAATTTACAGATTTACAAGTATATTATTAACCTTACTTAAAATTTATTCTTATCTCACAGCATGTTATTCCCGGTTGCATCCAAATCCATTGATTTAAAGACCAATCAGTGGTAATTACAATAAAGCGACTGCCATCCTGATGGCCCCCTACCCTACAGGGTTTTTTTGAATTAAGATCTCAATCTAACTTAACGTTGAGGTTAACGCAAATGTGCGTTGGATATTTCTTAACAGGGCTAAATAATGCTTTGTTAAAAATACGCAAATGGCAAACTAATTTTAATGTAGCATGAGGGTAGAAACACATTTATAAATCAATGTCTATTAAGTTATCATGCAGACGTCCAAATTGATTCCAACGCACGTACTCGTAAATGTTACCTACCAAAATCAAATGACAATATAATTGTATTAGGGAGTAAAGGTTCAAAGCACGCGTCTACATGAGGTCTCAGATCGTTCACCCTAACTTAAGTACAGTTTAAACGTTTGTTTAAGCCTTTGCACACTACGTTCTTGAAATGCTCAGAACGCATTGGCGTGGCGCAGACAAAATGTTCATAGCGCTCTAAATATAAAATCTCTATGCCACGCTCTATGTGTAAATAAGGCCATCTGTTTACAAAAGCATTATATTACAAATCGTGTGTAAGACAGACGAATCCAAACGCGTCTAGCTAGACAAGTTCTTATGAGAAAAACACGCGTCGCATTTGAAAAACGCTGTGTGCAAAGACGAAACTTAAACTCCCGGGTAAAGCTAACAACAACTTATGCTCTCGCCTAGACTAGGGATCAAAGCTAATTGCAACCTAACAGCGCCATCGATTTATGTTAAATCACAAAACAAATTCAATCTCCTTATTTCTAATCTTCAAAGGCTTTCGAAGCGAAAACTTTCTTCCCTTTTGCATATCTTTGAATAATGAATATGCATAGATTTTGTTATTTTATTCTATGTTAAATGATTTAGATTTTCTCTTCAAACTTTTATTGTTTGTTTTGTCTTTGTTGACGATTACAAAAGGTTTTTTTAAATGTGCATGCATATAATTGGGCTGGATTGGATTGATGGCATAACGTGAATTGTGCAACAAGCTATCATTGATATTATTTTGGCAAAAATACTTAATAAATATTCAATTAAAACTGTAATTGGCTTTGCAGATACTATTGTTCTATGTGTAAATAAAACTAAATCGGGAATAAAATTGCACAGTAAAAATCGTTACAATTATTTTAATTTTCATATTCATCGTGATATGACTAACGTTACGTGACCCCATTATGTCTAAAGACGCCTATTATATTTATGAAGGATCTGCTTTTAATTTTCGTTTCTCTTATAATATAATAATGTATACTTACATGTTCTCTTAAGGTCTTCCGAGGAGATGTTTGGAAGGTTTGTCTAAAAAGAGTTACATGAAAGACAGCGTTCCGCACAAAATGTTACAATCTTAAACACTGTTTATTTATCTTGTGTTCATTCAATTGTTACCATGGTTTTTTCTTTATTGTTTTAAGCCGTGGTAACAATTGATCTAAGAGAATTACTTGAAAACTGTTCTATTTTTTTAATTGCATGACGCTGCATGTCTCTTTAGGATCTTAAGCCGCTCAAGGCGATTTCGGTAATAATTTTATGTGTTAGTGTGTTCCGAATTCACTTTCTTTGCACATTTGTAGTTGATGTTCTTTCTTTAGCTAGGCCGCTCCTTCCCTTAGATGCATTTTATCACGATGCACGATTATTATTATTTTGGATAAAGATACTATCTCTACGCTTATGGCATGCTTTGCGTAGACAAATGTTTTATCAGAATTGTGAGGTTTTGCAGCTAGTGTAACACCGTGTGGGATTTTTATCACAGGTGAAACTAATGATTAATTATCAGTATTAAATTCCCCTTCATCATCATTGAAATTTACAACTGTATCCATAAGTTCTTCATATTCGTTTATGGTTGCTATCAATTTTAAGTCCCAAAGTTTTACCTGTATATTTTTGTTATTATAAGCATCCTTAAATATTTTTTTATGTACAGTCATACTCCGAGTCAGTTCCTCAAGACCTTCCAAGTGGGAGGGAGGTGATGAGGATATCAGCCACAGACATCGACGATGGAAACAATTCGATAGTCCATTACAGTTTGGACTCGAATTCTCCAGATCAGGCCTACTTTAACATAGATCCAGACAATGGTGTAATATTTTTGAACAAAACTATTAATGTAAGTACTGGTTTTCTTTTTATTTAAGCGATCTTACTTATCAATTTAAGCCCAAGTAGTAATTTAACGTACTAAGTACTAATTTAATGAGCCCCGTTGGTCTAGTGGTTTAAGTACCGGGCCATAATCTCGAGGTTCAGGTCCGACGACTGCCATTTCTGTCCTTCTCAACTCTATAACAAGATCCAGACCAACTTAATTTTAAGTTAAGGATATTTAATTTTAATCTGTTTGTTAATTTCTGCAGAAAGTGCCGGGCTACAAATTCAAGCTAAGCGCCATAGTTAAGGATATGGGGGATCCCCCACAGCAGAGCTCCATAACCCTGGACATCCAAGTGGTGGAGTCCAACAAGAAGAGTCCGTCCTTCATCAAAGTCCCTTCTGGGCCTATCAGGTTGAAAGAGAATTATGGGAACTTCAATGTGCCTATTGCTACTGTTAAGGCTGAGTGAGTACTTTGACTTTAGTTTTTTAGATTTTCGCGTTGCATTATAACTATAAATTATTAAAACGGGAATTAACGCGACGTTTATTTTCAAGTACATTGTATGTACTTACTGCTTGACGTTTCGGCTACGTTGCAGCAGCCGTGGTCACAAGCGAACTGATGCGAACTGCAGCCGTGGTGACAAACAGTTCGCTCGACCACGGCTGCTGCAACGTAGCCGAAACGTCAAGCAGTATGTACATACCATGTACTTAAAAATAAACGTCGTGTTAATTCCGGTTTTAATAATTTATAGTTACTTTGACTTTCTTGAAGCATCATAAAGGACTAATGTAAAAATAGCATTGAACTGGATGATTTCACTAGTAATTTCATGTTAAAATTCATAAAGTTCAATTAACACAAATGGACTGATAATGTATTCAATAATAAAATATGTATCTAGCTTTTAGTTCCATTCATATGTAAACATTACTTTTGATGTGTATTTACTTATGTTGGTTTTAATTTTATTAAACATATTTTTTACTTCTATTGTTTGATGCTTTTTCTTGTTTGGGGGAAAAGCAGGTTAAAAGGTCGCAAGCGCACGTGTGACCCCACTTGCGTTGTTGGTGTCTATGGGCAGCGGCAATCGCTTACCATCATAAAATGACCCTCTTGCTCATCGGCATAATTCGCATAAAATAACTTGTAAAAAAAAAAACTTTTGAACGCCGCGTAAACGTAACGCCCAAAAACGCTGGTGTGTGGAAGTCGCCGGCAAGACACCGACGCTCAAAAGCCACTTGGGGTCACTCTTAAAGGTTAAAATGCCGGTTGAGGTGGCCGAAAATAGAGCGGAGTGGCAAATTCTCATGTCGAAGGCCACGATCCACTTTTCGCTGAGTTAGCGTAGTAAGAATTTTAAAATTTTCTTCTGTGTTGACAGATCCAACATTCCTGAAGAAGAAAAGCTACAGTTTGAGTTGGTGACGGGCCAGACAGAGCAAACGAACAAATGGCACACGTTCGTACTCGAGCCAGAGACTGATACCGCGTACATTAAGTTAGGGAAATCACTGGATTACGAGAAGATCACGGATTATACGCTTACAGTTAGAATACAGGTAAAGACTTATTTATCACAGTTGCGAACTCCACGAATCAAATCATATAATATTATGATAATAGCTTTAAAAATATTGGTACTTACGCCTTAAGGCGTCATTTAAATCTTTTACGTATGGCTTAAAGAATTGATATCTGATGCCGACTGGATGTAAACATTCGTAAACAAGTCAAAATCATAACAAAAAGCAAAATGTGTTCAATCATGGCAGAAGACGCCTAAGGCCGTCACTTTACTGTGTGGCGGCTGACGCCAGTAGGCGTCACAGAAGATTTGTTAGCCGCCATGGGCAAAAGTCCCTAAAAGTGGGTTACGCAATGAATTTCTTAACAGATTAGGCACTAAAATATCTGTTTCCGTGTGTAATAAGCACAAATATTAACGACTGCAATTATCTCCAACAGAATAGCTACAAACTAGCAGCAGAAACCATAATCCAAATCGAAGTTGAAGATGTGAACGACAACATCCCCAACTTCAGCGAGATCAGATCTGGCACCGTCCTTGAGAACGAACCCCCGGGCACACCCGTCATGCAAGTCCGAGCCTTCGACGCAGACGGCACCTCAGCTAACAACCAAGTCACCTACCAACTCGGTGACCCTTCTGACCCATTCGCCATTGACAGTATCACTGGGAACATCACAACGCTGCAAACCTTTGATAGAGAAGAAAAAAGTTCCTACAACATTAAGATCATAGCGACTGATAATTCGGAATCTGCACTTACCGGCTTCGAACCAGGACAGCATAATTCTGGACAGCAATCCTTTCCTGATTGAGATAGCAGATAAAAACGATAATGCATCCACATTTCACTAGCTCCACGTATGTCGCTGAATCGATAGCTGAAAATGCTAATATTAATGAGCTCGTTACGCAAGTCAAAGCGATTGATGTTGACACAGGTAAAGCACATTTTGTTAGTTACTCTATCATACAATAATGTACTTAGTACTTAGAATTCATAAATATTGCAACTGTAGTAGTAAACTGACTCGATCCTAAATTTTGGTGAATTGAGGCAAGAGTGCAGAACGATTTCAAAAAAAAATGTTTTTTACTACGTGCACTGACGTAAATGACGTAAATTATAAACTATCCTAATTGAAGCTAGAAAAGGAGAAACTCAATATCGCGTTTCTTTCTTACTAAGGATTCCGCAAGTTTATTTTTAACGATAGTATGTAGGTATTTAAGCTACTTACTACGGAGTCAGGGCTTGTGTGTGTGCATGTGATGTTGTGTGAGTTTATTTATATTTATTTCTGAAATGCATTTCTTTCCCACAGCATCCGTAGTAACATATAGCATTGTAAGTGGTAACACCTACGACTCCTTCTTCATCAACAACTTCACCGGGGAGATTAGGGTCAATAAGCCTCTTGACTACGAGAACATCACCACTTACCACCTGAACGTGGAAGCCTGGGACGGTTACGAGAGAGACCATGCAGTGGTCATCATAAACATTGAGAATTTGAACGACAACCCGCCAGTGTTTTTGGATAATTACACGAAGACAATTGAAGAAGAAAAGTTGTACGAAGGATGTATTGTTAAGGTTAGTAATGGGTTAAACAGTAATTCAAGTTATGACCTTATGCCTTCCTCAAGAGCGGGCAATCAGTAATGGTAAAAGTGTTGCAATGCACATGTCTATAGGCGGTGTTGATCACTTGTTGTCATCTGTTAATTATTTTTATGAAACCTCGTTTGTGCAAACGCTAAAGTGTGTCACCTGATGGTAAGTGATCGCCGCCGCCTATAGACATCAGCTATGAAGGAGTGCAAATGCGTTGCTGGCGATTAATCACACTTCTACACTAGGTACATTTAAGATCACGATCAAAGATTTAGCTAGTTTGGTTATTAGATTTCATTGATTTGTGATCATAGCGAAACTAAGCGGATAATGATTACATGTTCAGAATCTTCCCTCGATCATTGTGAAACTATACGACACGATTAGATTTCCTCCCGATATTTTCCCTCAACGCTGAGCTTACACGGATGCTGGTACATAACCGTATTGTTTGTTGTTATCACACATTAGGATTAAATTGTATGGTATTCTAATAAGGCCGTGACCTAAATTTGGGAGTAAGTACGCAAGTAAGGGGGATGGAGTTGGGTATATAGTTATAATTATGATATACTCGTAGCTAAGTTTTCATTTGTTGAATGCGCTTAAGCTACTTAGTGCAAAAACGTGTTATCGGTATACGAGAATGGCTGCAGCCGGCCGCATAACAATATTTGTAATTACAAGCTTACAAGCCACAAACGAGTGACAATATGGTTTCAATAATAGATCACGTGTAACGATGGAATATTGTAATACGTATGCCCAAAAACTATTGTAATCAGTCCTCGCATATTATATTTTTTATGTGTATCATCGAAATTTCCTTTAAATTGTCATAACTTTTAAACAGTTTTATCGATATCGACATATATTAATTGGTATTGTTAGAATTCTCGCCTTCTTTTTATATATAACTATAGTTTTGGTATAAATCTTCTATATTTTCAGTTGAGGAACCTTCAAATTTTTTACTATAATTTGGATTTTATCCTTCTCCTCTTAAACCTTGTTTGTGTATACTATAAATAGATCCTACTTAAGCCTCATCTACAAAGTCATAAATTATGCTGAAAGCCTATCATTTCCGAAAATTTAATTTATTTCCATCTGTAAATTATTGAAGAAGGTGTTTCTAGGAAAATCATCAACATTTCAATTTCGAGACCTACCTCTAATTGAGATTAATTACCCAGTATGTTGCTTTTATACCTAATAGTAATTTATCTGAGTGGAAAATTGGAGTGGGGGATAAGTACATAGATAGATGGATAGATATTGTTTTTGCACAGAAATAGAATACGTGAGAGTAACAACAGCAACAAACTATAAGGCTGTCCAATTGCTTGTAGCTATTTCTTTTACAAGCAACCTATAGGGTCCTATCGCTTGTAGCTATTTAGACAACTTTTAGGTAGAGGAAAGAAAAAAAGCGTGTGCAATGCAATGGGTTGATGGTGACAACTTGCTTGATTCCCTTACGGATGTGCAATATTGTATGCCGCATGGCAAGTTACGTTTGTACAATTCAATTGGTGCTAAAATCTACCTAAAGTATCTAATACTAATAGTGGCCCGCCCTCACTTCGTAAACATTGAGACAGTAGTTCCACTGTCTACCAATAGATGGCGCTGGGCGTTGATTGTATCGCGCGAGTGTTTCGTGTTTTTGGTTTACCTATAAGCCCTGTTGTGGAATATGAGATTAACCTCTTTATAAATAGTATAGAAGACATGTATGTAACTGAGGCAATAAATGATTTGATTGATTGATTGAGAGTAATTAGCTAGCTAGGCTAGTCTTAGGATGGTACTAGAAATTACTTATTAATTACCAGGAATAATCCCAACTGAGATCCAACAGTTATTTCTAAGGAAATTTACGGAATTAGGACCACTAATCATTTGTAATTTTTCTTAGTCTCTAGTCTTAATTGAAATATTGATTAATTTCTCTCGAGGGAATAAGGAATGACAAGGGTTATTCTGAAATATATTTTTTTCTACAGGTGGAAGCCTACGACCCAGATATAACAGATAGAAACGCGCCACAAAACATAGTTTACTCCTTAGTGAAACAAGACCAGAAGAATTTCCTATCAATTGACAATGACGGGTGTCTCCGACTCACCAAGCCCTTGGACCGGGATCAGCCTTCAGGTAACAATACTTAAGACCAGCCAGTTTGTATTAACTACAGTTTTGAGAACTGGCTAGCCAGATTACATAATCATTTTAATTGGCGCCCAACGTGGTGTTCTAGACATTTTGTTTTGTATGGTTTTAAAATTCGTATTGTAATAAGGGCACGTTTAAATATTAGGGTAGGCATGAATGGGCCGGCTCGACCGGAGTGATACCACTGCCTCACAGAAAACTGGCGTGAAGCAGCACCTGTGCTGTGTTTCTCCGAGTGAGTGAGGGTACCGGAGCCCCATCGGGGGGGAAGGGGATAAAAGGTTAGCAGCGCACTTGTTGCATGTGTTCATGGGCGGCGGCAATTGCTTATCATCAGGTGATCCGCCTGCTCGTCTGCTACCTATCATATAAAAAAAAAAAGTAACAATTGCCTTCAGTCCGCTTCTTATATTTGATAAATTGAGGTATAAAAAAAATCCGTCCATTTTTGCCGACAAGAGTCATGGCCAAATTTTCCGAAAAACATGCTAATATTGTAAGGACATTGATTTTATGATTGGTCTCCCAAGTAGGTAGGTACTTTGACTGTATCGATATTTTACACTGGTTCTATCTCCAGGCTTCGCGCGCTGGCAGATTCTCATCATGGCTGCCGACCAAGGAGGGAAACTGGGTCCTGAAAGTTTGCGGTCCACGGCAGAAGTTATATTGGAACTCACCGATATCAACGATAACGCACCATTCCTGACCAATGTAAGTAAAATTAACAGCTTATATACTGTCTCCAGGGCAAAGGCCATCATAGGGCATCATAGGAATCAAGTCGTCGCTACTAAGATGAGATTAGGCTTCACCACGCTTGCCTAATGCGGGTGATCACAAATCTGAGCTATGTCCGAAAAAATCGAAACATACTTGTTGCTCGACCCGGGAATCGAGCCCAGGACCCCGAGATCACGGACCGATATTTAAACCACTTGACCAACGGGGCGTTACCTATGTAAGTAGGTACTTTATTAGTATTTTTAGAAAGAAAGAAAGAAAGTATCAGCCTATATACTGTCCCACTGCAAGGCAAAGGCCTCCATCATGGAAATCAAGTCATCGCTACTATGATGGGATTAGGCTTAATCACCACGCTTGCCTAATGGGGATTGGTGATCACACACCCGAGCTATGTTCGAAAAATACGAAACATACTTTTGCTCGACCCGGGATTCGAACCCGGGACCCCGAGATCACGGCTTGGTACTTAAACCACTAGACCTACGGGGCGTATTTTTAGAATTAGTTCATAAATGAGTACTCACCTTAAAGTACAGAAAATTTGGTTGAAACAGCTCCTGCGCCCTGTTTCTAATATATTCTCGAAACAAAGTGAACGCAGGCCTTTGTGCCTTTAGTAACAAATCAAACAAACAGACAACATAGTATTAAGGAAATGATATACATCACTTTTGACTCTGACCGTTCCGTCCCTGTGACGTCAATAAAATCGTGACAAATCGTTTCTCCACTTTCCAATTCCATTCCCCATCAACAATACCATCTGCGCATGACCCGTTTGACACAAAATAAAATAATAGTATGCCGAAAACAGTCTCCTACCCTCTTCAAGGGGATTCGCTGTGACAGACATATAATCTGAAGTAATGTGTTGAATTTACATAAAGTTATGTTGTGTTATAACATCCGTTTTTAGTTTGATTTACTGCTAGTTGCTTAGATTGGAAGATTGGATTCAACAAAACATCTCTATGAACTTGTCAAGAGGGGTTAGCACGAAAATTTTAATGAATTTGTATCGTTTATACTCTGATTCATAATCATGTAAAGTAAACTGACAGATGTCAATGTGTCATCCTCATACATTATCACTCAATTTGACACATGCAAATTGTCAAAATGCATAGAAACTTGTCATTTTCATCTGTCAGTTTACTTTACATGATTATGAATCAGAGCATAGGTATCATGCTCATTGCCCACTCTACGATTACGCTCATAGGTTTATTGAAGAATTGTATCGTACAATTTCCTTAAAAAAATAATCGATACGATAGTTGTTTACTCTGTGGGCAGGCACTCACTATGATTATATCTAGTGGAACAAAATCTAAATCAAAAACAACTAAGTAACAACACAAGTATTATATGTGGTGCTTAGCTGCTTTTGATACAAAATATTTACTGTCATATTTATACTGATTATTAAGAGGTTAATTGAGATGACAAATCCTATAAACAAACTGAAAAGCCGGAAGACTAACGCGATGCATTCGACGCCCAGCTCCCTCTGTTGGTTGAGTTTTGAACGAATGGCAAAATGACGTGCCCGAAAGAGAAGGCGGGCCTTTAGTCCATAATAAAGAAGGAAATTATCGAACGAACGCATAATAGGGGCCAGACTCATACAAAGTACTCGTAAGCTGGACTTACAGAAATGAATAATTCTTAGCTAGACGTCGATTTCTTTGCAACACTCCGATATCCCCAATGAATAAACGCTGACAACCTCCGGCTTAGAACGAGTCCCGGCAAGATAACTTGTCTTAATCCCGCATTTTAGGGTTCTGCGCTAAAGGAGGAAAAACGCTACCCGAGCAATGTCAAGTTTTTCTTGAAATTTTGCCGGTATTATTGGGTTAGGTGGGTTGCAATTTGGGTGTCTTTAAGTCGAGAGTGAATAGGCTTCTTCTGGGAAAGCACGCTACATCTTAGACCTCATTGTCACTCTCCATTAGGTCAAATGAGGTCAAGTTCAAACCCATCTTATATATAAAAAACAAAAATATCCGAGCAATATTCGTTTTAGATTTAGCTAGAGATTTGTGTACTTTAACGGAATTATGGTTTTCTTTATTCTTTCTTTATAATTACAAATGGGCATTTAATCCCATTCTTAGTTGTCCAGGGGTTGGGCGTTTAAGTTTGACGAAAACATTAAAAGAGGGTTTTTGATAAATAGGGGAAGAACTACTTTTGCTGTCCGAGTGAATGATAAAAACAATGACATAGATTTGAAAAAGATTTGAAAGCTAGTGAATGATATCAATAAAACCTGCCATAGACTCAACACGTGGTTGCGTACACAGCGCGGACTCAATCCTAAAAATGGCTAGTGAAGTTCGAACCATTCGTACGGAACTCTCGAGAAAAAATCCTAAACACACTTCACCGTGTTTTAAGTGAGAGGCATTTGCTACAGTGAACTTGACTTAGGTTGGAATGTGGCTGGGTCACCGCTTTGTAAGGAGATGTTACGACCGTCCCGTAAACGGGACACATTTAATGTTTGTGAATTAACTTATTTAGCAATCAAGTGTGAGAATGATTCACACAGGCGAACGTAGTGTGGGATATTATAGGTGAACCGAAAATACGAAACACTAGCGCGCTGTTATCATTGCCCAGAGCCATCTATTGGTTCAGTTTGGAACTACTGTCCCGAAGCGCATTGAGGGTTGAAATAAATAAATAAGTCGTGACGATTTTGAAATTTAGTTATTTAGTAGGTAATTACAAAATACTGGCGAATCAAGGTAGACACCAGAAAAGGGACAACCTGTATCATTAATCACATCCCTAGGGCTGACCCTTATTTTAGCTCATGTGCTTCAAAAGGTATTGTTAGCATCTAATACATCCAATATCTAGAACAAAAGAATGTGTACAGAGAATAAGTATTAATAAGTTCACAGTGTTCAATATAGCCAGTATTTTCCATTTAACCGTGGAAGAGCCACGCTTAGGCATGAATTGGCCGGTTCGACTGAAGTGATACCCAGCCTCACAGAAGTCCCGGCGTGAAGTAGCTCTTACGCTGTGTTTTGTCGAGTGAGTGATTGGTCGGGTACCGGAGGCCCAATTGGGGGAAAGGGGATTAAATTGAATTGGCAGTGTGTGCACTGCACAGAGCATGATATGCAATTAAATATGTTTAATTAATTTAGGTTTTGTTTATTCTATGCATATATAGATAGATAAATAAATTATTTATCTATCTATCTTGTGACTCCATTGGTAATTGCAGGTGTCTTATGGACGGCGGCAATAGCTTACCATCAGGTGATCCATCTGCTCATCTGCCACCTATCACAAAGAAAATTGCATTGACCCGTAAGATTGCGTACATATCGACGGGTCCTAAGAACAAAATTATTTGCTATGTTTTTACTTAGCACATACGATTTTGTTCTTGGTCCCCGTCGATATCATCATCATCATCATCATCAGCAACCCACGCTCGTCCACTGCTGGACATAGCTCTCCCCCAATGCACGCCACCGCTCCCGATTTTCGGCCACTCTCATCCAGCTCACTCCAGCCAGCCTTCGAATGTCGTCATCCCATCAGTTGTAGCAGGGCGTCTAACACTACGTTTGCCGAGTCGCGGTCTCCACTCAAGGACTTCATGGCTTCACGGCTGGACTAATCCACCGGTTCAAAGTCGCTCAAAAGAGCCATGGAAAGGGCTATGCTCGGAGTATCTTTGAAGGACCGCATCAGAAATGATGTAATCCGATAGAGAACCAGAGTCACCGACATAGCCCCGTCGATATATGTAGACCCAATGACTATTAACACTGCTAAATCCTAACCCTAGAAAATCAGGTTATCCCCCGAGAATCGGGACAGTAACATTAATCACAAACAACCCTAGCTCAAGGCTGTTCGGAAGTGGGTGCCCGAATTGGGAATAAGTCTATCCGTCGTATAGCCTGTTTAACTGGAGTTGCCATCTGCAATCAGGGGGAAATATTCTCGCAAGCGGACCTTTTCCTTATCTTGTTGAAGTAGCAGTGAATAAAGCTTTTTATTCCATAAGTAAGTAAAGTATCAGCCTATATACTATCCCACTGCAGGGCAAAGGCCTCCATCATAGAAATCAAGTTATCGCTACTATGATGGGATTAGGCTTAATCACCACGCTTGCCTAATGCGGATTGGTGATCACAAACTCGAGCTATGTGCGAAAAATTCGACACATACTTTTGCTCGACCCGGGAATCAAACCCGGGACCCCAAGATCACAGCCCGGTACTTAAACCACAAGACCAACAGGGCGTTTTATTCCATATTGACCGTATTTTGATGTGATAGGAGACGAATCACTTGTGGAGTCACAAGTCCGTTTTTTTTTTAACTTGGAACTCCCCTTTTCAAAAATGCGAAACACTCCAGTCAATCTTATTTGCTAATTTACCATCGTAAGACACTAAAAGTGTGAAAATTATAAAAAAAAAAAACATCAAAAAAAACCTTTTAAACTCTTCTTCTCTTCTTCTTTCACTTTTTAGATACTGCTTTTTGAAGTCGGTTTGTTTCTTTGATATTTTTATTGCTCGACATCATAACCTCACCTATATTTTCATTTGTAAGCTGGAAATTCAGCAGTAATCGATGAGGAAATTTGCATAAAAAATAGGCCAGTTCCACAATACCGCTTTCAATATTTAAACTCGAGAATTTTCACACCTAAAGCCTTCGTCCCACCACCTCGTTTTTAAATTATTGTTAACAACTTGAAAAACAGGTAAAAATACTGATTAAATTGGCGAACAGTTATTAATTTTATTTTTTTGCCTTTATTCTTTTAAATCATGGGTTCTAACAATAATTTTTAATATCAATAGTATTGTTATTTCTTTACCCTATGGCAGGACTGTCCAGACTGAGTAGGACCCAGTGCCAATAAAATGACTGAATTTATTGGCCCCCCCACTCAGTCTCAAAAAAAAAAACATTGGGGGGCAACATTTATAAAATAAAATACAAGTATAATAAGTACGTATGTATTGTTATAAAAGTTTATCAAATAAATAATTGCTCAGTAGGTAATGTATTTTAACAAAGAAGTAGAATGATTTATTGGTTATATCGGTACACATTTACATTTTCCTAGTTATAGGGATAACTAGGTCCGCTTCTACCAACCTTTCCGAACAAAATTTGTTCAATGACATTGAAAAAAAATCCATGAGTTAAGTAGAACATTAAATGCTGTCCAGTCATCATTAGTAACCCACGCTCGTCCACTGCTGGACATAGGTCTCCCCCAATACACGCCACCGCTCCCGATTTTCGGCCACTCTCATCCAGCTCACTCCAGCCAGCCTTCGAATGTCGTCATCCCATCTTGTAGCAGGGCGTCCAACACTACGTTTACCGAGTCGCGGTCTCCACTCAAGGACTTTATGTCCAGTATGGTTGGTAAAAGAGGTAGCTAAAGGGATGCAAATGTTTACTATACCGTTTATTTCTCAGGCACTGACTTTAATAACGCTGTGGTACTGCTTAAGCAAATCTTCAAGGGTTATTCGTTCCCAGTCGTACGGCAGACTTATGTTTATTATAGTTAAAGCTGGTTAAGAGAGGATTATACCGGTAAAGACCTCTTAGGCAGAGCTAAGCCACTGAATAAAGTATGTCTTGCTTTGGATTAATGCGGGGTACGCCGCTTTTATTTTCATAGATTTTCGCATCGTTTCTTCATTAGTATACTCACTCATACCTATGAGAAATTCCAATTAGGGGTTTTCAATACCGCCTATAAGCACTTTGTTAACAGCGCGTATTTTTGTTTTGTTGTACATTGACATAAGATACTTCAAATAGGTACCACCTATAAACAGTTTTGCGAATAGCGCGTATCTATATTTTATATCTTTGATAAGAGAGTGTGTTCAATACCGCCTATAAGCACATTGCTAAAAGCGCGTATCTACATTTTATAGATTTAATAAAAGTGAGTTCAATACCACCTATTTTACCGCATTTTGCTAAAAGAGCGTGTCCACATTTTATACATTTGACTGGGGTGAAAATGGTTTATTTTGACGGAAATCCTCTGATCCTGTACCTATTCAATCCGGTGACAGTGAGCTATTGTCCCATAGAATTATTTTTAAATTTGGAAAAAAAACATATAATTACGAAAAAAATGGATTATTCATGTGAAAAGTCCCGGAAAAACTTACCTCATTCATCCTGTGATCCCACGAGACACGCACCTTTAAAAAAAGGTTTGCGCGAAAGAGTTCACTTAATTGAAAAGATTGTTGGAGTCATTTTCAATGTGACTTCACATTGAAGTTGATTGAAAATCAACTTGATAAATTCCACGCTCATATAGTTTTGAGTAAATGATTAATCAAAGTTTCTAGATACATTCCTTTTATACTGACACCACACATCAAAGTATACAAAACTGTAAAATTTCTACAAACGACTCATATTACTGTCAAGCACATTAAGTTGAATATCAATTAAAGAAATTTGACAGGTTGTGGTAACCTGATAGTCTGTACTCTGTACACGGGACAAAAAAGAGCGACTTGAACTAGTTCATTTAAACTTCTCAATTCCACAAATCCAAAAAGGCCTACTCCAGGCACCTGGAATTTATCGATGCCAATTCTTTTAAACTGCTCTAATAAAGGCTTCAAATGAGTCTTACAAGAGGGAATTGCATGTTCCTTAACGAGTGGTGGTAAAAGGTAAATTGAAAGCGAAATTTATAGCAGTCTCATAATAAAAGTGGGTTACGGTTAATTTGGACGTGGAGTTTAATGCTTGCATTTCCGCTTTACAGGAAATGTTTGGACAATTAGGAACTTCGGTTGATGGTTCAAAACTATGTGTCCGGTGAGAGGACATATAAATAAAATATGGTCTGGGAAATGGGACGAAAAGCTTGCAGCGACGCGCGCTGGTCAAATATTATGGTACTATCGACTGTCAGATGGTTCGTCTATTTGTCTACCAACGAACACAAAAAATATAGATCGAAATTGCAATGAGATTAATCAGGACCGACATCTCTACGAAATAGCTACTGTTTGAGAAACGATCATAATCTGAAAGTTTTCTCCAGTTTTGCGATTAGCGGTAGAACAACGGACATGCCTATGTAGTTATGAAAATACTTAGATAAAAGTTAAGGTAGTCTTATGTACGTACAGCCACACGTCAAAGTATACAAAACTGTAAAATTTCTACAATCGACTTTCATCTTACTGTCATATACTTTAGGTTGAATATCAATTAAGGAAATTTGACAGGTTTTGTCGGATGTATGGCTGACATATAGATACATGACATGTGATGTTCTTGGCAAATAAACATTGTGAACTTTGAACTTTCTGAACATAAAGGAAAATGATCGCATCATGTAAATCCCTCCTGCAGACCTAGTCAAGGACAATGGGTCCCTATGGCCCAGTTACCACGCGCTATAAAGCACAATTAACCATTCGTATCAAACATACAGGGTGTATTGGTCAACATTTACGTCCCTTTAACCACGTCTTCTATCAAACATTCTGAACAACGTTTGTTCTACGATTTTTGGAAACCCGTCGAAAATTTTTCCGATTCCCCATACTAATGAACAAGTCACTTTTCATACGAAGTCTGAAAAGTTGATTCTTTTCCTACAATTTTCCAAAAGTATTAGAACAAAATAGCTTCGTGCTGCTGCCCTACGACTATCTCCCACGATGGACGATGAGGGAGAGTCCTAGAAGTTTTAGTCCACCCACCACGCTCACCCCCCGCCATCATGCGGGGGGTAGTCCGACATTATGGTATGCGGAACAAATTACTCCTGGGTCATAAAAAAAAAAGATGTAGTTAAAGGGATACTACTGGGGGGTGACTTGCTCAGTGTCTCGACTCCGCGAGGAAAAATCCTACTGAGTGTCCTGGTAGGTCGTGCAACTAGAAGGGCTGCATTGGCGTAAAGTGGCGAGCGTGATGAGCGGTAAGGTCCAGTACGGACTCCAGTCCCGGTTGTGGGATATCCGACCGCGATTGCGCTGAGATGGACACCACAAGAGTTTAGGTTAGGGTTAGAGTCCCACACACCACCTTGTCCCCCACATGTGACTAGGTAAAGGCCATGATGGTTTCCCCTGGGCAAAAAAAAGGATGGAAGTAGTTAAAGGGATGTAAATGTTCGCCGAAACAGCCTGTATAGCTTGCCCTCGATCAACATACCAAGAGCACATTATGATACGGTACGAATTCGGTACTTAGTTTATGTCAAACTTGCTTTGTTGGGCTAAGTACGGGTGGGTATATTAGGTTTATTAAGAGTAGAACTAGGACAGCATAATATAGCTATTAGTTTGATATCTAAACAAGCAGCAGAGTGTCACCATTGAATTTGGCACTCATACATCATTTCTTTTGACGATGAACTCAACGAACAAAACTTATTGAAAAATTTAACGTGGCTCCTGTTTTACATTTATGTTTTTGATGGGATAATATTTATTCTGAACTAGCGGCCGCCCGCGACTTCGTCCGCGTGGAAAAGTAACTTTTTACCCCCCTTGTAACCCCTAACCCCCTTTTAGCAATAAAAAGTAGTCTATGTCCTTTCTCAGGGTCTAGATCATCTGTATACCAAATTTAATTTAATCCGTCAGTAGTTTTGGCGTGAAAGAGTAACAGACAGACAGACAGACAGACAGAGTTACTTTCGCATTTATAATATTAGTATGGAAGTATGGATTGCGGAAAATATATTTGACAGCCTCGGTGGCGCAATAGGTAGGAGGCCCCACTGCGACGGCTGCGCTTGTGGCCCCGGGTCCGATCCCTGGTCAGACCAGTAATTAGTACCTGAGTTTTTTGTTCATAAATTCTTAGTGTCAGCCCGAAGTCTAGAAGTTGGCGGTCTTGTACCCCCGTGTCTCGGGAAGTATGTTAACCCGTTATTCCTGCGCAATCTCTCTTCGGTCGTGTCTCACTGATGTCCTATCGAATGAAGAGGGTAAGGGAATAGGGAGTGCATCTGTGTTTGAGCACACACTTATGCACTACAATAATATATCTTGCGTACGTCTCTAACTGTGGTGAGAGCACGCTTTGGCATGAATGGGCCGGCTCGACCGGAGTGATACCACTGCCTCACAGAAAACCGGCGTGAAGTAGCCCCTGTGCTGTGTTTCGCCGAGTGAGTGAGGATACCGGAGGCCCATCCGAAAACGTGGCTGATTGTTAAAATTGGCCCGCCGTAGCTGAATATCGGTTGGAGGATTATTAATTTTTACTTTTTAGTATTCGAGTAAGCGATTATCATTATCGAAGTATGTAAATGTTTTCATTCATTCATACATTCATTAGAAAGAGAAGTTCAATCGTGCGCCTATGTTTTATTACGGCACAGCTTTTTAGGTAATAACGTATTTATTGCGATGCCATTAGGTTGTTTATGGCGTAATTTAACGGATCGTTAATTTGACTTATAATCATGATGAGAATGCTTTAGTTTATTTCTGTCTACTTTAGCTTTTCATGGCCAATCTTATTTATCAACCTGCTTAGTGAAGATGTGTAAGGTATTCGAACATGAAAAAAAGCTACGATCGGAGTGATACCACGGCCTCACAGAATAAAAATAAAATATAACTTTATTGCAAAAACATTAGAGCTACAAAGACTTATAATATCAAATTTAAACTAACGAAATAATTTGAAGTTTGAATATACTCGTTTGGCATATACTCGTAGCAGTGCCTGCGCTGTGTTCTGTGTTTTCGAGTGAGTGACTGGTACCCCCACCAGAGGTCTAATTGGGGAAAGGGGGTTAAAAGTTGCCAGCGCATTTGTGACTACTATTGTTGTAGATGTCTATCCGGCCGGTCGCCTTTGGCAACAATCGTTGTTAAAATTCACTACTTTTCACTAGTAAGTTAGCTAGTTAGTAAGCAGGCAAGCGGCTATTTGTAATTGCTTACCATCAGGCGATCCGTTTGCTCATCTGCCACCTATTATAAAACAAAACCCTTTCGACACATGCCAACATTATCGATACTTTTGATTTTTCTTTTACTACCGATCATCATCATAGGCCTTCGCATCTTTAACAGGTGATTTAAGCAGCATCACGCGGTGATACTACCGATAGTCTATCGATTAAGGATTATACAGGATGTATCTGTGAACATTTACATCCCTTTAACCACGTGTTCTACCAACCATTCTGAACAACATTTGTTGTATGACTTTTGAAAATTCGCATAAAAAATTTTCATCTTTCCATACAAAGTTGGTCACGTGACTTTGTCATTTTGTATGGGGAGTCGAACATTTTTTCGAAGAATTTAAAAAAGTTGTTGATCAAATGTTGCTCAGAATGGTTGATAGAACACGTGGTTAAAGGGATGTAAATGTTTACAGATACACCCTGTAGATTGTGGTGCAAGCTGAGTACTAGCCTAATCCTGGGGCACGATACGATTCCTTGAACAGTTCGTGCTAGTCCCAAACTCTCCTGGGGCCTATAAGCTGAACCACTTGTTACACGTAGCGCAGCCAAACCCACTCCACGTGGATATGTAAACAGACTTGCATCCAAGGGCGTAGCTTACGCGTTTACTCTGCCACCAAATATTTGTCCTATGTAGAACAAATGTTTGTTTGTTAGTCGATATGGTGGCTATAGAGGCGCCGTATAGACGGTGGTGGGATTAGTGTTGCTGATCTATAGATTGTTGACCTCTAAAACTAATCTGGATTTCGTACTATTAGGAATAGACTTGATGTCCACGTTAAACTATTAGGAATAGACTTAATGACCACGCTTTCCTAATGCGGATTGGCGATCACAAACCCGAGCTATTTGTTTTTTTTTTATTTATCGACGGCCTCGTTGGCGCAGTGGCTTAGGTATTCGCCGAAGCGTGAAAGAACCCGGGTTCGATTCCCGGTCAAGTCAATTTAGGAAACTACATTTTCTAAGTGGTTTTGGGTCTCGGGGTTCTGGGTTGACGCCCCTAATTATCGTCATCTGGTACTCTTAGAACAGGGGTTGTGCCCTAGTTTGAGTGAGGCAATCTTGTTTCGCAATATAAAAAAAAACAACGAAACACAAGGCTAGGTATAACGTGTCAAGGAAGTCGTGACAACGGATGTTTACGTTACTTAAGCACTACAATATTATATTCTGCGTTCGCGGCTGATCATTAAAATTGGCGGCCATCACAGCATTCGCTCGAGGATGTTTTATATTTCACTCCATCAAACATTTCTAATTTACGACAGAAGTAATATTGTCCCATACACAAACAGCTAAAATAATAGACCTAACTGTTGATTTAAACAAATACAAACACATACAAATCCTTCAACACAATAGCTAAAGTTTAATTTCAAAGGGCCATGTTTGAGTTCTGGAGCAGACCTCAAAATTTATTTGACTTTTGCCTTCGTACAGAAGTACTTGTTAATTGCGGGGTGGGAATTGAGCAAACATGTCTTGTAAGTTTAGATTTTGTTACGTCACGAGTTTTTAGTTTAGTTCTAGAAATCTAGACTTTCAAGGTTGGTCGTGTTGTAGGTAGTTTACTTAAAGTAGGTATAATAGTCCTCCAATTGATTAGTTGACGAACATTTGTCCTACGGAATGTTTTGCTCCATAGAACAGGATTTTCCAAGAGAAGATTTTTTTCATTGATTTACCAAAAGTATATTGTTCTATATTAGTTCTTTATTCCTGTAACGCTTCGTCGGCCGCTGCCACGGCGCGCTCGTTTCACTTGCTGGGCTCGCACGCTGTGAGGTCACCATTTCTAACCTATACCCGTACCTGACTACATATATATAGAGCTTCGGCTAAACTTAATATTAACAGAACTGATGGCAAATCTATTGTTAAAACATTGAAACGTTTTGTTAGCTAATCGATCATGGAACAAACATTAATGGCCAAAATGTTCATAGGTCAAAATTTTATGTGTATTGGCGAAATGTTTTATACTATTATTGCCTAACCATTCCACACGTGAGCTCCAGTGATTGCCGGTTCTACGTCAGACGGCGTTAGTCCATTACTAATTAAGCGAGAATATTTGCCCTAATTCGGTCACCGACATAGTCAAACCAGAGTCACCGACATAGCAAACTGAAGTGGCTGGTCACATTAGCCGCAGAACTGACAACCGTTGGAGCCATAAAGTCCTTGAGTGGAGACCGCGACTCGGTAAACGTAGTGTGGACGCCCTGCTACAAGATGGTATGACGACATTCGAAGGCTGGCTGGAGTGAGCTGGATGAGAGTGGCAGAAAATCGGGAGCGGTAGCGTGCTTTGGGGGAGACCTATGTCCAGCAGTGGACGAGCGTGGGTTGCTGATGATGATGATGATGATTTGCCCTAATTTCAGCGCACATTTTTAACTTAACTGGGTATTGTAATCTTGAAGAAACGAACCTACATCTTCCTAAAAAATCGGCAATACATTTGCAAATGTCCATGGTCCACTTACCATCAGGTCCCGCTTGCTTACTTCTCTCCTCCGTATGAAAATTTCACGATCAACATAACTTTTCATACAATTTACTCCTAAAAGGTTTCCCTTCTTCGAGCCATATTCTAATACCGAACTAAACAACCGAATTCATGTGTTCGAAAGCGTCCGATCTACTCTACTTATCGTACATTTTCTAACTAACACATTAGCATAAAATTTCAAGGATATAAGGATATCTTTACGGTATCGTCTTGGGTATACCCGCTGTCAATTTTTCATGCAAATAAGCTCCGTATGGTAGGGTTACCCAGGGATTCCACCATTGGGAAAAAATCCGGTCCCAACTAGATTTTCTCTGGACGTGAGTTGGGGATATGGTTGCCAACAATGTCTAAAAGGGTTTGTAAAGGGTACAGAAGATTGGAATTTAAAAGCAGATTCTTAATGACGACCCGTTTGGCGCAATGGTTTGAGCGCCGGTTGAGACGTAAGGGTTGCGGGTTCGATTCCCGCACCAACACAAATGTTTGTTGATGAAACAGATATTTGTGTTGGGTCTGGGTGTTTGTGGTTCCTTCGTTGTTTCTGGTTTCCCTAGTACAAGGGAAAACCTTAGTTTGGGACCAGGACAATGTATGTGTTGTTGTTGTCTCAATCTCAGTTTCAATTTCAATTTTTTCGCATTTAATATAGATGCATTTTCTCAATAGAATAGAATAGAAATCATTGATTGCGGTAAATTAAGGTGGTTACAATAGGTACACACAAATTATTTAGTTTCTCACATTTACCCGGCGGTTATCCGCATGTACTAATAACAGGAGAGTAAAGAGAAATTTAGACGACGCTATGGGCTAAATTTATTAATTCAAAATATGTTTGAGAAGTCTGAGAAGTTGGTACCAAATATACAAGGCGGAAACATCACTAGGCCCTGGAGGGAATCGGTCTTTAATCTTAAGTTTACACGTTTTACTTAAAGGAATAATTCCTTTATGTTTAAAACAAATTAAACTAAAATTATTTTCAGTGGAGTATCCTCCATGGAGTGGAGTATCGACCGACAAGAGCGACGCTCTTAAATAAGAAAGAGAAACAAGAAAAAAATCGGATTTTACTTGCCTAGGAATGCGCAGAAGTCAGCATTATCATTTTCGATTTCCGACATCTGCCAAAACATTCTTGTCGAAGTTGCAAAGTTACAAAAAACACTACTTGACATTATCTAGGTATTATGTAATTTTACGCTTCCAAATTTTCAATTTACCCTCAAAATTCTTAAGACTGAATTAACAATTGTACTGAACTAAGCTCTCACAAGAGCGGGCTTACGGCTGGAATATTAGATTAACCGCAGTCAGCCCTCAATACGCTGAAAGTGGTCATAGCATTCTCTCTGTTTGTTAACAGTTGGTAGAATGTAACCCGAAAACGTAGAGATAACTTTAATAAAGGGAATTTGGTAATGTTGTTTCTAAATAGAGCTATGCTCGGCGTTTCTCTGCGTGATCGAATCCGAAACGAGGTGATCCGGCAGAGACCAAAGTTATCGACATAGCTCACCGGATTAGCAAGCTGAAGTGGCAGTATCTGCCGCAGAACTGACAATCGTTGGGGTAAACGAGTTCTGGAGTGGAGACCGCGTCTCGATAAACGTAGTGTAGGACAACCTCAGGCCAGGTGGAGTGATGATCTGCGCAAGCAGCCCTCTTGCGCAGATCATCTGGAGCTGGAGCTGGATGAGAGTAGCCGAAGATCGATCAAAGTGGCGAGCATTTGGAGAGGCCTATGTCCAGCAGTGGACTGAAACAGGCTGATGATGATGATGATGTTTCTAAATACGACGGAGTCACAGATACCACGTACCAGTAACACAGCGCAGGCGCTGCTTTTGTGACGCCGTGGTATAACTCCTGTCGAGCCGGCCCATTTATTCCAAAGCGTGGCTCCCCCACGGTGTGAAAAGTATGTTTTAATAACAATTAAACGCATTTTGAAATGGTGTTACACAGTTTCACTCAGAATAATGAAATAACATTACAAGAGCGCGCGAATCTATCTCAGAGGATTGACAGTTCTAATGTCAGACGACATTATACCCAACACTGGAATTCAAGACCTAAAACAACTACGACAATGTTGCTTTTGCGATAAAAGGTTGGTGAAACCTGAAAACTGTTATTTGAAAATGACATAAGTGACTTAACAGATTTGACAGTGACGTATTCGTCGTAGATTTTTTGGTCTTGAATTCCAGTTTGTGCTTTGCTTACTTTTGGTAAATTCAGGAAGAAAAAGTATATTTTATCGCCAATTTTTGCTGACAATGGGGGGAGGGGGGTTAAATATTCCAAAAAATCTGCTTACGTAATACTTGAATGGTCCCTTTTAAGTATAGGGATTAGGGATGGGTATGGGTTACGTATACTAGTGATGTTCTAGGCGATCGATTTCGTTCGGCCAAAAGTTTCTAATTTTTTTTTATTCCAGACGGAACCAATAATCTGGTACGAGAACGAACCGCCAGGTCACGTGGTGGAATTGACAGCGAACGACTACGATTCGAAGGAGAACGGGCCCCCATTCAGATTCGCTTTGAACGAGTCCGCATCGTTCGAGATTCGGTCCAAGTTCCATATACAAGGTAAGAAACCTCCTTTTTTATAATATAGGAAGTCAAACGAGCAAGCGGGTCACCTTATGGTAAGTGAACACCGCCGCCCATGGACATCAGCTACACCAGGAAAAGTGCGGATGCGTTGCCGGCCTTTTAGGAAGGTATAGGCTCGTTTCTTGATGATTTGCAACAGCAAACAGTTACATACTGAAGAAGAAGATTTATGTTTCTTTAGAAACAAATTATCAATACAAAATCAACATTTCAACTTATAAAAGCACAATACTTACATACAGTTGTACCGGGGGTACGTGTACATTACACCGACTGCCACTAGTCTTTGGGTCAAGCACTTATTGTCGTAAGAGCCTTTTAAAAGGCATAAAACTATTGATTTTATATTATGTCTGCTGTCTGGGCCTTACGACGTTTTGTAATAAGGAGGTTAGCGTACAAATGCGCCATTGGACCAGACAAAGTAAACTATAAATTATAGGAGATATCGGTTAGTTATATCCTTTTAACTACCTCTGCTATAAGCAGCTGACTGAACAACATTTATTCTATGACTTTAGAAAATTCTTAAAAAAATATTTTCATACAAAGTTTGTGACTTCTTAATTTTGTAGAGTCGAATTTTTACGAACAAAGTCCAAAAGTCGTAGAACAAGCGTTGTTCAAGATGGTTGGTAGAAGTTATAAACTATTTTTTTAATGTTAAGTATATACTCATTTTATAACATAAGCATTCATTGAAATCATCAAAGTTAATTAAATTATTTAAATTAAATGATAAAACTTACTCTAAATTGAATTTCAGCTGTTTCATCAAACACAAATAGACACAAAACAAAGATCTTTCGGCTCCAATTTTAATTACAATTTCATTAAATGAGTTTAATTTACCTGAATCGTAATTAAATATGTTCGGTTCATTTGTTTAGTAGGTTCAGCACTTACGCATCAAATAGTAGTTACACTAAATTGAAACTGTTGAATAAAGTATTCATGTTTATTCATTATTGAGTTTTTACATGAACGCACATTAAATTAGCGATCTACATTTGTTTTTGAAGTGGCAGTGGACTGGCCATATCTGCCGCAGAGCTGACAACTGTTGGGGTAGTTCTGGAGTGATTGGTTGAAATGATGATGATAAGTGACAATTAAAATCAATAAGATTAACGTTGTGTCAGTGTTGGTTAGTTTGGGATGAATTTATTTATTTATTTACTAGTGGCCCGCCCTCACTTCGCTTCGGGACCGTAATTCAGAAATGAACCAATAGATGGCGCTGTGTCCAATTACATCGCGCAAGCGTTTCGTGTTTTCGGTTTACCTATAAGCCTTGTCGTTGTCTATAGAAGTTATCTCTTTATAAATAGTATAGATATAGATTTATGCTAGTCACATGGTTATACAAATTGGTACAAACAGTTCAATATACCTAGGCCAAATTTTCCAACTGTAAGTCGTAATCCCTAATATTTACTATATTAACTAATTTTGTCTAGTCCCTAACGAAGAGGACTGATACAAGGGTTGACCTATTTCCAGACCGTCTTGCCACAAAAGCCAAAATTCTAGCCCAGTTTAAACGCTTACAAATTTGTATTCTATCTCTAATTCGCTTTCATCAAATCTCTGTTCGTCTTTTCTATGCGAAATTCGTGGTTCCAAATTGAGTTTCGATCAATTAGAACACTTAACATGCAACAAATTGAGTACGCCTAATCGTAACTTTGTTTTTGGAGTGCCAATTTGATTTCGTTCCCTCCCGCCTATGTTGATAATTTGCATATTGCTTTTGGAATCGTACCTATTGCTAGTTTTAAGAAGACAGTCTATATTGATTCCAGATGCAGTTCCAGAAATCTATAGTATACAATCTTCTATATGTACTTCCCCAACCTGCGACATCTTCTATCTTCTATACTATTTCTAAAGAGATAACTTCTATGGACAACGACAAGCTAATAGGTTAACCAAAAACACGAAACACTAGCGCAATGTAATCGGCGCCCAGCGCCATCTATTGGTTCAATTTGGAACCACTGTCCCGAAGCGAAGTAAGGGCGGGCCAATAGTACTTTTATAAATACATAACTTTTATAGACCACCATATGTAGGCTTATGTTTTACGAAAATGCGAAGCACTTGTGCGATGTAATTGACGTCCATTGACATCTATTGGCAATAATTGGAAAGAATACCTAAACGAGGTCTCGAAACAATGTGACGGTGGGCCACTTGTGTATTAGTAATCGCAGATGACAACTTAAACAGTCATAACTCAAAATTTTACATTTCGAGTTAGTAAATGCAATTTGAAAGTCTAAAAAATCATAGTAGGTACTAAAACTATTGAAGTTACGTAAAAAGCATTAGCTAAAATCACATTTTCTCCATTTCAATCATTTAACTTTAATTGAACATTCAAGTTGCGATTAACTCGAAATTTAAAATTTTGAGTTATGACTGTATAATTTAACATACATTATATATACAGTTATAACTCAAAATGTCTATCAGTGCGAAATGTTATCTATCCATCTTTCAGATGCAAAAGAATTAAAATTCCCTTTTGTTTTAGGAAACAACTTGTCGACCCTGGTAACCTTCGACCGTGAGCAACAGAAGGAGTATAGGATTCCAGTCGCCATCACCGACGCTGGGACCCCCAGGCTGACTGGCGTGTCCATCCTACGAGTGGTCATAGGCGACAGAAATGACAACCCGATGGCTGCAGGCCATAGTGACATCTTTGTCTATAATTATAAGGTATGTATTGGGATGTTTTAAATATGTTTTAATGAATTAATTATATAAGGTGTATCTGTGAACATTTACATCCCTTTAACCACGTGATCTAACAACGATTCTGGACAACATTTGTTTTATGACTGTAAGAGCACTTGCAAGCGACAGCAATGATCTATAGATCTAAGTTGAAATAGTTCCGTAAACTGCCAACAGATGTCACTGTGCTAACTAACATCGCACATGCAAAGTGGGTTTTCGGATTGGTATAAGGCAAAAATCTGTATCGACAAATTAGCTATCCAATAAACCTGTCTTGTACCTAGATACTTTTTTATGTTTTATTTTTGTGGCTGGTTACATCCTCGAAGTGACTTTAACCTGGGGGTTAATAATCAATGACTGTTGAAAATTCGCATTCATCTATTTTTCATTTCATTTACGCATAGAATTTCTTTATTTATACTAAGAGACTGGTAATAATTTATTACAGGGTCAGTTTATTGTGAAATTGAGTACCTATCACAAGAATTATTAGTTAGGTTACTATCATTCTAAGGGTGCGAAATATTAAGAATGGTTGGTAGAAGAGATCGTTAAAGGGATGTCAAATGCTCTCTAATACATTTTGTATGATGGGTACAGCTGCATTTGGTACGCAATTCTCGTGCACGCGACATCGACGTCGAATTTTGAGATTTCATACATTCGTCCATTCAAGTCTCTAATTCGACTTTAATGTCGAGTGTACGAGAATTGCCCCCGTGCAAACAAAATATGCTCGCGGTTTAGAACACAAAATAATTACACACAGAAGGTAGACTCAGCATAATTTTGAATTTAGAAGAGTTCGTTGACATATGCTAGGGTTGTTGCCCGGCATGAGTACATAAGCGCGCGGCCTCTACCACAGACCTCGACAGTTCGACAATCTTATGTCATAGGCTAGGATTAATGTGGTCGAAAAGGCGTATTTCCCCGTTAGTGCGCATGCGTGAGTACATGACACGTTTTTAGCTCTTAATGGGCAGCCTACTTTCTGTGTGTAATTATTTTGTGGTTTAGAATTCGAGATTAATGTCAACCTATAACCGAATTAACTTAAAGGCTCACTGTGCAATACAAAATTATTACTAAAATAGTTTCTATTGCGGTCGTGAGTGATATCAAATGTTGACCAAATTATTATATTATTTACTACTAATTTGGATCGTGTGGTTTCTAATAATACCCTGTTATTGTTAGAGCCTGAAATTGCTTTTAGATAACATCTAACGTTGTGGAACTACTTAGCTTTACCCACTTAGGCAGAATATCGCAAACATTATCTAGCTTTTGATTAAAAGCTAAGCATTATACAAATAGTTGATTTAAAGGGGACTAAACGCGAGTATGTTAAATACGAGTAGTGACGTTATTGATGTACTTAACATCTATAACGTCATCTTGCTGTTTGGCGTTTAGTCCTGTTTATATCAAATATTTGTAACAATGCAATGCGAAAGCTTAAAAACATAAACTTAGCGTTGATTTAATATTGCCTAAAGAATATTTTATTCACATTCATTAATGCAAGAAACCGTTAACTTTGATTTTGACATTCATTTAAAATATATAGCAGCCATTTTCAAATTCAAAGATATTTTGGTGGCTTTTTTGTATGGAGGGCGGGGGTTCTCATAGAAACAACAGTACTATTCTTATTGATCGATGTTAATATGGCAACGGAAAGGCGAAAAAAAAATCTCTGAGTCATTTGTTGATTATCCCATTCTCCCATACAAAATCGAATTGAGTCTAATATCGAATAATTAGGGAATGGTATGAGTCTTCGTACTCGAGTCGGACTCACACTTAGCTGGTTTTTTAAGCCATAAACAGTACTAAGAGCAAATTTACGCGAAGCATAAATTGCTCTATCCTAAACCCGTTAAAGGTAGCCAAGATGCCTGATCTCGCATACCCATCGCATATTTCCTTTGTGCCGTTTTGCGCTGTAAAGCCTTATTATCACCTGTGTCTAGCTAATAGTTCTCTTTACCTTCAAATTTAATGTTGCGCTCCGGTGCTTGAAGTTTTATGAAATTATAGACCATCTTGTACAGTTTTTTATGAATAACGACGTAAGTTGCAGTATGAGGTGTGACATTATAGATTTTAAGTTCAGGTGCACCGTGGTTTTAAATACAAAGATATTTTGGCCGATTAATAACATTGACCGACAAATATATAGTCATCTATCTATGACAAGAGTGTAAGATAAGATCGTAGGTTTTTTTGAGTTTTATAGCCAATCTTAATTTTTAGATTTTCTTTTTCGATTCCCGGAAGTAAATTTCAAATAAACTTTGCATGCTGTGTGTTCTTATGGTATATATTATGTATATAAGAAATGTGCTTTATTTAAGATAATAATAAGATATTACTCCCTTTCACTGCTATCAGACGGAAATTTACTACAATGAGCTATACAGTTGGCGATATTACGTAAGTACTAGATTTAACGACCTGAATTAAATTAAGTAAGTGTATTGAAAATTATTATAATTACTAGCCAATCAGTATAAATTCTTTGGCCGGCTGTCTCTATTTTTTCCAATCTCAATAATCAGTCATCGACGCAGGACATTTATAGTGCACAAGTGTGTGTGCAGAAACAAGTGCGCACTCTATTCTCTTACCCCACATTGCGATGGGATCACCAGTGTGATACGGCCGAAGAAGATCAGGCTCAAGACCAAACCAGCTTAACACTCTGCCATTTCGATGGAACGGGGGGTCACCTGTGGGAGAGCCACGCTTCGGCGATGAATGGGCCGGCTCGACCGGAGTGATACCACTGCCTCACAGAAAACCGGCGTGAAGCAGCCCCTGTGCTGTGTTTCGCTGAGTGAGTGAGGGTACCGGAGGCCCACCCGGAGGGGGAAGGGGATAAAAGGTTGGCAGCGCACTTGTAACTCCACTGGTGTTGCAGGTGTCCATGAGCGGCGGCAATTGCTTACCATCAGGTGATCCGCCTGCTCGTCTGCTACATATCACATAAAAAAAAGAAGTATATAAATACTTCGGGCTAACACCAGGCCTGTCCCACTCCGCGTGTAGGTATCGAACTTGCAAGTACATGCGGCGGCCCCTCCGGAGGGGCTAATTAGTAGAAAATCACGAACGAGCGGCGACGCACGCGCGACAGTTGCTTGCGATAGAAAGAGAACGCACTTCTAGGTATGAATAATGGTAGGCATTGAACGCTGGGCGGTCGGAATTTCAACGTTATGTTATGGTAGCCTGAGTCTTCATTTCCATAAACGGTTTTTAGGAGTGGGCTTTCTGTACATGTACTATTAAGTATTCTGTGCTAACACTGAGAGTTTCTTAACAGAATAACTTTGGTCCATCCCGGGGTTCGAACTCGGAATGAACGATACCTGCCTCGGTGGCACTGCCTGTTCTGTTCCAAACATTAGCAGCTCACATAAATCTCATTAGTCACTAATTACTTGCCTAATTGAGTTAGTCGTAACACATAATATTTAATGGAATAATTAATTACATTTTGCGTCCTTGCAGAGTTCCCTTATATATTGTTTTTCCGCTTTGTCGTTTATCACTTTTCCGGTCAAATTGTACTGGATGGTATAACAAGTTAGTAATTTGTTTAGGGCAGGGGTTCCCAAACTGTTAGCCTTAAAAGTTAAAATGCGGTTCTAGCGCATCGAATTACGTCAAAAATAAATAGCTATTGCAATAATGAGTTAAGTTAGCTAACACACTGGATTAATATATATTAAAAGAACTTTTTCCATTGGATACTCGATGAAAGTAAATTATTCTTACTATTTATGCTATGGGCGATGGTAGATCTGTGGATAAAACGCTACTTCCATAGGATCGTAGTTCACTCCGA
Organism: Cnaphalocrocis medinalis; assembly: GCA_014851415.1. Taxonomy (NCBI): domain Eukaryota; kingdom Metazoa; phylum Arthropoda; class Insecta; order Lepidoptera; family Crambidae; genus Cnaphalocrocis; species Cnaphalocrocis medinalis. Next base: position 5,863,834 of record CM026294.1, read on the forward strand.
GCATGTACCTCTGGATTTTACAAATCTTTGTTCACATTTATATCATTCGCACGGCTGTAGACGCAACCGGAAATTAAAAAAAAAATACTTTAGTAATTTAGACACCACAGCATATTTTACATGCTACAGACAATTAACACAACAAAAGAAAATACAACACAAACAAAAAAAAAACAATAAAACCAAAAACCAAAAAACAAACTGTCCTTCCCCATTGGCCAGCAGTGCCGTGTGTTTATATGCTGTGTTGTCATGTCACGACCATAGGCCGTAACGCTAGTTTTCAGTGGGACCAGCTGATTACACGCTATGATGAGAGAGGCAGTAGTTATTTTCTCTAATTAACCATAGGTTACACAACGGGGTACAGCTAGTAATAAATACAAATGTACTGTACCCTATTGGTACACTACACATTTGCAGTCGTCCGTGGTACTCACTCAGCTGGTCCCACTGAAAACCAGCGTTACGGCCTATGTCGTGACATAAGCTGATGATGGATGCCTCAACACAACACAGCATAATATAAATACACGGCACTGCTGGCCAATGGGGAAGGACAGTTTATTTTTTGTTGTTTTTTTTTGGTTTTAATTTATTTTTACTAGTGTTTTTTATTTTCTTGTGTTGTGTCAATTGTCTGTAGCATGTAATATGTGTTGTGGTGTCCAAATTAATAAATGTATTTTCTTTCTATTGCGCCCGCAAGCCGATAAAGTTTGGGAAACCTTGGTTAGAAGACAACAGATTTCGTTAAGTTCTGAATGTTGTAATTACATCGCAAAGTTTCCGTTCCCTTATATTTATTTAAGATGTTTTAGGCCGATTAATTTTCATATCAGATTAATCTTTTGTTCGTGGCTCGAATGTAATTGGCTTATTCAAATTACCATATTGAATTTTGTGGGTGGCTGTGACTTGATTTTGCGGGTAAGCTTAAATTGATGAATGAATGGTTATTTTAGTAATTAATAGTCGGCCGACCTCATTTCGTTGCACTAGTCTCTATCGATAGATGGCGTTGGGTGACGAATACATCGCGCAAGTGTTTCGCGGTTTTCGGTATTCCTGTCAGCCTTGCTGTGGACTAATAGAATAATATTACTCTTTATAATAGACTACAAGACTGATGACCGGCTTAGCGCAATGGTTTGACCACCGGTTGAGACGCAAGTCGCGGGTTCGATTCCCGCATCAACACAAATGTTTGTTGATGAAACAGATAATTGTGTTGGGTATAGGTTTTTGTGGTTCTTTCGTTGTTTCTGGTTTCCATACCACAAGAGAAAACCTTAGTTTGGGACCGGTTCCCGGTTCGATTGGGTCGAGCAAAAGTAGGTATGTCTCGAAATTTTGAAACATAGCTCGGGTTTGTGATCACCAATCCGCCTTAGGCAAGCGTGGTGATAAGCCTAATCCCATCATAGTAGCGATGATTTGATTTCTGTGATGGAGGCCTTTGCCCCACAGTGGGACAGGCATATAGGCTGATACTTTATCTTTACGCAATTGTTTTCAAATCCTGCTTTCTCCAAAAAGAAATCTGGCAATTCTGCCTGTAGTACACAAATTGTTACAAGTATTGTTCGTTACGCACAGAGATTTGTCCCTGATATTTCATTTAAAAATTCAAATGTCGCTCACTTATTCAGGGCTTCAGACCGTCTCGTGGCAATTTGTATTCTACAGCTCTTTTAACAAAGCATGAAATATGAAAACGTCATGGCTCCTTACAGAACGCAGTAAATCTGTTTACGCTGCCGTGTTATATTTAAAAGGCCGTTACTGCATTTATTTGATTTTGAATTTTTAATCTAAGTATATAATATTTATAAGGTTGAATTTGAGATTTAAACCACAGCAGTTCGGTATTTCATTTTAGAGATAACTTTAATACTTAAGTAAGAGATTAGACGGATCATTCGACACCTGTGAATATCGGAGAGCTATGGCACTATGGCATTTAACCATGAGAGAGCCTCGCTTCGGCATGAATCGGCCGACTTGACCAGAGTATTACCATAACCTCACAGAAGACCGGCGTGAAATAGCGCCTGCTTCGTCTGTCTGGTGAGTGAGGGTACCGGAGGCCCAGTTGAAGGAAAAACGGTTAAAGGTTTGCAGCTCATTTGTGACTCTACTCGTGTTGCTGGTCTCTATGGTCGGCGGCAATCGCTTACCTTAGACACATGCAACACCAGTGGAGTCACAAGTGCGCTGCTAACCTTTTATCCCCTTCCCCCCCGATGGGCCTCCGGTACCGTCACTCACTCGGCAATAAACTCGCTTGCGGCAATCGCTAAATATCAGAAGGTCCATCTACTCATCTGCCACCTATCACATTAAAAAAATCATAGCCATTTTACGCCGACCGCATCACAACCAAATCTGCGGTTTGGGCTATCCCAATGAATAATTAAGTGTGCATTTCGATCCAATATAGCCTATAAACCTTCACGGTAATGCCTCTGTTTTATAATAATATATGGATATTAAAATGTTAATTTTGCGCTTTAATGAAAGTAGGTTTAGTGCGGTGCGTATAAAGAGGGATTACGGGAAGGCACTTTTTACTACCGTGCAGCCGTGCCCTGATTCTGAGGGTAGGGTTGGGACATGAGATATCGATGTTTTAAAGTCTAAAATCGATTCACAAGTCAATATGACAAGGTTAGAAATTGGCGGACTCTTTTGAGTAGTTCCTCAATAGGAAATCAGCACCAATGTGCTGCTGAACTGCTTGATAGTGAAACTATCAATAGTCCACGTCATAGTACGAGTAATATCGATAAAAAATGCAATACTATCGAGTATTGAACTTTCTTTTACCGATCTAAATAATAATAATAAAAATATCATATACATCGCTAGAATCCTGATTGATGTTCTAAAACAACCGTTTGAAACCGGGTCCGCAACGGCGAACAACTATTGCTCGATTGTATTAATGGTCGACGAACGATTGACCGAATTAACTTTCGTGGTACATAAAAGTTAGGTTAAGGTTATTTTTTTTATGACCACCCGGAATAAAATGATCGATTGATTTCGAGATGATTATTATCGATTAATTTTTCACTTCTCTACCAAGGCGTAGGTACTATGTCTGTGGTATGTTTTTCGAGTAAAGTTTATATTTTGTTGGAAATGTGTAGTGCTACACAGCAGTCACTTCATTGTTAAAACCGACTCCTCAAATCCTGAATCATGGTCAAAGCGTAACTCGGGTTGAGAAACAATAACGGTATTATTATCTACACATGATACATACTTACTTAATATTATAAATGGGAAAGTGTGTCTGTCTGTCTGTATGTTTGTCCTTTTTTCACGGCAGAACGGAGCGACGAGTTGACGTGATTTTTATGTGGAGATAATTGAATGGAAAGTAACATAGGCTACTTTTTGTCCCTTTCCAACCCCCCATTTTAGGGAAGTAGGAGGCGCGAGCGCTAAAAGCTAGTACAAAATAACTCAGTTTTTTAATATTTGGCTGTTGGTTTGTTATAAAGCAGACTTAGTCAGCAATTATTTTGTATTACAATTCTCGAAAAGCCAGGGCTTGCAGACCCGTCAACGATGAGATTTAATTTGTCACCGTGTTTTACTCGTAACTCCACAAAGCGAATAGTTAATCAACGAACTATTAGTCGAATTATTCCTGTACACAGACGTACATGATGGTATTTCAACAATTTACATACATATTTAGTGATCTCTCATAAACTAAAACTGTATTAATCTCTTCTCAAAGTGTCAAATTCGCATTTTGTCATGCAGTTAAATTCGCATGTCCTATTCGCAAATTGTCAAATTCACAACTATTTGTAAAGAGGTAAAGGACAAAGACAACAACATGGGTAAACCGAAAAACGAAACTTTTGCGCGATGTGACCGACGCCCAGCGTCATCTATTGGAACTATTTAGAACTAGCGTACCGAAATAAAGTGGGGACGGGCCACTAGTACATAAATATAAAATTATCCTTATCTAGTTATAAACTGTTATTCCTTGTACTATGAGTAGGTACTAGCCGACGATGAGAGCGTTTAAAAAATCCTGTAAAAGTACAATTTACAAATACAAAATTATATTCTTGTATTCATCACCCTGAATATTAAGGCGTAAACGTTTAACAGTACATAAGACTCACTTCGAATTAATTTAACCCCACATATTAAGCACTGGTAAGACACATAATGAAACTTACGCCAATGTATGAAGGCTCAAAGTTGATTGAATCCCTCCAGCTCTAGTACTTGGGGAACCGAAATTATTATTTTACTATGTGAAATCAAAGATATCGCTACCAAAATCAGCAATAATCTTTTACGACCCGTCAAACCTTTCTAGATGTTACCTTAAAACGCTTAACGATTCCAGATGTGGGTGACCACACGCTGTAAGCGACTGGGATAATTTAGGAAGATTTTGGATAACATCGGACATCAATAAAATTGAAGTTTAAACTGCTTTGAAAAAGTCCAACAGCTTTTTTTTTGCTGTTACATCCACCGAGCATTGTTTTAAGTTACCAGTAATGTTATAAATAAGTTTGGTTCACCAACCTATCTAATATCAGTCCAAACTATTCCAACCAAAAAATTCTTTCGCTTACTATACGTGCTAGTTTAAGTACCGAAAGATTATTTTTTAAATCTTCACAACTTCGCTTGGACGTTTAGAGGTAATTATTATCGTCATCATAAAAAATTTTGTTCGTTACACTATTTTAAACTAAATAAAAAGTATTTGTCAATGTATCAGACAAAAAAATGCGCCAAAATCAGGAATTTAGTTTGATTTCCGAATTCGGATTCCGCATTCGGGCATCCGACTGCATGGATTTATATTGCTTAGTTGGTCTTTCTGATACAAAATGTACAGTAACCCTATTGAAATAATTTTAACTGCGGTCTCGTATGGAGTGTTAATTCCTCGATTCATTTACTAATTGCTGCCTGAGCTGTATACGGTGAGCTTGGGATATAATAAAAAGCAACGTGCGATGAAAAAGGGACTAACTGTTTATGAATTTAAATGGTCGGGATTGATTTTCATCATAATATTATGGAAGTAATATTTCATGCTTACCTGTACCTACTATAAAACTACTGTATAAATTTATCTTGTGTATACTTTGGTGTAATTAAACCGGCGTGAAGCAGCTCCTGTGCTGTGTTTCGCCTAGTGAGTGAGGGTACCGGAGGCCCATCGGGGGGGAAGGGGATAAAAGGTTAGCAGCGCACTTGTGACTCCACTGGTGTTGCTTGTGTCCATGGGCGGCGGCAATAGGGTATTTGACAATTTTTTTTTATGTGTTTAATCAAAAGACCTCTCAATTTAAGAAACATTATTGAAAGAATTACTCAATTCTGATTTGAATTACCTGAGATATCATAACTTTAAGAGCACATATTTTGGGCAAGCCCAAAAACGCTCTATACAAATGGCTACAGGCGAGTGACGTCACATGCTTGTATCCTGTATGCACGACTAGTAAATTTTGTTTGGTAGCTATATCAAATGTTTCGTTTAAGTAAATGGTTATATAATAAAAGTTGGTGGAAAATGTACGGGTAGTTCAATGATATATTTTTTTTTTTAAATTGTAATACTTTAAAAATGGACTTGCCCATGAAACTTTGAATGCTCATAACACCAGCTAGACGTTATATTTTTAACTGAAAATTTTGGCCATTGGTTCTTATTTACCAGTATTTTGGAAAAGTATAAATATTTTTTACTATATCGAGATTAGTCAAATACCCTATTGCTTACCATCAGGTGATCCACCTGCTCGTCTGCTACCTATCACATAAAAAAAAAAAAAAATTGCACAGTAAAATACCAAGTGTTCTTAAATAAATAAATAAATAATAGTAGCACGAAACATACTTTAGCATTCTGTATAACAAATTGTGTGTGAAGTGAAGGTTTTATGAGAATTCATAAAGAGTGCTTCGTTCTACAATTCCTATGCGTTTGGTTGGGACAAGTGTACGTTTACTCACACATGGTGTATAGGTAATAAATTTCATCTTTCTAAGCAAGTCTTCTAGCAATCATTACGTAAGACGTTCTCCAAGATTTTACTTAGGTACAGCTTGTGTGGACTGAATGACCACCGTAGGCTGTATTTTTTTATTGTTTCTTCTACAAAATTCTAGTATTGTTTTAGGACTACTATTTAATTCTTATTCTTACATACAAGCTTTAGGTAGGAGAGAAAACCTTACCGTATTAATTTTACATTTTGTAGGTACTCAAGTGTCCAGTTTTTTTTTTAAGTTATGGTGTCTGCATTGATAGATACTCATTCCTTCTTTTTCTTTCTCCAGGGCGACGCACCAGACATGGAAATCGGGCGCGTTTACGTCAAAGACCCAGACGACTGGGATCTACCAGACAAGAGGTTCATGTGGCTGCCCTCGTATGAGAAGAGGAGCCCCTACTTCGACGTCCATAAGAACACGGGAATGATCACCATGAAGGAGGGAACGCCTAACGGGACTTATATGTTGACTTTCAATGTAAGTATAACTATAACAACAGTGTTGGGGTAAACGAGTTCTGGAGTGGAGGCCGCGTTTTGGTAAACGTAGTGCAGGACGGCCTCAGGCCAGATGGAGTGACGATCTGCGCAAGAGGGCTGGCTGGAGCTGGATGCGAGTAGCCGAAGATCGATCAAATTGGCGAGCATTTGGAGAGGTCTATGTCCAGCAGTGCACTGCAACAGGCTGATGATGATGATAACAGGGTGTATCTGTGAACATTTACATCTTTTATTCACGTGATCTACCAACCATTCTGAACACCATTCGTTCTAAGACATTTCAAAATTTCGCAAAATAAAAATTTCATCTTCCCATACAAATTTTGGTCATGTTGTATAGGGAGTCGAAAATTTTTTCGATGAATTTCGAAAAATGGTTGAACAAATGTTGTTGAGAATGTATCCAGCATAACGTCTAACTCGCTTTGATTCAAGGAGATTTAACCAACCTTTCGTGCTACCAAGCGTGGTGATTAAGCCTAATCCCATCATAGTAGCGATAACTTGATTTCTATGATGGAGGCCTTTGCCCTGCAGTGGGACAGTATATAGGCTGATACTTAACTTAACTTTTACTTTTTCATTACAGGTAACAGAAGAGAACGAACCAATAGTGCCTTTCCATTGGGTGGAAGCGACGGTTAACGTGACAGTAAAAGAGATTCCTGAAGAAGCCGTGGACAAATCAGGGTCCATTCGTTTCTTGAACATCACAGCAGAAGAGTTTATCATACCTGAGATGGATGTAAGTACTCATGACTGAATATTTTAACAGAGATATTTCGATACCTATAACGACCGAAAAGACAGACAAAAAATACTTTTGATCGGTGAATATTAAAAAAAAAATATTGTTTTTTTAAATTGTTCCACAAGAAATCGAACGATTTTAATATCAGTTTGATGTGCTGTTTTTGTAACGCACTTTTATAGGTAGATAATACATTATTAGTATCTTAGAGTCATAGCCAAAAACAAACAGAAAATCCGACCTATCTGACATTGATTTTGTAGAGTTCAATGACCCGTGCGTTGGACTTGGAAGCATATCGAATAGTGTCTCTCCCACACACATTTCATAGTCTTTGTCATTTGTGCCGAACTATGCTAAGATCACTGTTAGCGCGCATGTAAACATATACGAGCTTACAATGCGCACACGCAGTCTGTTTAGCTTGTCCTACTTGAAGTTTCTAATTGTTACATCTGTCTCTTTCTCTCAGGGTACGAGCAAGAAGGACAAACTCCACCGCCGTCTCGCAGCATTGTACAACACGTCCATGGACAACGTGGACGTCTTCACAGTATCCAGCAATAAGCCACCAGGAAAAGATGATGTATACCTTGACGTGCGGTTCTCTGCTCACGGATCACCATACTACCCACCTGAGAAGTTAGACAGTATGGTGGTGGGGATTCAGGAAAAGGTAAAAAAAGTATACGGTATTATTAAAAATATTTTACTGCCGCACTCAGAGACGTCATTTAACCTTAATGCTCATTATCTTAATTATGAATAGTCTTTATGTCTATTAAAATAAAAGTCAAGATTTTTACTTAAGTGACAATTAAGGTTTAAGTAACGTCTCTGAGATTGGTAGTTAGTGATAAATCCAATTGCACGCGAGCCGGAGGCTTCCAATAGTTGTCAATAAAAATCTGTAATTTACCTAGGGTTTCATATTTCTGGCCTTTCTTTCAACTGGTTTCGTATGATATTTTAATTCAATTTAATTAAAATTTCAACGCATCATCTACTGTTCAATATAATTTGACCTGAAAATTTTGTTAATTAAAGTTTTCATCCTGTTGTGATATATTTCGCCTTTTCGTAAAATATATATGTGGGTACGAGTATCATACAATGAAATTCAGTTCACAAGTAGGTACCTAGTCAAAATAGGTGACGATAGTATCCTATGCTTCCGAAATTCTGCTACTCTGTCCTCTTAAAATAAAACCGATAACTTATTTTAAACTTTTCTGTAGCTTGAAGAGGAACTCCAAGCCAGGATATACATGGTGAAAATAGACGAGTGCCTGATCGAGAAGGAGCAATGTGACGATGCGTGCACAACGTGCTGATAAAGAATAACGTGCCGCTCTCCGTGTATACCAACACGACAAGCTTCGTTGGGGTGTCGGCGTACGTGGCGCCCAAGTGTGACTGCGATGTGGAGGAGCCCCTAATTTGTCTCAATGGAGGTGAGTGTTATATGAAGGTTATATTGCTGCTCGATAACGTGCTGATAAAGAATAAAGAACCGCTCTCCGTGTATACCAACATGACGAGCTTCGTCGGGTGGTCCGGCGTATGGTTGGCGCCCAAGTGTAGACTGCGATTGTGGAAGAGCCCCTAAGATGTCTCAATGGAGGTGAAGTGGTTATATGAAGGTGTATATTGCTGGCGTCGATAACGTGCTGATAAAAGAATCCACGAACCGCTCTCCGTGTATACCAACAACGACAAGCTTCGTGGGGGTGTCGGCGTACGTGGCGCCCAAGTGTGACTGCGATGTGGAGGAGCCCCTAATTTGTCTCAATGGAGGTGAGTGTTATATGAAGGTTATATTGCTGCTCGATAACGTGCTGATAAAGAATAACGTGCCGCTCTCCGTGTATACCAACACGACAAGCTTCGTCGGGGTGTCGGCGTACGTGGCGCCCAAGTGTGACTGCGATGTGGAGGAGCCCCTAATTTGTCTCAATGGAGGTGAGTGTTATATTGCTGCTCGATAACGTGCTGATAAAGAATCACGAACCGCCCGTGTATACCAACATGACGAACATGATCTGGATGTTGGCGTATGTGACGCACAAATGGGACTCCAACGTGGAAGTGTCTCTTATATCTGACTTAATGGGTATGAGTGTATTGATGATGATTATATTAGTGCTCGATAACGTGCTAATAAAAAATAATGTGCCGCTCTCCGTATATACCAAGATGCCTAGCTTGATCGGGGGTTCGCCGTAGGTGGCACACAAATAGGACTGTAACGTGGAGGAGCCTTGATATATATCTGACTGAATGGTTATGAGTGTTTGTTGATAAAGATTATATTAGTGCTCGATAACGTGCTAATAAATAATAACGTACCGCTCTCCGTGAACACCAACATGGCGACAACGTGGAGTGGAGTTGATATGTCTAAAAGTGTGTTGATGAAGAGTAGATTAGTGATTAATATCGTGCTGATATAAAATTTTTTGACGGTATGCCGTGCTTCGAAATCCTTTTACCAGTTTTTAACTACAGTTTTCCTTCAAAGGTACCACCCCTTCGTCGGGACAAGTGCGAATGCCCCGAAGGGCTCACGGGCCCTCGGTGCGAGCAGACTTCCATCGGCTTCCACGGCGAGGGATGGGCGATGTACTCCTCCCCCCCTGCGTGCCACGAGGGCCACGTCACGCTTACGGTGACTGCGCATACCAGGAACAGCCTGGTGTTTTACGTGGGCCCTTTGAAGTATAACCCGCTTTTGGATGTACAAGGTTAGTTAAAGATATATTTTGCTATTTTTAGGGGTTCTGAAACGCATGGACAAGAAAGTTGAGCTTGTACGGACCATTAAATAAGAAAAATCGCATATCTTGGTCACATCTTAAGGAACCCACAATACCACCTTCTTGATACTATCATGTTGGGAAAGTTTGCTGGGAGACGTAAAATTAGAAGTCGAAAACTGACATGGCTCAGGAACGTACGACATTGGACTGGCATCAAATACGCCGAGCAACTTTTTAGGCTTGCCATGGATAAGCCACGATTTAAAGAGCTGATGGCCAGTCTTCAGTAATAAATCGGCACTTCAAGAAGAAGAGGTACTCAAAAGGAAAATAACCCTATATTTCAGTAACGCGTGAAGGTACCGAGTTGAAACCCCTTTTTTAGAGTAGCTATGGGACACCTTACGATTTTTGAAATTATATCTATCTAAGTAGGTAGGATGATCAAAATGTATGATCAACTAGTAGAGCAAAGTGAGGGCACGAACTTTACTTCGGGATAGTAGTTCCAAACTAAACCAATAGATGGCGCTGGTTGTCGATTACATCGCGCTTGCGTTTCGTATAAGTATTGTTTATTTCACAACAAAACAGATATTCAGTGTACATTTTGGGCGGTTACCAGATAACCCGTAAAGAACATTAGATCAATCATCATTTAATTATTAAATTACCGATTAATTATTCCGACACAGAATTATTAATTATAATTAATAATAATCCTACAACCAATTAGGCTACGGCGGTCGATATTTAATGATTAGCCACGTACTCAGGATAATTATGATATATTGCTCAAGTAAGTACTTTCTTAAGTAAGAAAATCAGTTCGAAGCAAGTCAGCCCGAAGTCGGAATTATTTATTAAGTGAACACTATAGTGCCAAAGATTTAAATATTTGTATAGTGCGACTACGATAAGAAGACCTCTCAGTTACACTAACAGGAGGCGTTATACAACATTTTTTCTATGAAAAAATTTCAAATTCACTGACATTTGTAAGGAAAACCACTTTAGTTTCAACTTTTGCCGGTAGCCAAATAAACATACTAGGGCGTCTATTTTCTGTACTATTTATAAAGAGATAACTTCTTTAGGCAACCACGACAAATATATGTACCTATCCCGATAATATGAAACACCTGCGCGATGTAATCGATATCTCGCGCCATCTATTGGCAAATATTGGAACTAATATCAAACCTAAGTTATATATGGGGCCACTAATAAATAAATATAATTGCGATCAAACTTAAGTTTACTGTAAAGATTATCGTTCATCATAATTGTCATCATTTATTATCATCATCATCATTCATCATCAATGAAATCAAATGATGCTTGACTTAATAATTGCCCTGTAAGAATAGTATTATAACCTGTGTTAAAAAAAACTTTCTTCCTTAATTTATTATTTCCTTTAGTTAGTTTCATAAACTCTTCGTTATACGCACTAATTATCATTAATTTTCATTAGCCTAGAAAGCAAAATATACCAACTACACGACAAACAACTTAATCATATACGTACATTTAAAAGACTTACGTTAAACAGCTATTAAATATGTAAATTGCCAACCCTATTCTCTGTACTGCCACAGTGTAATAAAAGATACAGCAAAACAATACACATTATAATAATTTTAACGTAACGTTTATGGCAAAGGATAAGAAAATAGATTTACTGAGTACAGTTGTGGGATGTGCTCAAACATTGTATTATCCCTTTCAAGGTCATCTTTATGACAGAGACACCAACAAGTTAGAGGAGCATATATTATTATTATAATATTATGTAATAAAGAGTATAAACATCTTATTTTTGAGGTCCGATTTTCCCATCTTCGTATAAAAGTTGGGACACCAAGTAAGTTTTATTTGGCAAGTTAAAGTTGTCTTACAGATTATTACTGCATTATCTACATACTTTTTGAGTGACTCTTAATTTTAATCGCTACCAAATGCGCCATCCAGTCAGTCATAAAGTAATTTAACTTTTTAACAATATGTAATTTTACTTATAACTATATTATTTTGATGCAAATTTTACAGAAATAATGGATTTAAGGACTGCCACGAAAGTTAGGCCTCGAAAAAACACCCATTATATTTTATTGGTCTGCTAACTTTTATCAGACCATTGAAAATCAGCTCTTAGACTATTATCTTCGCTATACTGTGCCACTACTATTATACTTCGTTTGCAACCCTTGCTAACTCTCGTTATGGGTTGTTAGCATTAAGTTTATTATTATTGTTATTTTACAAATCCACGCAGTTTTCTTCTATTTTGTTATTTTAATTTTTATAGTTCCCTTATTTGCTCGTTTTAAATATTAAAATAATAATTACGTTCAGTTCTTGTTAGTATCCTTTACTGCTACGGCAGTTCTTTGGGACTATAATGGACTGAACCATTTAGATTTATTGACCCTGCCTTAGTTATTAGGAATTATTTAGGTATATTACAATCCTAGATCCGTTTTGTTTTTTTTTTAATGTTTAATTTCTTTTCATTTTTCTCTAAATGTATTGCTTGTGGTTATTTTTCTTTTTATTTACATTATGCACGTTACGTCGCCCAAGGCTCAGCCTGAAAATCAGCGCTGCAGCGGCCTCTGGCTGCTGTAGCAAATGCTGAGGTTGTGCCTTTTGTGAGTTATAAACTTATCTTCATTATTCATTCTCTCGATTTGTTTAAGAAATCGAATTTATTATTGTAATTAGGCATATCTGTGAACGTTTACATCCCTTTAACCACGTCTTATACCAACAATTTAGTCGTTAACATTTTGTTCTATGACTTTTGAAAACTCACCAAAAAATTTTTTCGACTCCTCATACAAAATGAACAAGTCACCTAACCGACTTTGTACAAAAATTTGATTTTATCAAATGCGAATTTCTAAAAGTCATAGAACAAAATTGTTGTTTATTTGTTGTTCAAAATGGTTGGTAGAGTACTTGGTTAAAGGGATGTAAAAGTTTACCGATACACTCTGTACACAATTTTATGCGATACAGCTTTACTCACGTATCCTTGGCACTTCGCTTGACTTGGCAGATGTAGGCCAACTGGCAGCATTTCTTGCCTATTGTGGATTTGGTCCGGAAATCATTATTCAAGTTGTTACGCCAATCCCCTGTGACATGCTCATTGTTGCTGGCGACATTGTTATGTTCCCTACTCTTGCTAGTTAGCGGCGGTTCTTAATGAACAAGCCTGACAAATGCTTTTATTAGTCTTAGACTAGTTTGGTATATTGTGGTTTTCGGTTTTTTGGTGTATCAGGATTTGGCCTTTTGTTGCCTATTGTTGTTGGAATGAGTATTGGTCATGTAAGACCTAGAAAACTAACAAAAGTTGGGCTAAGTTTGTGACATCTGTGATGATGGATTATGCTAAATGAATTCTAGTTTCGAAAATTACCTACTAGTTTTGAAATGAAATTGCTTCAAAATAAGACTAGTTACGTAACTAGCAATTAGGACGTCCTAAGTCCCAAAAAGACACAATAGAAAATCGGTTTTGCTTATAAAGACTTTTGGGACTTTACGACCAAATATTTTTTTTGGGTACAGCATTTTTACTAAGTCTACGCAGTACAGTATACAGTAGGAACACTAGCGTATTCAGAATTTTAGTTCGGAAAAAGAGAAACAGATGACAACACCCAAGCCATCTCCCTCCGACGAAGAATTGTACTTAGGTATATCTAAACATGATAAGATCAGATCTCAGCCAATAGTTGGGATACAGAAAAGGTAATATGACTTGCTAATTCGGCGCCTCATCGAGGCGGCCCTATTAGTTCGTATTTCGTATCATCCCCACATTTCGAGGTTGACAGAAATTAGGTGATTCCCGTACTCTCGTACGGATCTCCCTTACACCACTTAAGAGGATTGGCAATTTGGCAGCAACGGAAGAAATATCTGCTTGCGAAGCAAAAATACAGTGCCCGGCGAGAAACTAATTTGTCCATTTCAATTACAATGAAATTGTCTTACTTTAGTGCGGGGTGGAAATAATATGGCTTTGTTTACTTCGCAAAATAAACACTGTTGCTTGAGACGGTACTGTTGAACCGAAATTTAACAAGTGTACAATACTTACCTACATCATACGAAAGTTTGTCTAGTTTTTAAGCTAAAAGCGAGTGGCAGCATCTTTAAATATATATTTTTTAATTTTTAATCAAAATAGAGGTAATAACATCATACATGAAAACAAATAACTTGTCGGTTTGTCCTTGACATAGTAACACTTGTGTATCTCGCTATTTTACTAATGTAACATTAATGCCAAAAATGTATTTAATCTAAAATACAACAAAGTAATTATCATAACTAACATTATAAATGCGAAAGTAACTCTGCCTGTCTGTTACTATTTCACGCCAAAACTGCTGAACGGATTTAAATAAAATTTGGTATACAGATGGTCAACGTCCCGTTGGTACAGTGGTTTAAGTACCGGGCCGTGATCTCGGGGTTCCTTCTTTTCTCTCTTCGGGGTTCGATTCCCGGGTCGAGCAAAAAGTATGTTTCGAATTTTTCGAACATAGCTCGGGTTTTTGATCACCACTCCGCATTAGGCAAGCGTGGTGATTAAGCCTAATCCCATCATAGTTGTGATAACTTGATTTCTATGATGGAGGCCTTTGCCCTGCAGTGGGACAGTATATAGGCTGATACTTTTTATACAGATGGTCTAGCTAGACCCTCAGAAAGGACATAGGCTACTTTTTATTTCGAAAAGGGGGTTATAAGAGGTTAAAGGGGTGGAGGGGGGTGAAAATAATTAAAAATACTACCCAAATATACTATTCCACGCGGATGAAATCGCGAGTAACAGCTAGATATAAATAAATAAAGGATACCTAACTAAAGGATCTGAAAGAACTACTAGGTAATTAAGGTTTACGAAAGTATGCCTGTGTATCCCGCATTAAGCAACAAAAGAAGGCAACATATCTACATATTGTGATTCGTAAAACGAACTGACAACCGTTGGAGCCATAAAGTCCTTGAGTGGAGACCGCGACTTGGCAAACGTGGTGTTGGACGCCCTGCTACAAGATGGGATGACGACGTTCGAAGGCTGGCTGGTGTGAGCTAGATGAGAGTGGCCGAAAATCGGGAGCGGTGGCGTGCATTGGGGGAGACCTATGTCCAGCAGTGGACGAGCGTGGGTTGTTGATGACGTAAAACGAAGTCAAATTATTATTTAAAACGCACCTTCATCTATTGAAGAACGTTTTTAAAGTATTTTTGAATATATTCCTTTCTATCTTTTCTGCCAGAAAATAAACGATTTTCTATTCTATTCTATATCCCTTGAAACAAACCGGAACATTCCGTGCACGCACATGTCAAACCGTAAGGGCGCGCCGCGTCCCTAAGGTACATTAAGTACTTTGCCTTCCGTTGCCTCCTTTAGAAAATGTTAGCGCTGTAATGATTTTTTAATGATCATGTAATGACTGACAGCCGTATACCGTTATGATTTATGGAAGCCCTCGCGTGATAGGTACGGTACGGTGTGGAATATTTCAAACGTACTTTTATAAGGTTTGTGTGTTTGTCCGTAATAATGTTATGGCCTATTTTCGACCCTTTTGTCGGATTACCTTTACCTAGTTTTTATAGCTAATTTATAGATAATTCTGGTAACATGGCTCTTTTTGTAGCGGATAGGTAGCAGACGAGCAGACGGATTACCTGATGGTAAGCTGTTGCCGCCGCCCAAAGATATTGCAACACCAGTAGAGTCATAAGTGCGAACCTTATACCCCCTATTTGGGCCTCCTGCACCTCTTTTTTCGATTTTCCAAAAGTCATAGAACAATTAAATACTTAATGTTCATAATAGTTGATAGAAGACGTGGTTAAAGGGATATACCTAAATTCACAAATCATTCACCCTTCGAGTCGTTAAATCGTTAATAATGCGATATTTTAAGCTTTCCATTTTGTAACATGAGTGACGCAAACAGAAAACAACAGAAGGAAAAACAAATGAATAACGGTCATCAAAGCACAAATACTTACATGAGTAAATGTTAGAAGCTGAACGAATTTGGAATTCCTTACCAAAGAGAAGAAAATCGTGATTGAAGTGACCAGTACAAAAAACGCCAATTTCATCTGAACGGACATAATATAAAAGAAATTAATGTTCAAAACTATTCCTAAGAAAACAGAAATCATTTCTTTACCACCATGGACTTGTCATGTAAAACCGATGCCACGTTGAAAAGTGATTAATTTAACCCTTAGCCTAATATCATACAATTACTGAAAGAAAAGGTTTAACATTATCCTGATGAATGAATAGGAATTGTCGATGACAGACGAGAATTATCTGGTCGTTAACTTTGAAGTTATTTATAGGTAGTTCTTGTTACACTTACCGTTTTGTTCTGACCCGATTTTGGCTAAGACATGAATCACTAGACTGTTCAAAAGAAATATCGTCTTGAGCTAACGTGGCGCAGGATCGCCCCGAATCCATACAGCCTATGTGCGAAATTAATGAATCACCTATTTTTCTTCATGTAAGCGTCGGCCTGTGGCGTCCCTATTGCTTTGGCGCATGTGTGCGCCGCATACTTCGCACAAAGCGGCGCGGTGCTGGGCGCAGTAAGCCGACAGACACGTCACTTTGATAGTAGTCGATATCCTCTCATCTTCAGGAGCTGATGTAGTTATCAAAGCCCCTAAAGCAGTGTGACTCAGTGGCACTAGGGCTTAGCAGAACACACGATAATGAGGCATTTACATTAGTCGATAAGTCGGTCGTTAGTTCGAATGCGAGGCTCTCCCCCCACTTCCCCTGTAGCGTGCGAGGCCCGCACCCTACATGCGGTCAGACGACCAATGTAAATGCCCCCTTAGAATCTCACTTCTTAACACCAATACTTATGTAAATGCCGTGGGAGAGCCACGCTTCGGCATAAATGGGCCGGTTCGACCGGAGTGAATCCACGGACTGAAGACCGGCGTGAAGCAACGCCTACGCTGTATTTCGACGAGTGTATGAAAGTACCGGAGGTCATGGGGGAAAGGGGGTTAAAGGTTGGCAGTGCACTTGTGACTCAACTGCTGTTGCAGATTTTTATAAGCGGCGGCAATCGTAAGCGATTGCCGCCGCTTATAAAACCTGATGGTAAGCCATCAGGTGATCCTTCTAGGTCTGCCGTGTTTCACAAAAAAAAAGCTTACAAAATGACATCCGAATCCTGGATTCACAACTAGTATTCCTGACCTATAATTTCACGCTGTCCTATTTGGTCATATAGCCTTTTCGGTAATGTTTTTGTATAATTAATAAGAGTTAGAAAGATAATATCACGTACATTAATTGGTGTGGGAATTATTACCATACTAATACCACAAGTAATACTTCCTAGTATTTTCAATTCGCATGTTTTTTTACTCCAAATTATGTTTGATTGAAGATAACAACTTGTTGTTGTAGTTACCTGTCAAAAGTTTTAGTTAGGGGTTGTTTAATATGTGTTTAAGTAGTTAGAGGGTAGTTGTTGATAATTTTAGTATGTCGTTAACAGGTTTTAAAATTGGACTAAATTAGCAGTTCACATGGCATTACTTTAATTGTGCGATTAGGGTAGCTCATTCGATAAGAACGGGAAGTCGTAGGTTCAAACCCTGGCATGCACTTAGAGTGGCTAGGTCTTATAACGTCGTAAGGCCCAGACAGTAGTCACAATGGAAAATCAATTGTTTTATGCCTTTTAAAGGCTTTTGGGTCTTATGACGATAAACGAACAATCCGACTAGTTTAGCCGGACAATCCGACTAGTTCAGCCGGACAATTCGACTAGTTTGGCCGGACAGTCTGACTAGTTTAGCCGGATAATCCGACTAGTTTAGCCGGACATTTGGACAAAAATGTCGACAGACATGCAGTTACATGAATCGATGACACCCGCCAAATAATTGTCGTGAAGTGACGAGCGCGATTAGCGGTACGGTCCAGTTCCGGATGTGGGGTATCCGACCGCGATTGCGCTGATATGGACACCACGTGTGTGCTGATATGGATGGCACGTTTGAGTTTTAGTACATGTGACAAGGTGAAGGCCAAGATGGTTTTCCCTGGGAAAAAAGTCACTTCTTATCTTTGCAGGAATTCATAAAACACAGCTTTTCCAATTAGTTTCCATTCCCCGCTAGCCTGTAAAGAAGCGAATTACATTTCCTCTTTAAAACATTACATACACATTATTTCTCAGGCTAAAATCAGCTGCTGAAATATCACTTGTGTTTCCTATTTCAACTGAACTAAGGTCCAAAATCGTTTAACAAGTTTATGGCTAACTTTCTGGATGTACTTACTGGTACGTCGTAAATCTAAGTTCCTTGCACCAGCACGTTTAAGTTATGTTTGAGAAAACGTTTTTGAGTAAGGTGATGTAATATCTTTCTTATCGTACTTGGTATAAGAGATTAGAAAGGTTTTATATCAATAGGGCTCGCACAGTAGGTACCTAACTAAAGATGGCAGCACTTTCTACATAGAAGGGTATATTCATAGGTCAGGGCTAAGTACTCAGCTTAAGCCTTTGCAATGTGATTCAAAACTCCATACTAGGATAACTTCTTCCTAAACTAGGATAAGCTACCTATCACATAAAAAAAACCTACCACAGGAGTAACCAGTCGCTCAGCGTACCCCCCCGGTCATCATGTCCCGTGTTGTTCCGAAATCAAAGAGCCGGGACGTAAAATTGTCCCGTTTTGTGGAAAATTGTCTGCTTATTGGGGGACTCCCTCCGTCGTAAACTATACAATGACCCAGGGAGGGAGGGACCTCCCCGGGTCAATTCTCGTGCACTCGACATTGGATATTTCGAACTCGAATTAGAAATTTGTATGGACTGAAAACTCTAAATTCGACTGGAATGTCAAATACACGAGGATTGCTCCCCATGTGCGGTTTTAAGCCCAAAATATTGTCAGTTTATGTATGAACTAGTGGCCCGCCCTCACTTCGTTTCGGGACAGTAGTTCCACTGTCTACCAATAGGTGGCACTGGGCGTCGATTGCAACGCGCTAGTGTTTCGATTTTTTGGATCGTATATAAGGTTTGTCGAAGTCTATGGAGTTTGTCTCTTTATTAGTACAGAAGATTACATGTACGATGATTTTAAGAGTATTAACAAATATGTTCTTGTCCACAGATTTCATGTCCCTCGAGCTAGTCGATGGATACCCAGTGCTCCTGGTCAACTATGGGTCAGGCACGACCAGACTCAACAACAGCGTGGTCCACGTCTCGGACGGGAAGCCCCATCTCATAGAAATAGTTCTGATGAGGAGTTCCATAGAGATGTTCGTGGACAGATGCAAGCTATCCACGTGTATGAGTTTAGCTGCGCCAACTGGGACGAGGGAGATTTTGAATGGTGAGTTTTATTCATTTATGCTAGTCACTTGGTTATACAAAGTGAATCTGTGAACATTTACATCCCTTTGACCACATCTTATACCAACCAAAAAATCTACGAATTTACAAAAGTCGTAGAACAAATATTGTTCAGAATGTTTAGTAGAATACGTGCTTAAAGGGATGTTAAATGTTCACAGATACATACACCCTGCATAGATGGAACATACATACGTACAATTTATATAAGAGCATAAAAAATATTTCATACGAAAGATCACATTTATATTTTCTTACTGGTCAAAAACTAGTCAAAACCGGTGGTAGTTTTCAAACCCATATAACTCCGAAATTATCGTCGGACGGAATCATAGAATTTACCGATATTTTGTATACCGAAGGCTTCTTTTATTTAATCATTACTATTTTTAGGTTCTGATGTCGATTTCGGACTAATAATAGATTTAAAACCTGCCACGCTAATGACATCTCGATGAGACTGACCACACCATGTCATAATATTGATCCACTTTAAATGTAAAACCATTATGTAAAGTGTGTCCACTAAAAAGCCGTGTCATGTTTGGTCTCCCAACAGGGAAAACCTACATAAACGACGGTTATGTCCTCGATATTAGCGGAAGCATTTTGGACTGTTTCCCTGAATATTTCCAATATGCTGACCGGTTAAGCGCAATGTTGTAAACTGACTTTTGTCCACAGTTAACGGGCCGCTCCAGCTGGGGGGTGCTAGTGTTGACCTTCAAAATTTGGCTCGAAGTTTCGGCTGGAGGCACGTCCCTACCAACCAGAATTTCGTCGGCTGCATCAGCAATTTCACCTACAATAGTTTTGTGAGTAATGCCTGTATATTTTTGAAGCTACAAGAAGGAAACTGCTACTCCTATACTTAAATGCTTTTGAATTTTTAGATTTGGACAGTTTTTCAAATAAGAACCAACCCTCATTTCGGTTGAAATCGAGTTACATTATTTTAATACACTCTCCACTACGTTTTCTACATCAAAAGTTTGATTATCTCGAAAGTAACTTTTTGTAAGTTGGTTCTAGTTTGCATAACTATGTCCATTTGGAGAAAGCGGGTTTTTGGTACCATTTATGTAAAAAGCGGGATTTGCATGTTCGAAATCGGGTCAAAACGAAAATTCCCTAAAAATCATAGGTAAAAGGTATGACTTAAAAAAAAACATTATTTCAAATCCATGGAAAATTAGGTACCGTTACTCTAGTCCTTATATTTGTATTTTGTTCACTTACCTATAAAAGGTCGCCACTCAAATCTTCGAAAAGCGCAATTGGCCTTTTTGGGACAAAAAGTGGGACACACCCGCCAAAAACGAGACGTCTGGCAACTGACTAGTGGCTTATGGTCTTTCCCACACTTGTTTTGTAGTCTTCGAGGAGAGAATGAATTAAAAAATTAAAGGAGAGGTAGCATGATTTTAAGCGGTCCCAAAAAAAAAATAGAAATAAATCATTGTTATAAAATTATAATATTTGGTTATAGAATTTTCAAAATTAACGTAACAAGATCGTTTCCATAGATACTTTGATCTCGCGTATTTAGGAGTTTCCACCCACGGTATTTGTAACAACTTCTAAGAAGTATTTGTCGTATTTTCCTGAAGTTATTTTGTTATGAAAGCATTGTACAGTCAACAACAGAAGTATTGACAAATATTTTACAGTCAGACTCTATTAATTAAGAGTTGCAAGCAAGTTGTGCATTGGTGCATCAACTTTTGATTTTGTGTGTAAACGTAAGAAGATACTTATCGTTAAATTAATTATTACAAATATCACCGTGGGATTCGTTTAAGCCGGAGTTAAACGTCACGTTTATTAAAGTACAGTTAACAGCAACAGATGAACAATTTTGGTATCTATCGATTTTATGTTCCTTGGAATAAGTGCCACAAACTGAAATATTGTACAAATGCAGTTGAGGTTTTACATTACAATGTAGTTAAGTTCCCAGAATGTAGTAAAATAAATTTAAAGTGCAACTTGTCCATTATGTTTTTTTTATCTGCAGTACCACGAATTGTTTAATTCGAATGGATTAAAATGAAATTATTGGTATTTTGTTCAATCCAGCTTTGTATTCAGTTTACATATTGTTTTCGAACTATGCTTGATTTTTGCATACAAATGTTTACAAATAATGACACTTAAATATGAAATTCAATAGAATTTCAATTTGCATTTAGTGATATTATTAAATTTCCTTACCTTTGAGTATTTTATATTTTATTATATTCTATTCAAATTGAAAATGTGAAGTGGAAAGAGAAAATAGTCAAATTGTTATGAAATTTAATATTATGCATTTCACGACAATTGTCAAGCGACAGTTAACACATATTACAATTTTATAATTTATTGTCTATAGAATTATTAAATAATTATAAATATTAATGGCGTGTCATTACTATTGCGTTTGCGACAATTGTGTTGTGAAACAAGAAATGTTATTTCTATTCGACATATTTGTAGAAATGTCTGCATAGTGTAATACGGGCCAGATGGAAAGAAATTAGAAAACAGCTTAGGTATTTTCTGCTTTTTGCGATGATTCTATAGATCATGTTTACGCTATAGTAGAGTATTATGTAGACATAGAATGAATAGAACTAAAATAATACCGCACTTGGACCCCAAAACTCAGCACCGGCCAAGCTGAGTTCTTAGTGCTTGTAGACAAACATTATATTGAACCCTTTGTTCCACCACTGGTACTGGGAACTGTTTAGTGAAACGCCGCGCCCGCACCCGACCCGTTAGTTTGGGGAAACAAATACCTTTTATGTTGTAAGGAAGTTGGACATAGTAAATGAAGATATATTTTTTGGGGTGATGAAGTCAAATAGGTTGAAAGTACTTTGGTATAGAAAATCCGTGTCTACAAATTACGTCTTACAAATGTCATGTTTTTCGTGTGGTGTTCGGTTTAGAACCTATAACCTGCCGTTTAGAAGGCGCGTTCTTATACACTACTCGTACGATTGTATTTTTTTATGTGATAGGTGGCAGACGACCAAACGGATCACCTGATGGTAGGCAATGGCCGCCGCCTATAGACACCTGCAACACCAATGGTGTCGGAAGTGCGTTGCGCTCCCCTTTCCCCCCAATCAGGCCTCCGGTGTGAGGACACCGGAGGCCTGATTGAGTGAGTGAGGACGAAACACAGCGCAGACGCTGCTTCACTCCGGTCTTCTTTGAGGCCGTGGTATTACTCCTGTCAAGCCGGCCCACTCATGCCAAAGCGTGGCTCTCCCACGATAGCGGTCTTCTGTGAGGCCGTGTTATCACTCCGGATCTAGCCGGCCCATTCATGCCGAAGCGTGGCTATCCCACAAAGATCTTATTGTATGAACTTTACATCGTTAAATTGTAGTCGTTTAAATCCCGAAGCCTGATCTTAACAGCGCTTATAGTCAGCGACATGAAACAATAGCGATGACCTTGAGTGCCCAGAAACCAATTTTAGTAGAAAGTCTTCTTTTTTACAAGTGCGCAAACTAACGGTCATCGCTATTGTTAGACGCTGCGGACTATAATAACTTCTTCTTCTTTCCAGATGT
The DNA here is from genome assembly GCA_014851415.1 of Cnaphalocrocis medinalis. Lineage (NCBI taxonomy): Eukaryota > Metazoa > Arthropoda > Insecta > Lepidoptera > Crambidae > Cnaphalocrocis > Cnaphalocrocis medinalis. The sequence continues at coordinate 5,886,925 of CM026294.1, forward strand.
ACAACTTGGGAGCACCATCACTGCACAAGCACGCGGATCCGAGCTGTCAGAAGAGCACGTTCACAGCTGTCACGTTTGGAATCGACACAAACTTCCTCGTCGCCATATTAGTTTGCATCGCGATATTAGTCAGTAAGTAGTTAGAATTAAGGTTTTGAATCTCTAAATCTTACTGAGAGTCTTTGAAGAAGTGATGCCAATACCTTGGTTTTTCAAAACATCTATAGATAAATAAATAAAAATCGTTTATTGCTTTCATATATACTTAACCTAGTTACATAATGCCACGTATGTGTACAAATCGGTATGCAAGCAATTGGAGAGTAACTCAGCATATGCTGGCTTAGGTGGTTAGTGCCTAGTCAGCGCTGTTTTTCGGTTACTTCCACTTCTCTGAGGTGTAGGACGAGAAGTTTAGTCATGAGGGCTATGAATTATTAAAGTACCTGATGAAATTACAAATTTCCAAAAAAAAAAAGACAAACGGAGATGATGAATACTAAATAAAAAGGTAAACTATTTTTAATGATGATTCTTACTACTAATGACAGTTGTAGTTACAACTAATGACAGTTAATTTAGTAGTTACAACCCGAAGTATCTGAAATAGTGTCAGCCTGGAAGACTGGAAGTTAGAGATTTTGTACCCACGTGCCACGTTAAGCCGTTCGTCTTGCGCTCAATCTCTCTTCGGTCGTGTCACAGTGGTATCCCGTCGAATTAAGAGTAATAGGCAGTGCACATAAACTAAAGCACTATAATATTTACCTATTCTACAAACGTGGCTGAAGGTTAACATTGGTCATCATAGCCGAATCGCTTGGAGAAACTTATTCTTATAGTTACAATAATTATACTTAAGATATTTTGAATTTTGAAAATGCCGTCACTAGATTATTTTACGACCTTAGGAATTCCGAACAAAGAATAGTGCTGTTTTGCGAATGGATCCTTCATAGCGGCGTCACTTTTAGTGCGTTTACGCTATATTTATGGTTTATTTAATCGATTTGAACCTTTAGAGTCCGGAGAAAATCATGAAAACTCACAATGAAATGGTTATTTCTGTTAATAATAGTATAAGGTCATGGATACCCACACGATTGAAAAGGTCGTACAACCTTCATAATACTTATCTTTTTGTTATTTTTGTACAAAAAGTGTGTCGTTTGAGCTGTAGTGACCCATTTTTAGTAAATGGATGCGGGTCATAAGTTGAGAAAGCCATAGCTAAATATAGTTTCCTTTGTAAACAACATTTATGAGGCTAAAATAAATAATTTGACAATTAATCAACGACATCGTTGAAAAATAAAAAATTGTATTAGGGCCAAGACAAACTACCTTTGCATTTTTTTCGCGTCTAAGGATCATCTAAGAATATTACTACCAGACCAACCGATCGTCGATCAAAGTTGATCGAAGTTGTTCGACTGGTCTGGTTGCTTTAAATGATGAACGAATATCGTACGTCTTTATCCGATTAATTGATTGTATTGGTAGATGTTGATTGATAGCAACACAAATAAAATTGGAAAAAAACTTCGAATACAGTTGCATTAACTTTTATATATTTTTTAATATTTTTTCTTATGTAATTGTTGAACTTGATGGGGATTTGCAATTAAGGTACCTAGTTCTACCTACTACATGATCGACGTTTGGTAAAACATATCGATCGATCGATCGATCGTTTCACCATCGTTCGATCGATGGTCGATTAATTTATCGGTTGGAATTAATTTCACCATTTATTAACCACACTCCTCTTTCCAGTATTACTGCTAGCGGTGGTAGTGCACCGAAGACGTGCGGACGCGTGGGCCGAGAAGGAACTAGATGACATCAGAGAAAACATCATCGCGTACGAAGATGAAGGCGGCGGTGAAGGTGATGCTGGCTACGACCTCCACGTGTTGAGGCAGATGTATGATGGACCGCCTCCGGACAGCGATCCTGCGTTTATGCATGCACCATGTAAGGAACTTCACCTTTATGTTCTAGGTCCTAAGGACAATGGGAAAGTCACCACTTTACATAACCCACCGGTTATGCTCCTCACCTATCACCTATCTTGTGATAGGTAAGGAGCATAACCCACCACCTTCCCATGGTCCTTCCCACCTTCTTGGCATACGGATCGAATCATGAAAGACGCTATCGGTACTTGCAAGGGGCTCTTTCCCGTATGGCGCTTGCTTGATTCCCTACCTATATCTTAAGTGGGGAGCAGACGGATCATCGTGGTAAGCGATTGTAAAGGAAGTCGAAAATTTTTTCGACTTTCGAATAGTCATAATATTGTTGTAACAAACGAATTTCGAAAAGTTATAGAACAAAGGTTGTTCAGAATGGTTTGTAGGATGTAAATGTTTACAGATACACCCGTATGTATTCCGGATCCTGAAAAATATGTTCAATGACTTTAAGGAATAGTTCAGTTTTAACTACGAATAATATATAATAGCATAAGAGAACAGCACAATATTTAACATCCATTTTCAACTGACCCACTCATCCATAACATTCCCATTCTTAGAATAAAACGTTCTAACCCACAAAATGTCTTTGTTCAGTAGTCGCAGCCGCACCGGACATATCCGGTTTCTTAGACGACAAGAAATCCGTCCTGGACAGAGATCCGGATACAAATCCGTACGACGACGTCCGCCACTACGCGTACGAGGGAGACGGGAATACTAGTGGCTCCCTCTCGTCCCTGGCTAGTTGTAAGTATTTTTTTATAACTAATTTTATTTTTAAAACACTTTACATCATATTTTAAAATATAACCTACCCATCAAGAATAATTTGTTTGTCAAATTTAAGTACAGTCAGCCACACATCAGGTTACCACAACCTGTCAAATTTCCTCCATTGATTTTCAACCTAATGTGTATGAAAGTAAGATGAGAGTCGATTGAAGAAATTTGACAGTTGTGTGTGGCTGTACGTTATTTTTCATACCTTTGATTGCATTAATATGCCATTAATTTTTTACGATAAAAAAATTAACAAATTTTTTTTTCATGCCTTTATTCCAAGAAATTATTTGAAAAGTCGTATAAAAGCAATATTTTTGACTACAATGTTATTACTCGTAGATACTATAACTACGTTCCTATTTAATAAAATTATAAATGATTTCCCCAGGTACTGACGATGGCGATCTCAAATTCAACTACCTATCAACATTCGGCCCACGATTCCGTAAGTTAGCGGACATGTACGGAGACTCCGATGACGACAGGCCACACGAAGAATCGTGGTGCTAGCGCCACGCCTGGCTAGTCTAGCCACCCCACCACCCTTATATGACTCTTATATAACTCTTATACGACTATCAGTGACAGTGCTGTCAGAGCATCGAAATGCCTTATTGTTCTATTGATGTGAATGAGTTGTGACTATCGCCCACCGTTGGACTAAGGACGAGCCTGTGATATGTGGTAAATGGTTGATACTAATTTAAAAGGAGATCGTGTACGGCCCGGCAGCTATTATAGAACCAAAGTTTGTATTTGGTATCTTTTAATCTTTTTATAAGACTCGATTTTTATTTGTTTTTTGGAACTTTTTTACTTCATAATTTAAAAATACCTGTTTTTTTTACTAAAAAATTTGACACTCCAATGACAGGGTTCGTATTAGTTAGTATTCATTTTACACAGGTTTTACGTTATTGTTTGACCTTTTTTATATAATTCGATGTATAACGGCGAAATTTAAAACTTTTGGCAGTTTTAACAGTGAGTGTGCCATTTCTAATCCACTTTTATGACTGTTTAGAAGCTGTAAATTCAGACAACGTATTTGAAATTTCCCTACAAAAAACACCACTGATATCGCCTAATTGCCCATACTAAAAAGTATGTAAAGATTATACATTTGAATAGACTGTGAAATGTTATTCACACTTCTTTGACAACTTTGTATATTAATTTTATTTTGTTTCACGAAATAACTTTTACTTAATACCAGTTAGTTTTTTTTTAATATAATGTACAATCACAGTTTAAGTTATACTGTGGTGCAATGCTGTAGTAAAATGGTTCGTCAACAATCGAATTAAAAATAATTGCATGCTTGCGTTTGGATATAAGTGATACCAAACATTTGTTTTATTGTAGGTAATTATTACCTACCAGACTTACCCCGCGTACTTACCCCGTGACTGTCCCAAATACCCCGGACTCTGAAGTAACGTCGACGTAACCAGAAATGATACGCTGAGATGATATAATAATAAATCGCCATTTAATTTGATTGTTATGAATTGTTGTATTATAGCACTTGCAACTGACTTTTAATTTCTATATGTAACATTGATTGAAACAACCTACAAATAATAGTTTGCTGTAAGGGCTTGGATGGCGTATATAATGTATGTATTATTATAATTGGTACGATGAAAAATTGTGTAATATGTTTTAAGAAAACGACTGAATTGTAATGTTGTTTAGGAACCGTTATATATACGCCTAAAGTACTTCTAGTTTGTAACTTAAATGAAGATATTGTAAAAAGCAGTAATTCTAAAGCAGGTTTCGTTGTGTAGGATTATTTGTAAGTTTCAGGAAGTCAACGATTTTAACTGTAATTGCGACGAGTGAACATGAACAGTTCTTTAAAGATATTATTTTTAAATTATTTTCTTTTACGATTCAAATTTGACAATTGTAATCATGACTAGATACGTAAGATTAGTGTATGAAGAGCAGATTTTTGTCTTATGGATATTTTTGCAGCTATAATACAATTCAGATTGCAGTGCCATTATTAAAATTGATAATAATTTATTAGACCTAAGTAGCGATTAACCATTTTTCATTCCAACACTATGAGAAATTCAAAAACATTTATTGTTTTCAACCGAAACTGCTTCGTTTCAATTGGGTTTTGAGAGTAATATTTATTTTGACACTGGTTGTTTATGATTGACAATAATAGCAGCGAATTATCGTCATTATTCATTAATATAGTGTTTAGTTAAATACGACAAATCATTCCTTGATTTTATTTTCTAGTCCAAGATTTTTCGAAGTACAGTAATATTGCTAATTGACATTTGTACTTGTTTGTCTGTGGACATTTGAAATAGAAATAACTAATTTGAAATCAAAATAAAAATACCAATCAAAATTATCTACGTTTGACCTACCTATCTCTCCAAAATATATTTTGACATTTATTAAATGTTTTGTTGAACAATGAAACCTTATCAAAATTTTTTGTTAATTTTTTAAAACATAAAAGTATTTTTGTGTATTGCTTATTACATTACGTCCCAACATTATGTTTTTTAATTATTTTTTATCACGTGCGAAGATTTCTTTACCTGCCTTTGGTTCGAATCCCAAAGCAAAAAAGAAAAAATGCGTTAGACTAAGTATTTTTTTTCATTTTGTATTGTTACATTGTAATTTTGTACTTTTGGACTTTGCTAAGTGTATTATAATGTGTTTTGTATACAGTTCAATTATAGAATTAAAGAGAAACCTTTCAATAAAACTTGATATTTTTTTATTTCAAATTATTATCCTTTATGTTATCCTATTTTTGGTATTTTTCATGACAAGGAGTTGAACGGATTTTTTGAAATTTTGGATAAATTCATACAAAATTTAAACTTGAATGTTGTTATTTCATAAAGAATTTATGAGAAAAGTTTTTATTTATTTTTGATTCCGCTTTATAATAGTTGACATAACTCATAATTATTATCACTGTAAAAATATTTTAAAATATGCATTAGTTATAGGTAACTAAGTCCCTAGTTACAGCATGTAAATATGTAATGTATAGGCGGAAATGCAGCGTATGATGTTTTCAAATAGGTAATTTTTATATTGATAGATATGCTAAGCAAATATACAAGGTGTCTTATAATTATGCATATCAACGAATTGTAAGATATGAACTTTCCGTTATTTGGGAATGTGAATTAAGTACTTTATCTAAATGTAACCTGTACTCATATGATATAAACAAAACTATCTAAAAATTAATCCGTTTTAAATGATTCCATTGACAGATATAATATTCAAACATGTATAGTGTACATACATATACTCCGTCGTTGGTTTGAGGTGATTTTTAGAATAGTGACTGCCGGCCTAAATGTAGTACGACTGTGTGAAGTTCGTTTTAATACTTTTTATAGTATGAATCTTAGAGAAGTTTGATGAACTAACACTAAAGCCGTAAAAAATCAGACCAATAGTTTTCGTTTCTCTACGTTCTGATGTTTTATGATTTAAGCCGCCTTTAGAACTTTGAAGATGGTATTCAGTTGGTCATAAAGAATTTGATTTACTTTGTTTACCTAGTGGTTGAGTTTTATTTACAAGCACATTTTCAAATCTTGCCAAACGGTTTTAAGATTAATGACGTCGGTAAAACTGGAAATTCTTAGACTTTCTATTTTTTATGCCTTCGTGACAATTCTTTGATGCCACTATTTTGCTCTAATCCAAATTAGGTACCACTTCTCTTGTTGAATGTACAATTTTGAAGTAAGTAATTATTTATAAAAAAACAGTGATATCTAAATATAAAATATTGGTCTTAAAAACTGAGGCCTAGTGATGTTTTTATTTAATTTTAAAATAACGAGGATGACTTTTACTGCTTGATATGAAATAATGTGTTTCAATTAATACATTCAAAAATTAAATAGTAAATGTGTTAAACAAAAAAAAATAAAGCAAAGAAACCATCAACTTTAAATTTAGAATTTTTTTTTCAAGCTAATATTGAGTAACTTTTATTTATTTACAAAGAAAGTATTTTAGTGACAGTACTTAGTGTAAATTGTTTAATGATAATTAAATGTTATTAAGAGCCAACTTAGGCTACATCTTTTCCTTATTTCATTGGACCAATGTACCTACCCTAAAATATATATATAGTACATAGACTTCATAATTATAACACATTTCCGTATATTTTTTTTTACTTTTTATTACGTGACTTTAGTTTTCCTGAGAGGTAAATTAATTATATTATACTAAGTATTAATACTAAATATTCTAGTGTTATCGGATCAATTATTCGTACTTACTTTTTCTGTTGGTGAATATTTTTTATTATAAAAAAATACTAAAATGGTCACCTTCAGAATAGTATGAAATATTCGAACCACTGCCATTGAAATTTGTATTATAAGTTAAGTAATAAGGACTCCAATTTCACAAGTTTAAAAACATTTTTTTATAAAATTATATCATATAGGTATTTGAACGTTTTCTTGTTGCAGTTGATAATGTTTAAAAAATCTGAATGGAAGACAGATGTCAATGACATAAAAAAAAAATGTTTTTTAAGTATTAATTTAATATTGATTTTCTTTCGCCATTTCTCTGGCCTAATGTTGTTAAATCAAAAAATCTCAAATCTTTATTTTTAATATTCTAAAATAAAAATTATCATAAATTAAATTTTCCCACTTAAAAACCTTTTAACGTAAATAATAATGACAACTGCAAAATTTTACTTCACTACCTGTAATGAATCAAACCAGTTTTTTATTCTTGTGAAATTATTCAGACTCGTCATGTTTGACTTGATTTTATTATAATTGTAAGAATTTAATATTAGCAATAAGAGTACTTACTCTTGTGTTCAGACAATTTTCACTCTACATAATATCTATGGTAACATTTATAACATATTAGTCTAGCTGCTCTAAGAATCATGTCGGATTTAATGAAAAACTACAGCCAAACTGACAGTTTGACATAATATCCTATAAGCTAATGTGTGATTGTGCGACAAAGATGTCTTGGGGGAATAAAAGGCAGTGACAGACCGGTTAACACAAAACGCGATAAAAAGTCCCGGAACTAAACTAGTTCCAGCCCCTTTGAACATTGCGTGTTGAAACGATATGGCATGAGCTTTAGTACGGTAATAAGTAAAGATTTTGTTTTGTAATAGGATGGAGGGGAAGAAGTTTTACCTCAAATCATTCTCATTGCTAAGTTTCTTCCAAAACATCTTTTTGCAATCCATTCTTGGAGCGGCCAGGGGCCTATTTATTAATAAGCATGAAAATCTGACAATTGTCGAACCTTTTGACCAAATTATTGAATTGTCACTTTCATAAAGAAGACCATTAAAAGTGACAAATGTCGTCACATTACTGGCATTGTCACGTTACTAAATATGCCCCAGACTAAAATAAAATATGTTATTATTTTCAAACAATTTTGTGAGTGTATTGCAGTTAATAAAAAATGTAAATTTTAACCGAAATACTGTAATGTTATCTTGTAGTAATATCAAAATAGAATGATGTGCGTGTGTAAAGGGCGTGAAAAATTTGCATAGTAACTATTACATTACAGTATGTTAGTGAAGTGACTGAAAGATATATGGATAATATATCTTCAAATTATAGTAAGTAGCTTGTAAGGGGTCGTATGTTTATAATTTGTTTATATCATAAAAATGTTCAATTCCAATAAAAGCTAAGAAATTGAATTTATTCTTGTGTTTTATTTTTATTTTTGTGATTGAATTTCGTCCCAGCGCCTTCGGTCAGCATTTCTTAAATTGAGGTAGGTAACTACTATAAAATAATGGTGGGAAAGATACCTCAGAGTTGTCTGAGTTACATGTTGATGTAGCGACCTGTGCGAATACTACACTCAACCCTTAGTGTAGCCCTAAACCTGACCTAAACGGAAGACTATGAGTATCGTGTTCGCACTAGACTTGTGAAACTCATGAGTGAGTGATATAAAAGATATATTACTCGTCAACTGAGCGAATCGCTCTTCAACTCACTCACATCTCAAATATATCTTCAACTCATTTCGCTGGTTCAGATCGTACTTCATCAGTCATTGGGTGAGTGATTAAGGCTTTTATATCTTCAACTTATTTAGCTCACGGAATGCAAAATATGATTTAGAAATGACTGAGTTGTAGTTGAAAATATGAAGAATGAATTGCAGGCAAAGGAGAATTAAATCACACATCTCGTTCAGTGAGTGAAATGAATTGATGATATAAAAGAGTTCAAATCACTCACTCACTGATAGATGAAGTATGAATTGAATTAAATCACACCTCTCGTTCAGTGAGCGAAATAAGTTAAAGATATAAAAGAGTGATATATATCCGCAGGTCTAAAAGATATATCTCTCTTTTCATCTCAGTGATATGTTTCGCGCATGTCTAGTTCGCACAGGTCGCTCGCTACATGTTGTTTGAGGCATATATCCTACTACGGCATCTATCCCACCTTTACCCTACAAGTCACCGGATCGACATGTCAAAATCTATCATGCTACGGATAATTTTTGTCCTGGGGCTTGGCAGCTGTATTATTTTCCGAGCCGCGTCGCCGCATTGTTTCCATGTTGATGCCATTGGATTTGTAAACAATTTTTATTAAACGAAATTTCCCAAGCTTGAAACTCGTAAGCGAATTTGTGCGATATTAATTTTGTAAGCATTTATGATGGCGGTTTTGTTTTAACATTCGATTAAGGTTTATGACACTTCAAAGTTGACTGATATTACCTACCTACTTATATTTTAAAAATAGATATTTTACCTACAAGGTTTTTTTATCGAAAGCGACTCTTATCTTCGTGTGCAGTTGCGTCCGGGCTTATTTTGCCATGGTTCAGGATGTGGGGAGTCAGCCAAAGAAACGACTGCTGTCCAAACTTTTAACAAAGGTGCCAGTCCAACTGTTCAGATTTCAAAAACTATCCGAAACGCGCGGGTTTCCCGCATGTTTTCTCATAGCCGTGGGCGTCGCGGAAAATTTTGAAAATCGTGGGCGTCTCGGCCGGGTACCTAGTGGAACGACGAGAGGGCGTACCGGCCGGGTCGCTAGTCCGCCTAGTAAATAATAAAAACATAAGAACCAACCAGTGGACTATGATTTACCTACATTTATGCTGAGTTTATCATCCCGGCTGGTTGGCTGCGTGCCAATTTAGACCATATCTACTGGATCGTCTTACCAGATTTCATTTATTTTCACTTAACAAGATTGTAAAATAACCACAATTTTTCTGTAGAAATATTTATACAGGTACTTACTACAAAATAATAGTAGATATTTGGTAAGATTTTGTAACGTACAATTCTTAGCGCTGCAAAATAACCAATCGGGGGAAAGGGGGTTAAAAATTGGCAGCGCACTTGTGACTCCAATGATGTTGCGAGCGTTTATAGGCGACGGCAATCACTTACCAACAGGTGATCTGTCTGCTCGTCTGTCACCTATATTATAAAAAGCAAATAGGTAAATAAAGGTTTTGGTTTATTCTGTATTTTTCTGTAGGCCTTTTTTAAGCTTTTGGAGCCAAGTGCCAGGAAACGGAATCCTTATAGATCAGTCTTGTCTGTCTGTATGTCATGCCCATTTCTTTAAATAAGACTAGTGGCCCGCCCTCACTTCGCTTCGGGACCGTAATTCAGATTTTTTTTTTTATGTGATTGGTACAGATTAGCAAGCGGATCACCTGATGGTAAGCAATTGCCGCCGCTCATTTTGCAACACCGGTAGAGTTACAAGTGCGCTGCCAACCTTTTATCCCCTTCCCCCCCCGGGTGGGCCTCCGGTACCCTCACTCACTCGGCGAAACACAGCACAGGGGCTGCTTCACGCCGGTTTTCTGTGAGGCAGTGGTATCACTCCGGTCGAGCCGAAGCGTGGCTCTCCCACAATTAGAAATGAACCTATAGATGGCGCTGTGTTTAATTACATCGCGCAAGCGTTTCGTGTTTTCGGTTTACCTATAAGCCTTGTCGTTGTCTATAGAAGTTATATCTTTATAAATAGTATAGATTACTCGTAACACAGTAACAAACTGTAACAAAACAAACTCAACTTTCAACTTACACAAACTTGTAACCTCATTCTTGCGATTTGCATTCAAGTACCTACTTGCGTCATTACAAATTCATATAAAGCCCTAACAAATACTGGAGCAAATCAAACCCTTTTCAAAGGGCCTTTGTTGAGCGCGGAAATGAGGCGAGTGCCGCAAAAACAATGTTGCTGCGACTTGGGAAGGTCGGCAAAACAAGAGAGAGAAAATTTTTTTGGTGTCCCAAAAAGTCCCTTAATATTGGTCAGCAGTTTAATGTCGTCTGTTATTTTCTAGACAACGCTTTGCACTAACGTGTATATTTATACTAGCTTTTGCACGCGGCTTCGCTCACGCTCCCCACTTCCCTAAAATGGGGGGTTAGAAAGAGGCAAAAGATGCCTATGTTATTTTCCATACCTTCAACTATCTCCACTTGAAAAACATGTCAATTCGTCTCTCCGTTTTGCTGTGAAAGAAAGACAAACATACAGGCAGACAGACAGAAACACTTTCCCATTCATAATATTAGTATAATAATAATATTTTCACTACATCACATACATTGATCTGACTCTGAGATAGGTAGCTCAAGCACCTGTGTTACAGATATCAGAACCAACAGTGGGATGACAAATATATACGTACAATACTTTTCTTTTTGTAAATACATACTTACCTATAATACATAGAAAACACCCAGACCAATACAAACAGACATGTTCATGCACACAAATGTTTGTATTGTGCGGGGATCGAACCCGCAACTCTTGGCCCAGACGCAGCATTCACTACCACTGAACCAACCGGGTCGTCAAGTATAGATATCATCTGCATTGTTTGAATACATTCTAGTACCTTATACCTTTATGAATAATTTGTAGAATATCTGACTAAACTACCAATTTTAACGGTCCATTGAACAATATGGCGTACCTACGCTATGCCCGTCGTAAATTGAGACCCGTCAAAATACTTATTATAATTTTTTGATGCAAATTAAACCCATATCTATACCACCATAATAACTTGACTATGACTTGATGTCTCTAAAGGTTTTCCCTAAACTTCAAGTTACAAAAAAGAATGTATTTCCTCTGTTGTGTGATATAATGTAACACAAGTACTTAAGCTACCTAGTACCGAGTCATGTCAAGGTATGAGGTTATTATGTGTGAATTTTTTACGTCATCCAGTTTGTCCTTGATCCAAGACAAGAAGTGATGTAAAACTCCACCTTATTTTGTGAACCATACAAACTAAGGTGGCTATAACGATAACAAATTCATGTGTTTACTGCCCCCGAACACCGTCAATTAGAGGACACAAGCTACATGACCAATTTAGGTGGTCGAATGGGAATGAAAATATATTTCCGCAAAAAATATTTCGGTTTATCGGCTCAGATAACATAAAGTAGATAACTTGAGTTGCTATCGGAAATCGGGGAACGTGGGCGTCCGACTCGAACCTATATCAATAGCTTTTCACTGTCTTCTTAGGAAAAAAAATTTGGTGATAAAGGTTGTGTCACTTCTATAAGGTGTTATGTGAACATTTACATCATTTTAATTGTAGGAGAGCCATGCTTTCTGCATGGAATGGGCCGGCTCGACCGGAGTGAAGTGATCCACTGTCTCACAGAAAACCAGCGTGAAACCAGCTCTCCTGTGCTGTGTTTCGCCGAGTAGGTGAGTGTACCTGAGGCCCAATCGGGGGGGTACGAAGTATAAAGGTTAGCAGGCGCACTTGTTGCATGGTGTTCATGGGCGGCGGCAATTGCTTACCATCAGGTGATCCGCCTGCTCGTCTGCTACCTATCACATAAAAAAAAAATTGTCTGGTCCTCCGAAACAGAAAGTAACTGCCACTTTGATCGAACAACTATTTTGGTTCAAAATATAATTCTTCTTGTCATTCTCTTTAAATACCAGTCAACCACGGTGTTCTACCAAGCATGTTGAACATCATTGAGTCAACGACTTTTCCGAAATTGCTCAAAAATTTTTTCCACACGACATGACCAAGTCACGTGACTGACTTTGTATGAAAAGTAGACTTATTTAAAAGCGGATTTCTAAACGTGAAAAATCATAGCACAAATGTGATAAGAACGGTTGGTAAAACATGTTGTTCACTGATATACCTTGTACGTACAACCACACATCAAAGTATACAAAACTGTCAACTTTCTTCAATCGACTCTCTTCTTATAGTCAAACACATTAGGTTGAATATCAAGTGAGGAAATTTGACAGATTGTGGTAACCTGATGTGTGTCTGTACAAATATTTTGCGTATTATTTTTAGCCTACTAACTGCTGGGCAAAGGCCTCCCCTAAAAGTCTCCATTGGACTCTATTTCATCATCATCATCAGCCTGTTGCAGTCCACAGCTGGACATAGGCCTCTCCAAATGCTCGCCACTTTGATCGATCTTCGGCTACTCGCATCCAGCTCTAGCCAGCCCTCTTGCGCAGATCATCACTCCATCTGGTCTGAGGTCGTCCTACACTACGTTTACCGAGACGCGGTCTCCACTCCAGACCTCGTTTACCCCAACGGTTGTTAGTTACAACAAGAGAATGGGTGGACTCTATTTACAACAAGAGAATGGATGGAGTCCATTGGAAACCATTTTCGTACTTAGGTGAATATTTAAAATACTGATTATTACTTACTTAGGTACTTCTTATATATTTTTTTACTTAAAAAAAGACGTACCTGCAGTTAATCTAAGTTTGTTTTGTTGTTATACCTCATGATTGAATAAGTCAAAACATTTTCAATGCGAGTTAGATGTTTTTAGAAATACTCGTAAGTTTTCGAACTTTATTGAAATATGATTAGGTAGGCATTACTATCTATCATTTTGCTTGTTTACTTTAACAAGCTTCTTGTTAATAAAACTTAGCTGATCTAGTTTATTGTTTGGGAATTTTATGTGTAAAAAATTGAAATATACGAAAGAAAGTTATTAATTTTGTTTGTTGAGAAGGTGACTTGTAAAGGTTAATGTTTCTATCTGACACTGACTCACCCTTTGGATTACAAAAAGAGGTAGGAATGTTTTCACTTCATTAAGTAGGCAAAATAATAACCAACCATGATGAACCGGTTCCGAAGTCTTAATATTGCAAATGGGAAACCCTAATTTCATTTATTAGCTCTCTGCAAACTTGTTAAAAATTAAAAAAAAAAACATGAATGAAAAGAAGATGATGAAATAGGGTATTTGACAATTTTTTTTAAGTGTTTAATCAAAATACCCCTCTATTTAAGACATTGTTAAAAGAATTATTTGATTCTGATTTGAATTACCTGAGATATCACAACTTTAAGAGCACATATTTTACGCAGGCCCAAAAAGCTCTATACAAATGGCTACTAGCGTGTGACGTCACACGCATGAAACTTTGAATGCTCACAAAACCGGCCAGACGTTATATTTTTAACTGAAAATGTAGGGTATTGATTCGTATTTACCAATATTTTCGAAAAGTATCAATATTTTTAACTAAGTATATCGAAATTAGTCAAACACCCTATTGAACTGGTAGGATTGCCGTCCATAGTCACCTGCAACACCAGTAGAGTCACAAGTGCCCTACCAAACTTTAACCCCTCTTTCTCCCAATTAGGCTTCCATTACCCTCACTTCAACAAAACAGCGCAGGCTGCTTCACGCCGGTCTTCTTTGAGGGGCGTGGTATCACACCGGCAGTTCATGCTGAAGCGTGACTCTCTATCTAGGTAAGCCATCTCTTGAATACAAGTTTTCCAAGGAACGATACTCCAAGAAATGCCACTGTATTGCTAGTTCTCAGAAGTAACAATGTAGTCACGAGGTGGCGTATTAATCACAATTTACCGTTGAACCTAATGTGTTTTGCATAAAAGCAAAGCACTACTTTGATTAGGTTTTGCACATGTTTGCATGCCACTTAATTTCCTCTATTGTGTGAAATACATGGGTATGAACCTTGAGCTGTAAGTATTACGATTCATCACAATCTGACTTAGTATTATTTACTTACACTAGTCAGGGTACCGGAGGCCCAATCCAGTTGAAGGGGGTTAAAAGGTAAGCAGCGCACTTGTGATGCCACTGGTGTTGCAGGTGTCCGAGGGCGGCAGTAATCGCTTACCATCAAGTGATCCGTCGGCTCATCTGCCACCTATATCATAAAAAAACTTATGATTCTGCTTACTTATACCTATACGAAACCATCGACTTATTCCCAGTCGTCACCTCTAGCTATGTTCCCACTGGCGACTAACGGGTAAAAATCCTATGCTAGTGGTGACAGATGGATTATAGCAACTTACTTACATACTTACTCAATTCATTTGGCTCAGAGACCCGAAACGAGTCTGGGCCTCCGAAACAAGACAACGCCAGCAGGGGCGTCTTTCCCTTAGGTGCAGGGTGTGCGTTGCACACGGGCGCCGCGGTCCTAGGGGCGCCGGGCGCCGCGTTCCTAGGGGCGCCCGGCGCCGCTCGCAACGGAGCCCCACTCGGTGCGCGCCCGCGCTGGCCGGCCGCCGCGCTTTGATAACCAACGTAAAAAGAACTCCAGTTTGCATACATTTTGTGTAGCACCTGGAGCTCTTCTTATATTTGTCGTATTACAGCAAAGCAAGGCGTGCTCTCCCTTTTTACTTGGGGCGCCTCTGGGCGCTGCCCCCACATTACATGTGGGGGACTTTTGCGCAGATCGCGCCAAGTCCCGCAATCCAGCGGTAAGCGGCAGCTTCCTGCCTCTCTGTCTTCCCCCTGCCTCCGCATCCAGTGGAGGTGCTGGTGTGGCTGGGTTATCAGGGCCTTACTGGTAAGCCTGCGGGCTCTCTTTCCCTTCCTTGTCCTGCAAACAGCAGGGTACGGGCCTGCGAGGGAGTCCTGCAGGGATCTGCTGGTAGCGCCTGCGTTGCAACCCAGCGGCGTGGCGTCCATCCGGGGGGATTTTCGGTAGGCCGTGGTAGCGGCCCAGGGGGCGTATACGCCCCGTAGTTGGGGAGTTGAGGCCGTACTGGCGTGCCTCGCAGTTCCTGAGGCGGGACGCGGCGATAAAAGTTCGCCCTTTCACGTATTCCGCCACCGTGCCTGGATCTGCCGGGAAAAGTCGAAATAGTCGAATTCAATCCCAAAAAGTTGTGTCTTTTTGGGTTTGCGCGTTTTCTGCGAAAAAAAACCGCCTTTGTCGTTTCTCCTCACTTTCAGGACACTCACCTTAACGCCAAAGCGAGCATTGCGATTCTTGGCGTCGATATTTCAAGTGACGTTCAATATAGGGGTCATTTAGAGGAAAAGGCTACCTAAGTAAGCCTCTAAGAAACTGGGTGTCCTCGGCAGAGCAAGGTGGTACTTTACGCCATCCCACCGCCTTCAGCTCTATAAGGCGCAAGTCCGGCACCACATGGAGTACCTACCTACTGCTCCCCATCTCTGGGCCGGGGCACCCCAATATTAGCTCCAACTGATCGCTTAGATTCTGTGGCACTGCGGAAAGATGTTGCATCTCTTTGTATATTTTACCGCCTTTATCCTGGTGAGTGCTCTGAGGAAATGTTTGAGTTGATACCCGCTGCCAAATTTCACCACCGTACTACACCACGTACCTGGATAGTTGGCGATCCTCTACTGTGCGCTTTACACGACACTTTCTGCCGCGCACCTCCTCATTGTAGAATCAACTTCCCGCAGCGGTATTTTTGAACGGGTACGACATCCAACGGTCTGTTTTCAGGGAGCCCAACCAGTCGACGTGGTGAGCATTGAAATCCCCTTGAAACACCAGTTTGCTGTTAAGAAACCGCGCCTGAGCGTTGTCTGCCACCTCACTCAGGTGTTCGAAGAGTCAAGTTGTCGCGGTGTCTCCTTTGTGGGGACGGTATATGCACACGTAGATTCTGCTCGTCGAGCCTAAGTCTACGCGAACCCAAAGGATGGAAACTGATGGGTCCTCAAGGCAGTGAAGACGATCATAACAGATGTCCGCCCTGACGAAAAGGCATACACCGGCCTTGCGGTGAAAGGACTCTTCCAGCACATAGCCGGGATAGTGCTGGTAACGAATCTGTAAGGGTTCCGTTATTTGCCATTTGGCTACGGAACCCTAAAAAGGAAGGGTTAATACCCACCCATTAGCGCGAACAAACAGATAAACAACAAACAGACAGACAAAAATTTTAAAATCATTGATTCATGTTCTGTTACTGTTTTTTAGTCGGCCTAAGTAATTTTGAGATAAATTTCTTCAATGTACAGAAACAGCTTTTTTACATTTTTATTATATGTATATAGATACTGATTATTACTTACTTAGGTACTTCTTATATATTTTATTACTTAAAAAAGAGATGTACAGACAGCCACACATCAGGTTACCACAACCTGTCAAATTTCTTCAATTGATATTCAATCTTATGTGTATGGCAGTAAGATGAGAGTTGATTGAAGAAATTTTACAGTTTTGTATACTTTGATGTGTGGCTGTACCTACGTGCCTGCAGTTAATCTAAGTTTGTTTTGTTGTTATACCTTATGATTGAATAAGTCAAAACATTTTCAATGCGAGTTAGATGTTTTTAGAAATACACGTAAGTTTTCGAACTTTATTGAAATATGATTAGGTAGGCATTACTATCTATCATTTTGCTTGTTTTCTTTGACAAGCTTCTCGTTAATAAAACTTAGCTGATCTTGTTTATTGTTTGGGAATTTTATGTGTAAAAAATTGAAATATACGAAAGAAAGTTATTAATTTTGTTTGTTGAGAAGGTGACTTGTAAAGGTTAATGTTTCTATCACATATTCACATTTTGGATTACAAAAAGAGATGTTTTCACTTCATTAAGTAGGCAAAATAAAAACCAACCATGATGAACCGGTCTGGTTCTGAAGTCTCAATATTACAAATGTCGGAAAACCCTAATTTCATTTATTAGCTCTCTGCAAACTTGTTAAAAATTAAAAAAAAAACATGAATGAAAAGAAGATGATGAAATAGGGTATTTGACAATTTTTTTAAGTGTTTAATCAAAATACCCCTCTATTTAAGACATTGTTAAAAGAATTATTTGATTCTGATTTGATTTACCTGAGATATCACAACTTTAAGAGCACATATTTTACGCAGGCCCAAAAAGCTCTATACAAATGGCTACTAGCGTGTGACGTCACACGCATGAAACTTTGAATGCTCACAAAACCGGCCAGACGTTATATTTTTAACTGAAAATGTAGGGTATTGATTCGTATTTACCAATATTTTCGAAAAGTATCAATATTTTTAACTAAGTATATCGAAATTAGTCAAACACCCTATTGAACTGGTAGGATTGCCGTCCATAGTCACCTGCAACACCAGTAGAGTCACAAGTGCCCTACCAAACTTTAACCCCTCTTTCTCCCAATTGGGCCTCCATTACCCTCACTTCAACAAAACAGCGCAGGCTGCTTCACGCCGGTCTTCTTTGAGGGCGTGGTATCACACCGGCAGTTCATGATGAAGCGTGACTCTATCTAGGTAAGCCATCTCTTGAATACAAGTTTTCCAAGGAACGATACTCCAAGAAATGCCACTGTATTGCTAGTTCTCAGAAGTAACAATGTAATCACGAAGTGGCGTATTAATCACAATTTACCGTTGAACCTAATGTGTTTTGCATAAAAGCAAAGCACTACTTTGATTAGGTTTTGCACATGCTTGCATGCCACTTAATTTCCTCTACTGTGTGAAATACATGAGTATAAATAAACCTATGAGCTGTAAGTATTAGGTTTCATCACAATCTGACTTAGTATTATTTACTTACTCCGCTGGCTCAGAGAACCGAAAACCGAAACGAGTCTGGGCCTCCGAAAGAAAACAACGCCACTTTGGTCCATCTAGGTCTTTGACTATTGGACGCCCGGTAGGTCGATACCTAGAATCGCTGGAAAGACGTCGTCGAAAATGATCTGCGAGAACTTCAGGCCGGTGACTGGCGACAATAGTGCAGGATCGACTTAGTATTAGCATTCATCATCATCAGCAACCCACGCTCGTCCACTGCTGGACATAGGTCTCCCCCAATGCACGCCACCGCTCCCGATTTTCGGCCACTCTCATCCAGCTCACTCCAGCCAGCCTTCGAATGTCGTCACCCCATCTTGTAGCAGGGCGTCCAACACTACGTTTGCCGAGTCGCGGTCTCCACTCAAGGACTTTATGGCTCCAACGGTTGTCAGTAGTATTAGCATAGACTAATTATAATCCATGGTATTAAGTAGTCGAATAATCTTAGCGTGTGATTCCCGGTTACGTTAAAAGCTGTTGCTTTGGATCTCGGGTTAATAACAACGTTTGCAAACATAACCTAATGCATTATATACAACAAAAGTTATAAGAGGGAGATTCGTTTTATAAGACGTTTATCATGTTTATCCATGAAAATACATCCATCTTAAACCTTATTGTTTACAAACAGCGAACAAAATATCCTTAACATGTTCCTTATACATTTAATAAGCCCCATATATTACGAGAGACGGTCAATATACATAATTCTACGTTTTTTATGAACTCTGGGAACAATAGTAATATTCTTGTTGTGGTCTCCTTTTCGCTGAAGAAGCCTTATTAGATAAATCTTATGATTTTTCGGGTTTTGCTTCGCAAATATGTAGAGATATTTTGTTTGGAGGGTTGACGGAATCATTTGTAAATAACGCAAATGTATGTAACAGATCAGTGAAATAACAAGATAGATAGAAGTGATATCCAGTAATATTTATATAATTTTTGTTATATTGGGTCCCCACCTATGAAATTGGCGTTTTGTATGGATTTTCTTTTAGAAGTTAGATTTCCTATTCTAAATTTGTTTATTTGAAAAGTTACAAATGATGAAAACATTATTCCTGCCTCACAAAAAAAGAGTCACTTTCAAGATTTTTTTAAGTCTGTAATTAAATAAATCTAAATTGTACAGGTGAGACGATTTACCTGCTGTTTTGGCCGAATATCTTTGCAACTAGTAAGGCTATAAACCAGTGTTTCCCAAACTTTGTTAAGCCATGACCCGCTAATTTTCACATTGACCCTTCGTGACCCACTAAGTACCTACTTTTAAACTCAAGTTGGTTCCGTAGGTACTCATGTTTTTAAAATATGAATGTCGCGACCCGGTTATTTCGTTTTGGTGACCCGGCACCGGGTCGCGACCCGGCTATTGGGAAACGCTGCTATAAACTATTGAAGCGAAACGAAGGATTTCTTTTTCCGAAATTTATTTGACAGTTTAAAACATCTATAACGGTTGGAATCCTACTGCTACTGCCAACAAAGTTTGATTGAATTGATGATGTTGTGGGTAAAAACGGTTTGTTTGAACTAAATAGGTACACTTGTTTGCTAAACAGTCTATGTTGACAGTCTAATTACTCTCGTAACATACAGACTAGACTATAATAAAATAACTAAACTAGCTTACCTACCCGGGGTTTTATGTCAAAATTTAGGCATATTATATTGATTGCATCGCGCTAGCGTTTCGCCTTTTCGGTTTGTATATAAGGTTTGTCAGTGTCTATAGAATTTAACACTTTATAAATAGTATAGAATATATTATGTTGTTTGATATTTGTATCATCAAAACTTATATTACATTCTCTTATGCTTAGTAAAGTGAAAGGGTCAGCGATGCAAACAAAAACTCCATGCAACTCAAGAGGCGTGTTCGGCTTAGGGATGGGACCATAGCGACGAATTAGAAGTATAATATCGGCATCAATCGATTGCACTCACTTTTGTTTTTTTTTATAATAATAATAATATCTATTTACTCGAAACACGGTACATAATATGGTAATACAATTTTTAAAATTGATTCATATGTTTCGCCATCTAAGTGGCATGTTAATACTTATTTAGTCATAATAAGTCTACACAATTCATATTTTACAATGTGGCAATAGGCACTATGTCACCATCTCATTGATGCTTATGTAGTGGCAGTCGATATAATCTCTCTCTATGTATATGTACAGATTTCTATACTGAAAGCGTTGGAAAATTCAACCCCCAGCGCTGTCATTAGTAAGTAGTTTAACAGCTACATTCATTTTGAAAAATATTCATGCCTTCGTTGAAAACGAAATATTGTGTTTTATATTCGACTTTAATTAGTATGTAATTGATTTTAAATTTCGAAAATGCCAAATAGCGGTCTTCTGTGAATGGACCTCTGGCGGCGACGCTTTTAACGCATTCACGCTTTATAACCACAGATGATAATAAACTCTGTGGTACAACTATTTAAAGGTGTTTATGATCGAAAATAGTGGCGCAGTATTTTGGCGCTTTTTAGCCCAACGGTTAGCAAAAAGAGAGAATACAACAAATGCGATTTGGTTTTTACAACATAATAGAAAATAAGTAGTACCTAAACTAAACATTAGCATTCGTCCATGGTACTCACTCAGCTTGTTCCACTGAAACCAGCGTTTTGGCCTATGGTCGTAACCTTAGAATGTCGTAACATAAGCTGAGTGAGGGTCATTTATGCTGGCTTGCCTCAACAGAAACACAGTATATAAAGCACACGGCACTGCTGGCCAATGAAGAAGGACAGTTTGTTTTTTTTGCTTTCATTTCATTTTGTTTATTTTCTTCTTATAGCTTTTTTTATTTGTATAAGAATAAATGCTTTATTTATAACACAATGATATGCTATTACAATAATTATCTGTAGTATATATGTGTTCTGGTGTCCAGATTAATAAATGTATTTTCTTTCTTTCTTTTTGGTACCGCCTACTGGCATTGTCCTTCTTATACATTCGTTAGCGTATCCCTAAAAAGGTCCAAATCAAAAACACCGATACCCCCACATCCCTACACCGGATTGTTAATCCCGCGTCAAATCATAGGGCCCTAGTGTTTTGTGGCGCTCGTTAAAATGTTTTGCTCTACTTCACCTGCCCTTAGCGAGTTGAGGACGAATTCACCAAAATAGTCACCGGTTTGAGGGCTTTTCGTGTTTAGAACCATTGTTCAGAGTTCGAGCTTAGGTTATTGAGTGGAATTGCATTTATCTATTACTAGCGGCCGCCCGCGACTTCGTCCGCGTGGAAAAGTAACTTTTTACCCCCCTTTTAACCCCTTACAACCGAAATTGCGCCTTTGCGAAAAGGCGCAATAAAAAGTAGCCTATGTTCTTTCTCAGGGTCTAGATCATCTGTATACCAAATTTCATTTAAATCCGTTCAGTAGTTTTGGCGTGAAAGAGTAGCAGACAGACAGACAGACAGAGTTACTTTCACATTTATGATATTAGTTAGGATATCTACATGATGTCCTCATGTGATATCTACATGATCCTGTAAAATTTGGAAGCTCTGCACTGGAAGTTGTAGACGAATATATTTACCTAAATGCGGGTGGCACAGGACCGATCTGTGTGGAGAGCTTTGGGGGAGGCCTTTGTCCAGCAGTGGACGTCTATTGGCGGAAATGATGATGATGATGACCTACATGATGTACGTACAGCTACAGATCAATGTATGCAAAACTGTCAAATTTCTTCATCATTCTAAAGTAAAAGTGATTGGAGCAAATTATTTACTTTTTTTTGATGGTAACATAAATTTATTTCTCCAATTTCAAAACAGAAGATGAGTATTAATAATTGTTGCTTTATGACGAAAGCTGTGTGTCGATGTGTGGAATTTCAGTAATTTTTATTTATAGTTTTATAGATATTCAGCAATCCACAGGTAAAGCCGTCCACAGATATGGCAATGGCCTCTACATACTTTATTTTTGTTTCGAAAATAAAATTGCAAATAAAACAATTGAAGTGCGTTAGTTTTCAAATTCGAACGCGGTAAATTTTAGAGCAAAAAATAAAACAAATACAGCATCATACAGGTTTTATATCTGCCTCTTTCAATATTCTATGAACATGATTTATTTGTACCAATTCACTATAATAGTCAATCGTTTGTGGCTCTGTGTGTATAAAACCTTTGTTCAAATGTGAAAAGTTGCATTTTTATTGAAGAAGATTTGCATAATAGTGCATACGCTCGAAATAGTTACGTAGACAAAAAAAATATGTACGTAACAGTCGCCCTCAGATATATTAGAGCAGCCAAAGTGACAAAATACTTGTGAACAGTTTAAAATGTCAATAAGTTCCATACACTACAAATCCCCATTAGATCTGAACAGATGCCGGAGTGATGGCAGCTCAATGTTCACATATACTCTGTACAATATATTGAATACGAGTGTGATATACTTACTTAATCTAAACAACCATAACGTCAATCGTTATCGTCTCTCCAAGGTTTCGGTATTTGTACAGACAGCCAAACATCAGGTTACCACAATCTGTCAAATTTCCTCAATTGATATTGAACCAAACGCATTTGACATAAAGGTGAGAATGGAATGAGGAAATTTGACAGTTTCGTATACTTTGATGTGTGGCTGTACGTACCAAGATAATTATTTTTATAAAAAGGGTCTTAATCTGGTTAGGCAGTATCCTATTCCAGTGGCCAGGCATTATGCACAGATTATCAAAACCGTCATCCTTTTTGCCCGCTAAGCCCTAAAAGTAGGAGTAGAGATGTGAAAAATTATCGATTATTAAAATAATAATTCTACCAACATAATTTAGGTTTAGCAAAACTAAGACTTAACTTTACCTACCATTTTTTTCCTTCCTACTTCATCATAGAAATAAAATATTTTACACAAAAAATTATCCGAAATATTTTTCCCTTCTAATTTTAATATTTTTGTCTTTTATACCTACATGTTAGACTCCTGGGCAATGCAAGCGTAATTCAAAATAATTGAGAATAATTTTTTTTATCTTAAAATATTTTGTTGATTCTACATAATATATTTGGTTCCTTGATAGATTAGAGCCTTAATTTGACGGCCTCGATGGCGCAGTGGCTAAGGTGTTCGCCTGAAGCGGGAAAGGTCCCGGGTTCGATTCCCGGTTAAGCCAATTTAGGAAATACGTTTCCTTGGGGCTGGGTGTTCTGGGTTGACGTCCCCCGTTTATTATCGTCACCCGGTACTCATAGTACAAGGGTTGCCCTTGTTTGAGACCTGGTTGATTGGTGTGATTGTCAGGCGCACTTTTTTTTTAATTTGCGGCGATTTTTTTAACGCATTCACACTATATATATGAGATTTCTATGACCAAAATCTTCAACGATAACTTTTTCTTTCAAGAAACGAAAGTCATTTAATATGACCTACCTGTCGACAAATTCCTCGGCAAAATCGATGTATCAGACGATTTATCATGTCACATGTCTCACCTCTACGTAGGCGTCATAAATCTTGTAACGGACTAATCGCCTGACCCGGCGTAGTCTGAAATTAATTAAATTCGGACTAAAATGTTTTTACGATAAATGCTTTGATCATAAAATAAATATAGTCCGAGGCAAGAAGTGTATATAGTTATGACCTTGAGTGCGCAGAAACCAATTTTGATAGAAAGTCTTCTTTTTTAAAAGTGCGCAAAATAACGGTCATCGCTATGCTTTCGTGCCTCCAGCTATACCTACACGACTTCATATTAGCATGGCACACCTTAGACCTCATGTTCACTTAACATCTGATGATATCGGGGTCAAATGCTTGTCTATCTTAATATAAAACCACTAGCTGTTACCGGCCACGACCTCGTCCACGTGGAATAGTATCTTGGGTAGCATTTTTAATCATTTAATAATTTTCACCCCCCCCCCCCTTCTTTTAACCCCCTAACTATCCTCGCTATCGAAAACTATCGCTTTGTCTCTTTCATTGTGAGGCAATTGAAAGAGACAGAGCAACAGTTTTGGATAGAGAGGATAGTATTTCAAAGCCATGGTAAGGCCATTGATACTAGTAATGTTTACACTGTGACCAACCCGCATAGATCGCTTCTGCCCTTAAGACTCGATGTAATTTCATTAGCATAAAACCGTTTGTGGCTCACAAGTCGTTTTGCTTCGTAAAAATATCGGTTCAAGCTTCGTTTGGCTAATCTGCCATTAGGGTGAAGTGGTCGCGGTAACAACCTATTAACTGTACCTTTGTGCGGAAAGTTTTAAATAGAAATCGTATGTGGTTTTAGTTAAGAAGTTCTTTCGTTACAAACTAAAAGCTATGCCTTTTTGTTGCCTTTTTTTTTCGATGTTACATCGACTATTATTTTTATTTTTGCTTCGAAATGTGTAATAAAAATATTATGACAAACGTACTTCTGAACAAAGTTCAAGTGAAGTTATGAATGGTAGAAAAATAATAAATATTAAGAACTGTTTCTACTGTATTAAACCTGGTACGTAATAAGTACTGCGAAACAGGTATTCAGCCTGCCAGCAGGCGCGCAAATAATTTAAATTTATTACATTCTAATCTAAAATAAATCTAAAATTAGTGAGTGAGGGTACCGGAGGCCCACTCGGGGGGAAGGGGATAAAAGGTTGGCAGCGCGCTTGTAACTCCACTGGTGTTGTAAGTGTCCATGGGCGGCGGCAATTGCTTACCATCAGGTGATCCGCCTGCTCGCCAAAAAAAAACTTAATCTAAGTGTATTGTTTATTGGCAATTTTAAAATTTATTATAAACTAGCGGACGCCCGTGACTCCGTCCGCGTGGAAAAGTAACTTTTTACCCCCCTTTCAACCCCCTACAACCCCCTTTTCGCATAAAAAGTAGCCTATGTCCTTTCTCAGGGTCTAGATTATCTGTATACCAAATTTTATTTAAATCCGTTGAGTAGTTTTGGCGTGAAAGAGTAACAGACAGACAGACAGAGTTACTTCGCATTTATAATATTAGTCTGGATGTATATCTGCACGTATAACTTGGCTCGTACCGACTAAGATTATAATATGTATGTATACTTGTTCAATAAAACTTATACATTTCATAAAGCGTGAAGGAAAAAGGGACGTTGTATCGTTCCTTCTCTTTTTGTCTTTAACACCGCAACCCTCACCAAAACATAGGTATTTTCCCTTACTAAAATATCAACATACTTTAATATGCCAATCTAGACCAAAATGGCACATACTATGTAACCAAATGAGGGCAAGGCGTGTTAATAGCAGGGTTTCACAACCCTTGTCCTTCCCAATGAATATCAGTGAACCGTCTCTGTACAGTCGACTCCAAAAATACGTATACCTACACTTTAGAACCTTGTCACAATACATATGTATAAGAACGACTTCTACTTTTTATAGACACATGTATTGTGATGAGGTCCTAAAATGTATACATATTTTTGGAGTTGACTGTACGAGTATTAAGATTGACCTCAATCGAAGCTCCGATGATCTCCTGTATAGACCTAGCATTTTTTCACAGAAATCGTATACAATTTGTATGGAAATTAAACTGCTCTCTCCATCGAGTTAAATAGGACTATACGAGTATATAGACATCAATGGCTCTCTATCATACGTAAACACAACGTATCGTAAAAACGACAAAAAAGGATAGCTTTTTTTAATGTGATAAGTAAAAGGCAAGCAGACGGACAGCAGCCTGATGGTAAGCGATTGCCACCGCCCATTTACCTGCAATACCAGTAGAGTCACAAGTGCGCTGCCAACCTTTTATTGTGTTATGCACAAGAAACTGCAAAGCTGGTTTCAATTTATTTACCAAAAAAAATTTTTAGTATTTTATCCAGTAAGGTAGATACAGTAAGAAACCAATGATTTCCGTGGACCAGTAAGTTATGTTTTCATTCAAAATGATTTTTTTTTATACTAGAGGCGGCAAACGAGCAAGCGTGTCACCTACTGGTAAGTAATCACCGCTGCCCATGAACATCTGCGAGATCAGAGAGGTCGCTGATGCGTTGCCGGCCTTTTAAGAAGGAGTACGCTCGTTTCTTGAAGGTCCCTAAGTCATAGCCGTCAGGAAACACTGCCGCAGCTAAACTATTCCACTTACTACTTTTTGTCCATTAGGTACTGGTTTCTCGTCCTTTCCTGGTGCATTTACCTTACGTACCTAAACCCACTACTTCACTATACCCTTTCTGTATTGTACCCGGACCCAAAGGTTGTTTTAGCACCCTAACTCATAAACAGAGCCCATAAAGTCACTTAAAATTCGACTCCTAAAATAAAATCGGCCGGTTCTGAAATCTGACCTCTTGGCTAATTTTCTGAACGACTTTTTACACCATTACACTCGGATCCTGGCTTAGGACAATGATTATAGAACAGAAAATCCCTTAATTAAAAGTTTAATCCCGAAGGAACTTAGCTGACCAGTCAGTATAACGCGACAACTTCAAAATTATTGAAAGTAGCTTTGAGTTAGGTGAAATTTAGGAAGAATGATGATTCTATTTAATATAAAATAAAATATTTAATTTTAAAAAAATCTATTTAATAAAACAGTCTAAATTTTGTGACTGCATTGCCTTAAGTTTTTCCGAACCAAGAGACAAAACAGTAACTTATTATTAGAGCTTTGCAGTTTTAAATAAGATTCTCTATCGACAAGACAAGTCGTGGGTAGTAGTAGTGTTAAAGTAATGTCGTGGCATATGGTAAATAGTCATTCGTTCATTATGAAGGAAATCCAATTGGCACAAGTCTTCACTCGAGTATAACACTCGAGTAGCACTCGAGTATAACAGTAATTACTTGATTTTTGAGCATTTTGAAACACATACACTGTCATGTATTTAATTTTGAAGCACATATAAATAGTTATTACACATAAATGTTACGTATAAACACATAGGTGTTAACTGCTTGACGTTTCGGCTGCGTTACAGCAGCTGTGGTCACAAATGTTCAATAATTTCCGTCTTTAATAATAATCGAATGAAGAGTGTTTTTTGTTTTTATGCGATAGCTGAATGTTGAAATTTTTTGGTGAGTTATTTTAGGCTAGTTGCCACCTAGTGGTGATGCGACTGGAGTGGTCAAGTTACTAAGCGCGAGTGACTCATCAAAGTTCAGATGTTCATTTTAATAGAATTTTGTTGAAAACTTCCTGGCTGTATTAACGCGTTGGCGACAGTCTTCATTGTTTTATTTGATTAGTTTCTGCAAGGAAACGTTTTGTAGGGTGAAGGCAGAACCGCGAGGTTTCAGGGTTCCGTACCCAAAGGGTGAAAACGGGGCCTAATCTTTTACCATTTATAAGTTCAGCTTTAATAACGGCAACAGGTAGACGCTTGAAGCATTTAATTTATAAATTAATTTACGTTAAAAATACTTTGTATTATATTATTATTAAGTAAGTGTGATGATGAAGCTTAGTCCCATCATAGTACCTAGTGATGATCTTTTTTTATGATGGAGGTCTTTTGCCCTGCAGCGGCATAGTATAATGTATGTATATGATGATACTTTACTTTTTGTGTAGGTACATTAGCCGATATTTACTAGAGTGGAGGGGCCTTTATGTAGGAACTCAGGAAAACCATGGTACGTGGTAGTGTAGCACGCCCCCAAGGGCGTCCAGTCCTCAGGACATGAGGACCTGAGGAGGGACCTGAGTCCAAACTCAGGTCCCTCCACCAGCCCATGGTCCTTCCATTGGACTCGATGGACTGACTATTTGAGAAAGATGGTTGGTAGGAGTTGGCGTTCTTGATAGAGCCTTCGTTCAGCAGTGAGTGGTAGTAGGTTGATATATTTTATTTGCATTTTATCGTTTTCTCCCACGTACGATCCGTGAAGGTTTCTGTCCTCGAGTCAAACTTGTGTCGCTCATGCCTAAACACGCCAAAACTGTAACCTTACATGAATGTGTGCGTAGCCTATTGGCTTATAACGAAGCCGTCCCATAACGAATAAGAATATATCTGTCGCATCCAAACAAAAGTGACACACTGGGCTTATGAAAAGGAAGGGAACTAGGATTCGGTCGTAACGTTCGGTTCGTTTTAGGTTATCTGTTTAGGTAGACCGACGGAGACCACCGTAGTTGTGTCTATATATTTTGAGCACTAAGGCAGTAGGTACAAATATTGTTTGGGTCCCCCGTCCAAAAACTCGGGGAGGGTGTCATTATTAACAAGCCGTCGCTTCCATCGCACGTATTGAACTTACTTAAACTTTATTTTCCGATGAAATATCGCCTAATAAATCACAAAATTTAATCTCGCCCTTCATAACTTTAAGGTCTGCTTAAATCGATAATACACCTTTAATAACGGTACCTATGTTCCGGGCATACTTACACAGGACAACTACGGACCTTAAGCCTGTTATTGAATGAAACAACACAGCTACTTTAATCATTATTACTAGTACCACTGTACTTACATTCTAGTCCGAGTGCCAACTCAAAAAATCTCCAACAACCCCGAGACATTCTCAGCAAACATCTCGCCTCATTAGCCCCTAAAAACCCGCTCCAATATCACAAAGTTGCGTCCACAAAGGAGATCTATTTGACAAGGAGCCGTCCCCGATGAGCTGTGTCAGCTGCAAACGAGCGTCGCCCGCGGGCCCGAATTGCGCCGCTCCTGGATGCAAATTACGAGCGCCGCCTGTGCTAATGGATGCACTACTGGCCTCTTTCTGCCAGAGGCCAGGGAGCTAGCGGAAAAGTATGATCGAGCAAGGCAACTGGCTCGCCCAAATATGTTGGGATCTCGATAGTCCAAGTTGACCGTCGCCTGCTGGCCCGAATTGCGCCGCTCCTGGATGCAAATTACGAGCGCCGCCTGTGCTAATGGATGCACTACTGGCCTCTTTCTGCCCGTGGCCAGGGAGCCAGCGGAAAAATATTATCGAGCAAGGCGACTGGCTCGCCCAAATATGTTGGGATCTCGATAGTCCCAAATCGACCGTCCGCCCGTGGGCTCGAACTATGCCGCTCCTGGATGCAAATTACGAGCGCCGCCTGTGCTAATGGATGCACTTCTGGCCTCTTTCTGCCTGAAGCCAGGGGGCTAGCG
Source organism: Cnaphalocrocis medinalis (assembly GCA_014851415.1). Classification (NCBI taxonomy): domain Eukaryota; kingdom Metazoa; phylum Arthropoda; class Insecta; order Lepidoptera; family Crambidae; genus Cnaphalocrocis; species Cnaphalocrocis medinalis. Next base: position 5,916,708 of record CM026294.1, read on the forward strand.
GAAAAATATTATCGAGCAAGGCAACTGGCTCGCCCAAATATGTTGGGATCTCGATAGTCCAAAGTACTATTATTATTATATGGTCCAAGGTACTATTATTCTATGGTCTCAAATCGACCGTCCGCCCGTGGGCCCGAACTATGCCGCTCCTGGATGCAAATTACGAGCGCCGGCTGTGCTAATGGATGCACTACTGGCCTCTTGTTGCATTAAGCCGGGGGACTAGTAGAAAAATAATATCGAGCAAGGCAACTGGCTAGCCCAAATCTGGTGAGATCTCGATAGTGTCAAGTCGACATTCACCCAGGGGCCCGAATTGCGCCGCTCCTGGATACAAATTACGAACTCCACAGGTACTAATGGATGCACCACTGGCCTCTTTCTGCCCGAAGCTAGGGGACTAGCGGAAAAAAATAATCAAGCAAGGCATTAGACTAGTTGAAAACCGAGTGGGATCACGATAGTGACAAGTCAAGGTTAAAATTACGTAACTAAAAATATAACAGATGGCCGTTGGGGCGGAAAGGTCATTGAGTGTATGCCGCGTACAAGATGTCACAGCCGTGGCAGGTCCCCTAATCCACCAAGGTGGACCGACGATTTAGTGAGGGTTGCGGGAATTCCTTGGATGCGAATGGCACAGGACTTATCTGTGTGGAGAGCATTGGGGGAGGCCTATGTCCAGTAGTTGACGTCTATTGGCTAACATGATGATGATGAACTATTCATCATTTTTATAAAAGGAACACCATCTGGACATCTGGGACTAAAATTTAAAAATAACGGAACCAATAAATGAATGCCAACTTTAAATTACCAAAACTGACAGTTTGACCTGAAAGCTTCCGTGCTCTCACCGAATTTGCTCAGGACCAAACGCCATTTTTGTGGCCGTGCCATCACCTGTACGTGTCTGGGTATACGCGCTCGACCTTTATTACTGTTCAAATAGTCTCAAGTCGACGGTATATTAAGCTGCGTAATTAAATTTTAGTGTACGCAGTAACACTTTAATGGTTTGGTGGTTTGCGGGTGACGTAAGATTTTGATGGGCTCAGTTTGGGCTAGCGTGGTGAGACTTGCGCACATTTTCTTTTGTATATGTAAGATTTAAGAAACTTGGTTCAGATTATTTTGGAGATAATTTAACTTAATTTTTCATCGTGGGATCTCCACGCACCACGCTTCGACAAGAATGGGCCGGCTCGACCGGAGTGATACCACGGCCTCACAGCAGACCAGCGTGAAGTAGCACCTGCGCTGTGTTTCGACGAGTGAGTGAGGGCACCGGAGGCCCAATTGTGGGAAAGGGGGTTAAAAGTTGGCAGCGCACTTGTGACTCAATTGGTGTTGCAGGTGTCTATGGACGGCGGCCATTACTTACCATTAGGTGATCCGTCTGCTCATCTGTCACCTATTAAATTTGGCCTTGAATGAAATTGATGTATGTACTTGTATTTTCTTTGACAATGTAGAACTATTCTGCTAGAATCACTTTATCTTAGTAATTAAATTATTAATTGCATTTTTAACTAACAAAACATTGGGTACAAAAGTACAGGGGTTACCCTAGTTTGAGACCAGGTTGATTGGTGTGATTGTCTGGCGCATTTATTTATTTGCTGGATAAAGTAAATAATCATAGAATCTTCCTGATGTAGGTAGGTACAAAACTCTTCCATCCAATCAACCAGCCCGGGATTGAACCCGTTACCGCAGCGCTACATCGAGCGGCGCTTGATTTGCATACTGCATCACTGTCGCATAATGTTCGCCTCTGGCGCCGCATGCATGGCTGAAGTATCAAGCTACGATGATTTTGAATTTTGACTTGTACCTGAACCACACCTGAACTTTGGGCTAAGTATATAATCCTAACTAATATTATAAATGCGAAAGTAACTCTGTCTGTCTGTCTGTCTGTCTGTCTGTCTGTTACTCTTTCACGCCAAAACTACTGAACGGATTTAAATGAAATTTAGTATACAAATGATCTAGACCCTGAGAAAAGAACATAGGCTACTTTTTATTGCGAAAAAGGGGTTGTAAGGGGTTAAAAGGGGGGTAAAAGGTTACTTTTCCACGCGGGACGAAGTCGCGGGCGGCCGCTAGTGTGTCAATAAAGCCATGTGATTGATTGATGGCATCACTACCGCATTAGTCATATGGTATGGTAACCCAATTAGTTATAAAACATAGGCACTGAGAGAGTTACCCCAATAATCCGTTTTCAAGACTTTCTTGATTGTACCTATCATGCGCGTATTTAAGATGTTTCGCTAGCTGAGCGTTTCTGATGTTTCCTTATGTGTATACCCACTGCAATATCCAATCCAAAACATAAGTCTTATGCCTATGAGATTTAAGCTTTTTGTCTGTCTTTTAATCTGTTAGCGTTTAATTTGAAAACTGCATGGATTTGAATTAAACTTTTTTTATGTGTGACTATGAGCCTGGGCAACAAAAGAGTATTTAATTATAGTAATTTGTTTTGAAACAATATTTTAATGGCAAATCGAACCCCTCTACTATTTTAATATTTATATTAATAGCACATTATCGCCAAACCGCTGTTCCGCTGTGTTAGCGCTTTGCAGTTAGTGTTGTCTCAAGTCAGTCTAAGTCTTGCTTTTTGTGAAATTGTTAGACCAACGACTAGAACATTTGCAAAATGACACAAGGTAAATCCAAAATCAAGATTGACTGATAAAATTAAGAGTAGGCTGCAAACTATTCAGAATAAGCACAAATTTTGTGGTATAAGCACACAATATATGTCCTCTGTGGTATAAGTGTGCAATCGCGAAACATTGTTTTGAAGGTACTTTCTGCAAGAGATACCAAGGTAGTCTTGGTTTGAATCTGAGCTATCTAAGAATAATTTAGTATTGGGTGTTTATTTTTAGGGTCCTAACTTACTTAAAGATAATAATTTATCGACCCAACATCACGTATTTAATTACTTACATGTAAGTTGAGGTGAGGCTTAGGATAGATATCTATCTAAGAGTCCTAGTTTAGTAGTAATTTTTTCATTTTAATTCATGAAATAAAATTAAGTGCCTGCGTGCGGTGCCTACGACTTTGTTGGTCTTGCCCAAAACCGGCTCATTCTTACATTAGTACAAACATAGTCTTGCATTAGTGCATCCCTACTTGCATTTGGACGCATTCCAGACAGGTACGTCATGCTGTAGGGGATAATATGCAAGCGATGCCTTAATATGCCGCAAAACTGCAAGCCTTGCTCTAAATAGTTATCACGGGAAAATGTAGGATGAAAATTTTCGACTTCTGAAAGTTAGGACGTATATTTGGTTAAGTACTTTGAACTCGTCATCAGAACATCCAGACCCAAGAAAACTTAGAAAATGTAGTTCCTAAATTGACTTGATCGGAATCAAACCCGGGACCTTTTGCGCTTCGGGAGAACACCTTAGCTACTGCGCCATTGAGGTCGTCGAATTTTATTTAGTGTCTGTGTGCCTTCCATGTTAAACCTCTGTGTGTTTTGTTTGTACGACAAAGTTAACTTTGTCGAGTTGACAAAACATACAAAAACTTTGACACGTGACATCCAAGAAAAAACCTAAAGACTTAGAGAAAGTATCAAAATAGGGTGGCTAAGCGCGTATCACCGTAAGGGACAGATATCTATATGACCCGGCCAAATGAAAAATAACTACAAAATGGCGGATCGATGTGACTGAAGATTGTTTCAGTACGGTAGCCTGTTATTTCTTACTACGACCGAATTTGGTTGGTTATTACGGTAGTAAAAATACGAACAAAAATCGCACTCAATTACTATGGATTAATATGGCAACTAGCTTTGCTGGGCGCAGTTCACAACTGATAAAATAAAAAATAAAAAAAATAAAACTTTATTGAAAAAACATAAGAGCTACAAAAGGTGTAAAATAATCTAATTAAACCAATGGAATCATTTGCAGTTTGTTGCCTGAACTAGGAATATCCTGTATCTCAGGCAAAAACAATAAAGGGCATAATTTTAAATTAATTTTAACAATAAACAGAACATTGATTTTTATAGATGCATATTACCTAATCTAATTCACTTGTAAATAATCCAAACTAATACAAATACGTACGCCTGATTGACATAGTTAAGAATTTTGCCGATGTTGCTTACTTTGTGACACACATATCTACCTACTTAATAAAAATGTTTACTTAGCAATACAGACAGATGATTACATAATAGAAACACAAAAATAAACTAACAACTTTATCTGACTAAATTTATTAACGTAAAACTAAGTGAAGGCCCTATCAGGCGCCTTCATAATCTATAGTGCTAATATAACGAGTTTCAGCCATTTTTCTAGCGGGGCAGTCAAGGTCACCAGTTTTGTGATTGCACGGTTTTTTATAGTGCATGCAAGTGGCACATTTAGGTGGTTCAGCCTTCTTTGGGCACTCCTTCATGTCGTGTCCATCTTCTCCGCAATGGCCGCAGATGGTTTTCTCGCCACGACATGTTTTCGCGGCATGACCGTACTGCTGACACTTGTAACATCTTGTTACAAGCGTAAAGTCTCTGACAGGGCATGACGACCAGTTCACAAAAACTCTGTCTTTTGTAATTAGTGCCTTCCGAATTTCTGCCGTGACCTCTATGACGTAGTTGCAGGTCTCGGCGTTTTTCTTACCCGACTTATGGCTAAGTTTAACAGAGGACAGAAACTTTTCTGTGGTCATACTTTTCAGTTTATCGGCTAAATTTTGTTGAAAGATACAGTTGAACACTTCTGTATCCTGCATAGACGTGGGCACACCAACCACTATAATTCTGGGCCTACGTTTTTGAGGTTCGTCTATGGTAAGCCCAGATGTAGTCAACTGTTCGTTTTTTTTCAATGTCCCCCTTGGAGTCCGTGCTGATAATCACTCCTCCATTTTTGGTTTTGCGAAGTCCTCTTACTGATATATTGTCTTTGTTAGATTTCCACTTTTTTTTGATAGAACTGATCCTATCAAAAAAAGTGGAAATCTAACAAAGACAAAAAAATCATGATTCTGTCTCTTTTACTCTTAGCGAATTCTGTATATAGTTGTTCCGTTTACACGAATATTATTATTTGCGTGTCCAGTCCTTATGATACTTGGTCCTTGCCTAAAGCAGGCCTGTCCCACTCCGCGTGTAGTATCAAACTTGCAAGTACATGCGGCGTCCCCTCCGGAGGGGCCAGTCAGTAGAAAATCACGAGCGAGCGGCGACGCATGCGCGACAGTTGCGTGCGATAGAAAGAGAACGCACTTCTAGGTATGAATAATTGTAGGTGTTAAACGCTGGGCGGCCGGAATTTCAACTTTATGTTATGGTAGCCTGAGCCTTTATTTTTCTATAAACGGTTTTTAGAAGTGGGCATTCTGTACTTGTACTATTAAGTATTCTGTGCCTAAAGACAATACAAATATGCTCTTAAAATGACTGACCCAAGTTGATAATAAAAATTCACTTCACACTTTTTTCACTCGAAAAATCTAGACGAATTCCCTGGCTCCGAGGTCCCGTCAAGTCCCTTAGGACAACAAGGAATCATTTATAACGGGGGGATCACGTTATGAAGACGGGTCTTATAAGCAGAGACGAATTTATTTTTTGTCCGCACCCGACGTTATTGTATTGTAAACAGTCTGGGATTTAAGTTTTTATCTGACTGGAGTGGCTTGGGAGTCAAGATTGAACGTAAGTCTTTATTAGAGTCACATAGTCCAATACTGCCATTTGGTTGATTTTGTTTCTTCAATCCTACTTATAGGAAATAATCACTGGTGTAGGCAAGAAAACTGCCGGGCTGAAAAGGAAATGGGCGGGTCATGTCTTTCGAATGGACCTCGAAAGATGAACTAGCATCGCAACCCAATGGTTGCCTGATAGACGCCGACAACGGGGCAGACCTAAGAGGCGATGGAGTGACGATCATAACACCTTTGCAATAGATTGGCCACAGATGGCGAGTGATTGATAGGAAATAATAATTAGGATTACAAAGGTAAAACTGATCAAGTTTTTAGATATAACACGGCAGAATAGTGGGAGGGTTGGATCTTCGATTCTTCGAAATTTCCTCCGAAATTGTCATAAAGTAAAGTATGAATTAACCCTTTAGCGTCATATATCGGTCAAGTTTGTAACCAATAGCAATCCCAAATGAAGTGAGGGCAGGCGACTAGTCTCAAATTATTTTCAACCCAAGTCAGCTATATCTATCTATACTATTTATAAAGAGATAACTTCTATAGACAACGACAAGGCTTATAGGTAAACCGAAAACACGAAACGCTTGCGCGATGTAATTTTGCACAGCGCCATCTTGCCGAAGTCAAGTGAGGGCGGGCCACTAGTTGAAAATAATTTGAGACTTGAATTTCCACCTGCAAAAAGGAGTCGTAAAAATAATCTAGATTTAGAAATCTTAAGCAATCTCGCAATGCTTTACTAATTTTAATAGAACCAACGAGCTGGTAAAAAGAAAGTCAAAACCCTAAGCGGTTCCTTAGTAGAAGCTGAAATAAGAAGTCAGGGTAGTGTAGGGGCGCCATTACCGCCGATGTAGCGAGGAGCCTTCATACTCAGCTAATTTGCATTCTGCCTCAGATTCGACTAACACAGAAGCGAGACTCGGACCCTTTCAATGCCTTAGCCGATACTATAATGAAACGTTAGAGAGTTTGTTGGGAAAATGAAACTACTCTTTTAACCAACAAACTATATTCACAAATTTATAAGTAGGTTCATCCAAACACACACACGTCTCTCCAGACAAAAAATTCAAATAACGGCAGAGGAGTGTTCCATTAGAGTAGCGGAACTGTGGTATCGCTACAATAAATTACCGAATGCCTTGTACTAAACACGGTAAAGATACTTGACTAGATATCGGTTTCACGGCACCTCCATTTTTTATGTGAACGAGCAGACGGATCACCTGATGGTAAACGACTGCCGCCGCCCATCCGCACCCGCAACACCAGTGTTTGGCGCACACTTTTAAAACCTTTTAAGCCTCTTTCTCCCCGATTGGGCCTCCGGATCGGAGCTCCTGTAGCCTTACCATGATTTTGAAATACAATCCTCGCTATCGAAAACTATCGCTTTGTCTCTTTCATTGTGATGCATTTGAAAGAGACAGAGCAGTAGTTTACTTTATGTCAGTTTTAGATGTCAACTCATGGTAGCGCTACAGTACCTTCATTCGTCCGGCGAATTGCTTCAAATTGAATGTCCCATCTGTACATTTTACTCTTTGCATCACGTCGGCGTACTTAATTAAAGCTCGCGAATAGGTGCCCACTTAATTGTATTAAATCGCGCGATTCTATCTAGGGGGCTCTCTGCGACGTAAATCACTCTTTGAAATACGTGGACTCATATAAAAATGGTCTCATTAAAGCTATTGTGTCGGTGTTCTTCATTTGTTTCAGTGAAAAAGAATTCGTTTTTTGTCTTCGATATTAATATTGAATAATGTAGGGAGGCAGAGTTGAGTTGTAACATTCAATTGTTGTAATAGTTCTGAATTATATTTTGTTCTTTGATTTTTGGATATTCGCATAAGAAGTCCAACATTCCATACAAAATATTCCATAAAATTTTGACGAATTTCCAAGAAGAAGACGTCATAAAAGTAGGTTTAGCTTGGGTTTACCGATATACCTTGAAGGTATAAATCATCATCATCATCAGCAACCCACATTCGTCCACTGCTGGAAATCGTCTCGCCTAATGCACGCCACTGCTCACGATTTTCGGCCACTCTCATCCGGTCCACACCAGCCAGCCTTCAAATGTCATCATCCCATCTTGTCGCAGGGCGTCCAACACTACGCTTACCGAGTCGCGGTCTCCACTGAAGGACTTTACGGCTCCAACAGTTGTCAGTTCTGCGGCTAATGTGACCAGCCCACTGCCACTTCATTTAGCTAATTCGGTGAGCTGTGTCGGTGACTCTGGTATAAATAGGATTCAATACTATGGATATAATTCCATAGTTTTTTCCTGTACATGAAAAAAACTAATACACACATACGTATTCAAGGCCTCTCTTTATTCAGTGTACAGCAATAGTATAAAATATTCTATTGGGACACGGTTTCTCGTTTTGTTTTCATTTGTCCCATATTTGTCACTTCATGAAAGTAAAGTTTCTGCAGTCGTGCTTGTAAATTTCTATTTTTACGGAGAATTTTCCTTATTTTGTTCGAGTCAAACTCAAAGAAAGTTTCAAAGTGTTTATAAGCACTTATACCACAGCAACAGTGGCTCTTAATGATACGAAAAGGAAGGCGTATTTAGGCACTTGTTTTTTTTTCTACTTACAGAATATGTTCTATTGTTATTTTTTGCAAGTATGGACCGAT